>JAKLTH010000158.1:650000-860000 GCA_025175895.1 Wurfbainia villosa
TGTGCGAGGGAAGCCATAGCTTGAATTGATGGCAAAAGAAAGATTAATCAAACCTCATCTGGCATGGGAATAGAAGCTACATTCTTCCATTCAATTACTTTCCTGAGCTTCTCTGCTTATCTAAAGAACAATTAGTGAAGGAGTCCTCTTCGTAGTTGCAGCTCTGAGAGCAAAACCTGTGCAGTGCATCCCGAACTAGAGAAAGAAGTGGGCTACTATATGAATTCTTTTTATCCGAGAACTGGCCTTACGTCATGAAGGACTGTGGGCGGGGAAGTAGTTAGAGCAAGAAGTGTTCACTCGCCAAAGTGGTAGGGCTCCCTCTCAAGAGAGAGCCAATTCACTCTACCCATTCCAAACCAAAGGTAGATCCCATGTGAGACTAAAGGGAAGAACTGCTTCCAATCCAAGGGGTAGGCGGGAAGATCTAGAAAGAAGAGGATCGTACGTATAGAATAGGGATGAAGTGAAGGTGCCGGCGTAAAGTAAAGGTAGTCAGTAGTCACTCCAGTTGGAAAAGAAGATGGTGAAGGCCTTAGGAAGAAAGGAGCACTCTTAAGTCTGGTTCTTGCGAGGATGAATATCTCCATATCTTAAGAAAAGCTATACAAAGAACGGAAGAGGAAAGCAGCGAACATCGTGACGAGCGAATGTAATTCTAATTGGAACGCAGTGAACGATAGCGTCGCCTTTACTTTAACTTAATAACACCCGTTCGCGTTTTCACTTGTTCTTGATTCAAGGGTGAAAATCAAGTTAGCCCGCTCCGGCGACGATCTTGACTTTACCCGTGTCGCAGAGCGAGGAGCGATTCACTTCGTTCCAAAAGAGCAAGCGATTCACTTTCATTTTGAATTAATATAATACCCGATAGCACGCCTCTGACTTGTTCGTCGGTTCACTTCGCTCCAAAAAGACCTCCTTAATGTCGGCTTTCCTTGATGCTCTCCGAATTGACAAGGACCGCTTCTACTAAGATTAGTTGGGTCGAGCGGAGGTGCGAAGGGGCTACGCAACGCAGTGACTAAAGCGAGGTAAGAGCGCAAGCACAAGGCTACTCAAGCGAGGTATGAAATAAAGCGACCAGCGGGATAAGAAGCCGAGCAAAGCGAGGAGCATGATAAATCGGGGAGGTTCAGGAGGGGATAAAAGTGACACAAAGGGCTAAACTCTGCACTGTCAGCAGAAAAGAATCTAGATCTAACACTAGAGCGCACTGTCAGCAGAAAAGAATCTAGATCTAACACTAGAACTAGAACACATAGCTATGTGAGTATCTGGCATTAAAAGAGAAGCAGCCGGGAACCTCTTTCTCGCCTCAGAACTGGAATGACTTCTTTTGAGTCTCAAAGGAAGAGTCAGCTATCTTTTCTTGACTTCCCAAGTCTGGTCCGAACCTAGGAGGAGACCCATGAAGGACAGGATCAGTTAGGTGCTCTCCCGAAAGGCTGATTGGGAGTAATATAATAAGTAGCCATCCCATCACTCACTGAGGAGCCAATGCAATGAGGAAGAACTGCTCGGGAAGGACTCTCCGGATCGGAATATTAAGATTCTGTCCCCTTCCTCCCTTAGGGCTTCACTGGCCTCGCGGAACCCAGATCAGATCTCACGGATGCTCTTTTGGAATTAAATGCATAACCCGCTTCCCTACCCTACCTATGAAGGGGGGGGCGGTCCCGCTCCTTCTTTTGAGCATAAGCTCTTGACCGAGATGCTTCTCTTGCACGAGCCCAGACGAATGGGACAGCATTAGGAGTCCAATATTAAAGAAGCAAGCGTCAGACTTGTGAGTTCCTGGAAGCTTAATAGGGTTACTCATTAGGTTAGGTCCCCACTTGAGTGAGGACAAGGGTGGTTCAGATAAAGAGGAAAGTGCCACCAACTGGCCCGTCTCGCACTCGGAAAGAACAACAGCAAGATACTCTCCATAAGCCTTCAAGGTTGGCCGCTTTGAATAGCATTTGAGAGGACAGGTGGTTATAAGAGTTGGCCCACACTTCTTCCTTTTACTTTCCTTTCGCCCGGTGGACTTGACTGATCTCTGTGAAGTTGCTGCTCTGTCTGATCTCTTTAAGTATCATCTATTACCGAAGCGGCTCTTTCTTCTAGTATAATGAAGAAGATACTTGTACGAGAGACCTAGCTCTTAGTAGGGAGAAAAGGGCTGCAGTTGAAAGTTAAATCGACGGCGTGAGGACATGGCTTCAAGTCAACTAGGAATGTAAGAAAAGAAGAAAGTGAATCTGCTCCCGACCGCTAGTTTAAGCCATTACATTACATTGACTGACTTACTTTTGATGACCGCATGGAAAGGAGCTTCTCTTATATGTGAGTGAGTGGCCTCTAGGACACCGTAGCTAACAAGGGCTAAGGCATGCTTGGTAGAGGTTAGGAAAGTGCAAGCACAAAGATGGCGGTCCTATAGGAGTGTCCTACTCTAATAGTGAGGCGAACTCACCAATCAGTAGAGTGAGGGCAGCATACTGACATTTCTTTGGGTATAGTGCATCAGGCTCCAGTCCTAAGGCAGCAGTCGTAGACCTCAAGGGGCGTGGGGAGATCTGCTATGTGCGACCTAGTTCTTGGTCTCTCTCACTTTCAGGCCCCTTCTGCCCCAGCTAGATGAGTAGTAAGCTACTCATCTTCAAAAGCAGCTCGTGCCCGACTTGGCGATTGAGTTCTTCCAACAATGGGCAGCTGCCGAGAGCCGTACAACCACAGAAGTGATTCATTGCTATGGATAGGGAAAAGGAGGAGACTTTGGAAGTCTGGAGGATCTTATTTTAGTCGTCTAGTGCGAGCACTGCCCTGGATTGATTGAGCCCGCGTACTAGCAAGTACAGTTCCGGAGCACTGAGGTTCTAACACTCGAGACTCTTGAGTATCCCTATCGCGTGTAATAATACTGAATGACCTGAATTGAAAGAGTGGACTGAATCTCTCGTTGAGTGTAGTACGAGTACGATGTGGAGACTTTCTTTTCAGACGTAGGGAAAAGAGGGCACCCCCCAAAACAACCTTGACCGGGGCTCTTGGAAAGAGTGTGAATTGCAGCTATCCCGCTGAGTCTAATCAGTAGTAGGTGAGAATTATTAACCAAGACCTGATTCTGAGCTTGAATTCGAAGCCGAGGCTATTCATTCCATCACTCGCAGCCAGCGAAGGGGTACTTACCTCTTATTAAAGAAAGATTCAACTGGGCATGATGATCCGTACTCTTTTCCTCCTTTGCCACCCTTAGTCGTGTGGATGTAGATGGGCAGAAGAGAGGCCAGATCTGCGTCTAGGCGGAGGAAAGATTCTTTATGCTGTCCGGAAGAGCTGATGAAGCATACTCTTTCTTGAGGTCTACTTTCCCCTTGCGTAAGTAAATAGGATCGGTTACCGAACTACCTTAAGTAAGTAAATAGAGCATAGAGCATAGAACTACCTATGTCCTCAAGGTTCAGCGAGACACTTTGAATCCAAATCCTCTCTCCAGCAGGAAAAGTTTATCTAAGTCTGAGGCGAGGGGCGGAGCCGTGAATTAACCTAATTTCACTCCCTGGCGCATTGGGTCCACTCCTATTGGTGGGCTTACCCCTTTTCTCTCTCACGGAAGGGGAAGGGCTCTTTTCGCTTGCTATAATGAACTAGCACTCTATACTATAGTAGGCACTTCCACATCTGCTAGGGCGAAGAGTACCTGTTCCACTCTCTTCTTCTTCACTATCTCTAGCGCCTGCCAGAAAGGAGAGCTAGGTCTTTGATCGCTCTTCTCTTCTGCTGGGCTGAGGTTCCATTCACACTTATCAGACTTGAGGCTACTGGGTTCGGTTCGATTCGAAGAGGTGCTGGGCCTGGGGAGGGCATGTCGGATCCTTCGGAAGAGGGGCTCAAGTGCTTCTACGCCTTTACCTGTCTCCTACTAAGAGCTAAGTAGATTAGATTGATATTAGATATAATATAATAATAGTAAGGAAACAAGCAAAGAACTAGACCCGGGACGGGAGTGACTCAAACCCAAGCTTGGTGCGCTGGGCTGAAGCCCTATTCTGTTGAAGAACCTTTTTCCATTACCTTCGTCAACTAAGCATAAATGAACTATCATCAGACCATGTCACTCTTCTTCGTCTACCTCTTGAGGTCCCTTTCTGGATAGTAGGAATTGAACCCCCGGGCGGGACATTAGCGTTGAGTAATAGGTGCAAGGAGCAAAGAATCAGTGCTTGAGCCTAGGAAGTCTGACTCCCGAATGAAGCTTTTCCGAACTGAGACATGGTAGCTAGAATAAATGGCAAGTCATAAATCTCCCCTCTTGCTTCAAGTTGATATGAATATCATTACCGCCCTTAGCTTAGCACTTGGACTTTGAACTAGCAATGGAGCCCCTAGAGGAATAGAATGAATCATGCCATCATCCACGACCCAAACTGCTGTGAAGTGTGGATTTGGTTTTGTATCCGATTGGTGCACTGGGATTTCTTCATTTAGCCTGTAGCGGGGGGAGCTGCGAGGAGAATCTCTTGTGAACCTCCGGCTGGTGAGAGGCGAGTACTCAAATCCAACAGAAAGAAGAGTAGCTCAAGCTACTTAGTGACGCAGAGTCACTGCGTTCCAAGCTCTGCTTAGTGACTCTTCGCCTGCGCTCCCGTACGAACGTTGGAGCGAGTGATAAGGAGTGAATCGCTTTACTCCGTACCTCCTATTGGTCGGGACTTCCGTCGTTGCACTCGTTCCTTAGAACCCGTGTCGCGTTAAGGAGCGAGTGAAACTAAGCAGAGTAGAACCTAACTCATAGAAGGACTCTTTCAGAATCTACTTTCTCCCCCAGAAGGGAATTTCTTTCTTTCTTTAACTCAGGTTCTCTATATGATTCCTCTAACTAAGGAGAGGGCACCCGAGAGCGCCGGGATCGGGTTCTGACCCACGTAAGGTAGCCTGGGCTCTCTCGTTCTAAGGATTCTTTTCCAAGAGCCGATGCAGAATCTTAAGAGTCAGTAGCTAGGCGTAGTTCCTTTCATTACTAGCTATAGCTTAACCTCCGGGTTTGAGATTAGAAAGAATGAAAGCCACATATACTTCCTACTGTGAAGATTCTTAGTTTCTTCCTTGGCTCTGTGTAGTGGGGTTCCAAGAATGTACTCCTGCGCATACGACTTATGCTGCGCACCTTTCATTTCCTATTGCTGACTCAGCTTCGGAAGAAGGGGGAGCTGCTTCTATTAGTGAGATTAGGTCAGAGGGGGTCGTCTTTAGCCCTTGACCGTGCATCCCCTATTTGAGTTCAATGAATCCAGTCAAAGTAGGCCCCCTAAGCTAAGGGGCTTCTTTCTTTTATTAACTCTAGCGTGCTGTCTTGGTTGACTCTTCCAGTAGCGATAGAGGAGGCATAGTTTCAGTGTTGTGAGTAGGTTTCTTCTTCGCCGGCACCTTTATATGGGATTTCACTGTCCTAGTTGCCTAGTTGCCGAGTTAATAAGTAGACGGTGACCCGCTCTTATATCTAGAGTGAGCCTTGCGGATGTGGGCTATCGGATGGGATGAGCTAGAGTAGCAGTTCAAGGTGCGGATAGCATTCAGCTGGTCCTGTCTGACTCCAATAGCATGATTGAGGTCCCTTGGATCCAGGCCAGACCCGGATAGTATGAGGATCTTGTTCTTCTTTGGTGCTCTCCCTCTGCCATCTCCTCATAGTCACGGGTCCTAATAAAGCTCCTTTCCTTGCACAGCGTGAGTTGAATTGAATAAAGGTGAGTCCACTCAGCCAATCCAAAAGGGGCATTGCAGCCCTCTATATAAGACATGGAACCCCCTTCTTACGCTTAGCCAGTAGTTCTCCGTCAACCTAAGGGCCGCGTCTGGAGCGAGACCTCTATCTCCTTCCCCCAAGAGCTTGTTGAACCTAGGCATTTGCTCGGAGCCGGTGGTTCCACTTATCCTGAGCCTTCCCCCTCCTCCGTTGGCAAGGGGTTTTATACGACTCTTTGCTGTGGTAGCTCCGAGAAGCACTTCTCATAGTATTCCACTCTAGTAGCTGGCGTTAGGAAAGCCAATCTTCTTCTCCCCATCCGGGACTGAGGGTCTTCGACAGGTTCTCTTGACCATAGATAGCTATGATCCGTTTTTTCGGAATCTCATATCTCGCGAGAACGAATACCTGAGAGAGGGATCATAGCTGGTCTCAATCGTAGCATTGGATGATGCTTCTTATTCAATCAACAAGGTACTCAAGCCCCACTATGAGCTATGCGTACGCTCCTGTCATTATAAAAGGAGTCAGCCCAAGCGGTCACGGGCAAGCTTAGCCCTTGAAAGAAGGATTCATTCACTCCGAACTCATAATTCTAGTAATAGTCGGCAGGCATGCTCTGATTCTTTTGCGAGGTGGATTGAAGAACCCTCTCCTTAGACTTAGAGGGGTCAGAGATCTTGTGAAGCACTCAAGCTCTTGAAACTAGCAGTCGTTCTTGGCGCCTCTATTACTCAACACTCTAAGGAGACACGAAGCCAGTTTAGGTAATTAAAGCATAAGGTAGCCGGACGCGTAGGACCCATGATCAGACTGCTACCAAAGTGGCTCTGGTTCTGAGACTCAGTATGCGGACTTCTATAAGGATAGGGTAGTTCGTGGTGCACTAACGTTCGAGTGGTTGTGAAGAGACTAGCTCCTAGGACCATAAGAGTGGGGCGGAAGTGAGAGGTGCTCTTTCTGGAAAAGATTCCTGATTCTTGAAGAAGAGGAGTGGACCTCCCATCTCTTTTTCGGGAAAGGGACAAGAATAAGGAGTAGCTCGTATCGGTAGGCACCAAAAGAGGTCATTCAAAGAGTCAAGGCGACCAACGGGAGCGCCTAAAGATGAAAGGAGAGGTGACGTAGAGCAGAGCTTCACGGGTCCGCCATTCTATCTGAATGAGCATTGCTCGGCTCCCTTTCTCGTTCGGTTCTCCCCAGCAGTTCTCTCTGCCCGGTGCATGGCTTAGCCTTTCCTATTCTTTCGCATCATTTTCTTTTTAGTGAGCACTTTTTTCGGTCTCTCTTCCGGTGCGGGTCGCTTTGGTTCGGTTCTTTGCTCTCCTTCGCTACTTCCCATTCGTATGGGGACGGGTTAGCGTTGGACTTCGCATTCCTTGTCTCTGTCCCTCGTTCGCGGGTGCTCCCTCCCGGATCGAACCGCTAAACCGCTAAACCACTAAACTGCTCGTTCGCTCGACTTGCTGTATTCTATTTCAAATAGCCTAATGCTCCCAACTACGCGAAGCTGAGAAAGCCATTTACACTTTCGACTGATTCCGAAACTTTGACTTACTTTACTTGGTTAGCCGAGACTTTTGTGGCACTTGAGCCCATCATAACTAATCAATCAATCGCCCTAACGCTCCTTTCAGTCTATATCGCTCCCTCTATTAAGATAAGATTCTACCACACTCGTCCGAACACGAAGCCTCCGGAGCTAGCCGGGCCATTCCCAGATCTTCCTTCTATCTTTCCCGTCCCTACCGAGATAGCATAACCTCAGAGTAGGGGCATCCAGCCTACCCATTGAGTGAATAGCCCTGCGCTCTGCTCAGAATCAGCAAAGCAATCTCTTACCGGTACGTAGGTCGGGCCTATATCGCTCCTCTCCTCTTCACTGCTACCCCCACTCTTCTATCCCTCTGTCCTCCGCTCTTCCATGTTAGGGTAGTACGAGATCGGTTGTTCCTCGGCACCCAAATTTCCTTCCTTTGAGACTCGATATGGGATGGGTAAGTAAAGATAAGATCCTCGGCACCAACTAGAAATTCTTTCATTGCACCGGTCATATTATACGCTCATCCAACGCATCGGGTATGCTGCTTTGCGCTAGCTCTTTTATCGCTGGCAGACTCGTCCGGCGTAGTTGCTTTGTTCTGTCTGGCTTCTCTTTCTCTTCCTTACCCGGCCCCTGCTTTCTTTTAATTCCTCCCCATCAGTAGTACAATGGACTGAGATGAGACTAATCCCATTCATCAGAGCTTTGGTCAACTAGTCACCGTTGGTCCTTTCCCCCTCGTAGCTATCTTCCCAGTGCATTGCCCTCCATGAGTCTCCAAGACTTTCGTTCGGTTGGGTAAAGTACAAGTAGTGGATGTGATCTTGGCTACTTGTACTTTAGCACTTATAGTTTAGTTCGCGCTTCCTTCTCTTCGGTGCCGGGTCTCAGACTCCTATCCTCGAGTGGTATGTGGGCGCTATACGAAACCAATGCCATGCTTTGAACTATCAATTTCATTTCTAGTTCAAATCATTGAAAAGATTAGTTCAACTTGCTTTGCTGTGGAAAGTAAGACAGGCACTAATAGATCAGAGAGAATGAAAGCTCATAGTAGAGAACTTCCTCTCAGAGAAAGCACTTCTCGTCTATTCTCGGAGTCATGGTCGCTCGCGTCCCAGGCTCGCTCGTGTGCAAGGTGCGAAGGAGCGGAAGAGGTCTAGCGGTCTCCAGTCGTACGGGAAGGGGTGTGGGGACGTTCTTTATTATGGCCCGCGACGCTTACTCGTAAACAATGAATAGGAGCGGGTGAGGCCTGGGAGCGAGAACTGACCAAAGACAGAAAGGAGCGAGCGAAAGCGCATCCCTTACAGAAGCAGTAGCTAGCGCTCAAGCTATCTGAAGTGGAGATTGACTGCGACTGCTATGCTACTACTGAAGCTCTAGCCCGTGCTCTCAGATAGTCGCGTGCCAGGTGACCGGTCGGGAATGTGGAGAAAAGGAGCACGAGAGCAGCGACATAGCTTAGTGGACCTGGACTTAGGGACAGAAAAGGAAGCCAGGACGGGTGGAAGGGAAGCAATTGATAAAGTTCTTCTGCCAAGGTGGAAAGGGAGAAATACACGTGTCGTGTGGGAATGAGGACTCTACTGCCAAGCAACTCAACGAGCGAACTCAAGAGTGATAACTAAGCAGAGCCGAAAGCTCATTCAGAGTAGGATCTCCCAAGAAGCCGAGTTCTGTCTTTTCTTTATAAGTTCCACGTCACTCTCTTTCGTTTGTTAGGGAGCGACTACGACATTAAGAGGCGGTCTGAAGTCGGAGGAGGTCCCTAACTCTTTCTTCTTTGATGGAAGGTAGATGACTGCGATGCGATGCTATGGCGATTTCGTTCAGTACGGGACCAACTTCAATGGATAGCTATGGGAATGAAGGGGTCTTGCTAGATGGGCTGCGTGAGTTCATTATATCTCTCTTTCCAGTTCAACCAGAGAGAGGAGCCCAGATCTACTATCAAGAGATGGCTTAGGAAGCTCACGTTCAGGGCAGTTTTTATCTCCAGCCGGGTTTGAGTACCCTAGAACTGATGATGCTCAATCCTTTACTGATTGAGGTGCGGCACGAACTAGGAGCCGGCAATCTGCTGATGAATGGGAATCGCGGGACTACTTTTAATAGAGCAGAGTCCGAGAAGTAGTCTCAGAGAAGTTCGATCAGCGACAACTTATTAATATATATAGTGCGATAAAGAAAGAAAAGAAGGAAGTAGAACAGAAGGAAGTACAATAGTTCTCGAGAAATCCCACAATCCCACAACGAAATATTATATTTAGATCCCCACAACAGCAAAAGCTCTCTTAAGTCAGATCACTGAGGAGCTTCATAAGTCAGATCACTGTAGAGTCAGGATAGAGACTTTTTTAGATAGAAAGAAAGATCACTGATTCTGATGGATAGAAGTCATCTGACTTCATAGAATAGCAAGTGCGATACAACTCGGTAGAAATTGAGTGAAAGTGGGTCGTGCTAAGAGGAGCGGTGACGCAAAGAAGCGAAGCAATAGACCTAAGCCTAGACTTAGACTCGTGAAAGAGGAGCGGGTGCCATTCTCATCTTAACTTAAATAAGTCGATCGCCTCTTCTCCGCTGCACTCAGACTTGAGAAAGGAAAGAGAGTGCCCTTACAACTCCCCCATGGTTCCTCGAGTAGTCCAGTCCTACTTCCCTAAGGGCATAATTGTTTTTAATAATTCTTTCATTATTTATAAGAACTCGTCCCTTGTCCCTTCAAGTTCTTGCTTCCCAGCTCCCAACAAACAGTAGGAAGCTCTCCACGCACGAGTAGGGCCGCCCAAGCAAGAGCCCTCTTTTTTCTTTGGTTCTACCGCCGCTAAAGAAGAGTCTTTTATCAAATCCAACTGATGCCCCCGAAGCAGAGTGAGTTAAAGAACCTTTTGTTGATAGCCCCGTCTATATGGTCGTGGCTTGTGCCTGTCCGCATAAGATTATGTGATATAGTACCTACTCTGGTCTCGCCACAAAGCTTAGTGCGCCTACCTAACACCTACTAAGGCCTTGTTGAAGAGTGAGCCTTCTTTCTAGCTAATCTTCTGTTCTGAGCCTGCACATTCAACCAGGGCTAAGGCCTAACAAAGAGAATTGAATTGCTATCAATCTTTTGAGTGCAAGGAGTGAAAGGTAGAGCTATGAATTGAGGGAAGCCGCAAGGGGCTACGCAACGTAGTGACTAAAACGAGGAGCGACTGAAAGGTATGAACGTAAAGCCAAGGCTACTAAAGCTAGGAGCCTCAAGGCTCTAAAGCGAGGTATGAAATAAAGCGACCAGCGGGAGCGCCTAAAGCAAAGAAAGGCTATAAAGCGAGGAGCGCTAAAGACGAAAGCCTAAACGGCGACCAACGGGAGCGCCGCGACTGAAGCGACTGTAAGGTAAGAACGCAGAAGCACAAGGAGCGACCAGCGGGAGCACAGAGCTCCCAACGGGAGCGCCTATTGGCGAGGAGCGCACCCCAGCTAAAGACTAAAGATGAAAGGAGCGAAGACTAAAAGGACTTGGGCAAAATAAAGTGGCGAATGCCATAGCTATCAAGTCTTCTGACAATCACTTCTTTTCTCTTAATGGTACGACTTGGTGATTATAGCCCGCGAGCATAGCTCTGTGTTCGGGAAAGGGTAAGGGAAGAGAGAGGGCTATATGCGCCAGTAGTCGACTATCCTTTACTGTCTACCCGTGAGAGAGAAGTCCAGTGAGATTTTGATCTAGATCGGGGTCCACTCCTATCATTACTCTTGGGAGGGTCTGGCTCCGCTACCTTGAGTTGAGGCAGTGCGAGCAGCCATCTTCTGAGCTTGAACCATCACTTCTTGCTTCCCGAAGGATTGAAGATAGCAGACTGCAGCCCCTCATTTTCTCTCTCCTCTGTTCCCAGTCATTAGCTAATGCTAATTCGTTAATGGCAGTTATCTTGGACTTGGCGTCTTTAAATAAAGTGAATCCGAGCCTCTCTTTCCAGTCATTTCCTCGTAGTCACTGTCCTTCCTTCCTCGAGTACGAGTGAGTTATTTCGGTCTCTGTTATCGGCTCGGCTATTAGATCGTTCATCGTTCACACGTTCACACATACAAGAAAAGCAGAGATGCTCTCCCCTTCCCTCTTCTCCGGGACTTGATCCACTGTCCCCCGACTACTCACTTGAACACCGCATGGGTAGATAGATAGAGCCGCGATTCCCGCTACGCACCTTGCTTCGCTCCGCTCCTTATACAGTGCCATGGAGACCCCTCTCGGAAGCTACTACTACTGTAGCGGATGAGCACAGAGCATAGGCCGCGTCACGGGCCAGTCCTTCGTTACGGGTCTTAGTCACTGAATTCGCCCCTTTGGTCAGAAAAAGCAGGGGTGGACTAGAAGAGGATTCCTCCTCCGGGCATGTCAAGATCCCACACACAAGAAAGATCAGTCAAGATCCTACGCATCCGAAGCAATCCTCCGGGGTCCTAAGTCAACTCTCCGTTTCAGTCCATCACCCATAAGGTAAGGTAGGCTAGGCTTTCCTTTCAGTCTTGTAGTCACGGACCACTAAGCGGGCGCGACACTACTAAAGAAGGTCGGCTCGTTCTGCAGAATCATTCTTCGCTGTGCTCAGTAGTAGCTCCTCGCTCTGCGTCCTATCAATTGGAGCTCAGTTGGACTTGGCTTAATAGTTGGTAATCCTCGTGTCACTAGTGAACTAGTAAGATATGGGTCGGTCGGTGCGGAGCGAGTTCATGGACCGGAGCAGTGAGCATTAATTCTGGCAGATGCTCATGGGAAAGAGGAAAGACCCGGTTCGCGATTAAATGACCCGGCTAAAGTCTCAGGAAGCTAGAACGAAAACGGAGATCTCCAGTTGCGAACTCAAGCCTACCAAGAGGAGCGAAGGGACGAACGACAGTGACGCAAAGAAGTAGCGGCAGCGGAGCATTATCTGAAATTGAGGAAGGACCTCTCTCTCCTACCTATCCTACACAAGGAAGGGCTCTAGTCTACTGTGCTCTACCAAGGGAGGAAGATAAGATGTGTACAAGCGGCCTGGCGCTGGGCTGGTGGGCTTTATGGGGACTTTATCTGGATGAGCATCCGATCCTGGTTTGAATGAGATCTTTCTTTCTATGTTGGAAGTGCTGCTTGTCATTCTAAAGAAGGAAGATGATCCGCTTTGCAACTATGTTGTAGGTACTTCTCATTCTAACATTCTAAAGAAAAGGAGGGAGTGTATCTGCTTTGCAAAGAGGCAGGGCCCGAGAAGAGATCATAGGAGTGATAATGTAGCGCTCTACGTGGGGGAATCTCCTTTTCCAAGGAATCCTGGGTACTGGTGGGCTCTGAGCACATGGTCTTCTACGGATCACATAGGCGGAAAGAGAAGGTGCGACTGGAAGGAGCCCCGACCGTCGAATAAGTAGTGGACTCCAGGGAGGCAAATCATAGCGAATATAAGTTCACTACGTCGCGGGCCCAGTGATGCAGAACTCTTCTTAGAATATCCAATTCTTATCTTAGAATTCAGTGAGAGTGAGAAGGAATGAAGTGAATGGAAGAACTTGATTATTTTAAATGAAGTGAGAAGCTCGCTCCAACTTGATTTTAAATTAATAATGAAGTGAGAGTGAGAATGGTGAGAATGAATGAACGACTCGCTCCAACTTGATTATTAAGATTGAAGTTCAGGGTTATATATTAAGCACTAGCTCCAACTTGATTATTAAAGAAATTCAATTAATAATGAAGTGACAAGAACAAAGTAAAGTAGTCTCGTATATGCGCAAAAGTAGTAGCAGTCCTAAATATAAGTAAGCAAAAGTAGAAAAAAAACTAGTCCAACATATATGCTAAAGTTGTCCTACATATATGCTAAAGTAGTCAAAAATCTAAATATAGTATAAGCATTCAGTTGAGAAGAGAATAAGCATTCAGTACTTAATAAACTTGAACGATCGTGGAACGGGTTTAGAACTGAATTTAAGAGCCGAAAGTGGAATGTGCGCATAAATTCAGTTCTTGCGCAGATAATCCAATTAAACTGCAGCCCCCTAAGAAACTAATAAACTCAGAAAAAGGGCGGGTCTAAATAAGGAACCACCCTTTTTCTCATTCGCTGTTCTAAATCAAACTTGATTTGAACTTGTTCTTGATTCACTTTGGAACGCAGTTCATCCTCGCCACACTTGAAAGAATCAGTCCTCGCACTCGCATCGCAAAGAAAAGTGCGAGCATCGGACTTGACTCTTTCTCGTTGTTGGCACGTGAGCATCTACGGGTGGGACGAGTGAAACGAAGTAGGCGGATTTTTGGGATTCGATGAACTCCGTTCCATTTAGCAAAAGATCTCTTTTTCGCATCCCAATTGAATTGATAGAAAGAAGAAAGAAGATCTCGGATCACATTGGTTGGGACCAAAAGAACATTTCTTTCTCGGTTCGTTCTCACTCAATCTATTCCTTTGCGTCACGGGTCTCACCTTCTTGTCGGCGTTGGAACGAAGGCACATTAAAGAACTCGGGGAACGAAGAAAGGGACGATCCCATTACCTTCACTCCCAGGTGGAGCGGTACTCCTCAGTGCCGGAACGGATCTCCTAGCGAGGGAAAGAACTCGTTGAACGAGCGCACTCGCTCCTAACTGAGCCACGAGTGTCTATGATTTCTCATCCTCGAGAGAAGAGTGAAACGGCTGCAGTGCAAGTTCATCTCGATATAAGAGTTCAGTTCAGGTATTGGCTGTGTATAAAGAAAGTTCAATGGCAGCCATTCAGACCCGACGCTCCTTCCAGTCACCCCTGGTGCAGAGACTCCCGGACCCGGCAACCGTGGGAGAGCATCTATCAAGAGAGGCACAATAGGCAGGCGATACGAACTTCCAAGTGGGACCGCATGGGCTACTGAGGGTGGGAGAAGGAGTGTAGCTGTAGCATGGGCGTGGAGATCGGTCCACTCCGAGTTCTAAGTAATGTCCTTGGGTTAAATAAAGTGGGAGCGAGAACCGACCGGACTACTGCACTTTTCTTTGATTTTATTACTTTTCCATATATATATAGGACTAAACTGAGTCTCTTTTTGGACAACAAAGATGCGACTTTAGCTCATAAGAACTTGGATTTCAGTGCAAAAGTGCTTTTGCTGCTATATAGGTTCACTTTGATGCGCAAGAAATGAAGTGAGCGTATAATAAGCGAGCGAGCGGCGGTCCGTATCGGATGGATGAAATGGGAGGAATGGTCTCCGTTCCCGAGGTCTCCTGTCCTATAATGGCATGTCAGGTCCGAGCTCTCCGGAGCGTAGTGAGGGGTCCTCTGTTCCTCCGAGCTCTGTTCTTCGATCTTCTTTCTATCTGAGTTCCGAGCTTTTTGCTGCTTCTCGTGGCATGGTGCGCGAGTGGTCTCCGGTCCGAGCTCTCTTCTCTGGCTAAGGAATGGTTGGACTGCTGGGACACTCTTCGAGTCCGAACTCTCTGCTACGGGCAAAGGCCAGAATGGACCGAACTGAGACCTTTAGGAGTCACGGGTCAGCCGCGCAGTCACGGGTTTCAATGCCGCTTTCTTATGTTATCCCGGGCTGCAATTGAATTGGAACGGCAGCCAGCGCATGAACTGAATTTAATAGCTGCGTTCTTCCCTGGTTGGAACGAAGTGAATCACACGGCTCTTTTTAGGCTTGGTTTCTTATCCCGCTGGTAGCTTTACAATAGGCGCTCCCGTTGGTCGCTTTGGTCCTTTCATCTTTAGGCGCTCCCGTTGGTCGCTGATTCTTATTCCGTTGGTCGCTCTGTGCTCCTTTCCTCTTTTGCGCTCCCTCGCTTCAGTAGCCTTGTGCTTCTGCGTTCTTACCTCGGTCGGCTTGTCTTGATTCTGCCAGTAAGACCTTGCCAGTAGAACGAGGAATGAGAACTCGATTTAGAGTAGCGGGCGAGGGCAAAAAAAGAATATGGAGAGCTGGGACTTGGGGTCGAAGACAGATTCAGCTATCTTTGCTTTAGACAGTGACGCAGAGAGTAGTGAATCCAGTGAAGAGAGCCGATAAGAACGAATTCGATAGGCCAGAGGAAGAAGGCTCAGCTCGCGTGCTGACGTAAAGATGCTCATACTATTCCTGGTCTAGCGGCTTGATCTTGCTCGGGCAGTAGCTGTCGCAGGTGCGAGATCAAAAGGTAGTCCTCTGGCACTAACTAATGGAATTGAAATGGAGCCCTATGACCGAGTGCAACAAAGAACCAAGGAAGACGTAGAGAGTTTAGGTTTAGCAGGCGATGGGAAACTCAATTCTTAGAGCGCACGTACGGGGTGTGGGGCACCAAGAGAATAGAGCAAGCGCATCAAGCCGGAGGTGCGGAGCGATCTGCTGCTGTAGTCTCCGTGCGAAGGAAGAGTCATTGGTTCAATAAGCATTCAATTCTCATTCAATGATAAGTCATCTTTCATAAGCAAAGAATATCAGATAGATTCACGGGCTAAAAGAAAGTCAGCCCGCGACGTAGGCCGGATAGAAGCGCTGAGACGGCAGGAAGAAGACCGAGGGATGAGCCAAGCCAATAGTAGAATAGAAGTGGGGGCTGGACTAGAACCAGTGCGAGTGAGAAAAGTTATCAGATCATAAATTAGAAGGTCAACTGATTAACTTTATTTAAGCCAAGTCCAGGAGCGAGTGAAAGTCAAACTCCTCTTCAATCACTCGCGGGCAGGTCGGGGGGTGGGTTTTGGTAAAACACAACAGCATGTGTTGGAGCTCCGATTCCGATTCCGATTCGCTTGGGAGGCCCAGCCCAGCCCACTGACTAAAGATATAGATCATCGGGCGACACTAGCGTTTGCTCCTAGCTCCAACCTAGCTCCAGCACTAGTTCGTGTTGAAAAGAACTGAACTACACTTTTGAATAATATAGTCAGAGTACCAACTCCGAGACTTGGCTTAAGCTTCTCTAGCTCCGCTCTGGCACTTCACTAGCTTTCTAATGTGGATTGTGCACGACCATGAACCACACTCTGCCCAGTAGCTCGAGCAGTGAAGTTCTTTCCACCGCCTGCTTCCCCTGGTTTAAAGAGGAAGGGGGTTCACTCTACTCTACCCTCGACTGGAGCCCTTGCTTCTTCTTCGATCCGGGAAGCATCTATAGTCAGTCATCCTGGTCCAGCGCTACTTAAAAGAAGAAGTGCACTCATCCGTACCCCACACCCCACTTCCTCCTTCTTGCTCCTCCACCAGCTCTTCTTAGCTGATTGATCTCGCTGCTGATCACAAGAGCATTCTTGCTTTTCACTCTCAGTTCGCGGGATTTGAATTGAGGTTGGATCATCTGCTGCCTGCCTTCTCTTTGCTTGTACGACCTGCGCCCTGCCCTCTTTGCTTGTACGACCTGCTGCCTACCTTGACTTTGATAAGTTCCGCCCTCTCCCCATGGTACCGCTCTGTGGGCTGGAACCTTGCACTCCTTATCTTATGGTAGCCTTTCTTCGCCCGTGCAACTTACATTATAATAGCTATCTCGATATTCTTTTCCTTACCTAAAGTGCAAGTTATTGATTAAAGCGCTCTGGGGGGAGACTCTTGGAATTCTCCTTCTTGACTGAGTACTCATTGCCTCGCCTGTGATTTCCGGGTTGCTTTTTCTGTTGGCAGGGAGAGTTCGATCTCCGTATGCGGGCCTGCCTCCCGAACCAACTCTTTCGTACGGGCCCTGGAATGGGACAGCAAGATGAGGAGTCTTACTCATATGACTTGAATGAGACACTTTAGCCAGCACGTACAGCCGTGAATGAAGCACTAAACAGTTAGACAAATAATAATAGAATTGCTAGGATTGATAGTTAATTGAAGCGCTTGTGAATCACTTCTCTTACACTAGCGCCTTTTCCGCATCAACAGTTAGGTCCGGTCCGCAAAGAAAGATCAGAAGATGGCCCGCCTTCCCATCCTATAAAAGGAGCAGTTATTGGAAGATGGGAGCCGGCACTCCACTCACTTACTTGATTATTTCCCCAGCTTCTTAAATCTCTAGAGAGTTGTGGCCGATGCTACTCAAATCCAAATCAACTTCGTTCCCTGCGTCACGTAGTTCGCTCCTTCTCTTCCCCCTTCTTAGCTGACCTGGATAATGATTCTCCTGTCCGGGGCATTCGAAAGAGAATAAGAAGAGTTGCGCGCGGCATCAGAGCTAGAGCTTATAAGGGATTTGCCGATCTCTATCCTTATCTTAAGATATGAATGAATAGGTGCAAGAGCCCAGTGCTAGTAATGAAGGGCATTGCACCATGAATTAATTACTCGGGAATAGAGGAAAAGGGATGGGGGCGACTTCAGCGCGTGTGGAGGGTTTAGTAGGTCGCTTTATTCCAGTTCGCTTTCTGAGTCTGGTCTTTATTAGTCTGCTAGCTCCGAACGCTTAGCTCCGCGGTTGAAGCTGACAAGGTAGTACGACTACTGAAAGTTTCAATAGCTTGACTTTCCTCTCAAAGTGCTTTTTTCCTTCCCTGTCTCCAAACCATAGACGAGTGGGAGGCCAGGGTGAAGGGAACGGAGACTTTAACAGAGACTTCGAGCAGAGACTAGTTTCAGTACTAGTCCTCGCGCTGCTGCTTCTTGGAAAAGGGAAGGTTAGTCTTCCATAAGGACTTTACTAAGACCCGGAAGAGCCCGATCTGGCAGCTTTTCAATAAAGAAAATAATCGTTCAAGAGCTCTATCGCCAAGTCCCCCCATAACTCCTCCTGTTAGTCACTCATAGCATTCCCGTCTTCGCATGCGTTTGTTATATTTATAAAGTCTCTCGTCTCTCTCTCTTCTGTAATTCTTTTGAGAATGAATTCTATTGATATTTGTTTTTTCTTTATGATTGACTTGACTTTCTTTATGATTGACTTGACTTTCTTTTCGTGTGTTCTTTTATAATTTCGTGTGTTCAAAATGTGGTCGGGTACAAGGTCGTAGTCAGATATAGTCAGAGTAAGCTTTCACTGACTATGGACTTGATTGAGATCCAGTGTCGTAGTCAATAGTTAGTGGGCATTAACCGGCTCTATCCGAGTGAAAGATTCTACTACGGTTTCTTTTGGGAGCTTAGAGGAGAGTTCATGGTTATCCGATCCGGGAAACCCCCTTTGAGCGCTAACCTTTCAATCAAGACTCTCGGGCAAAGGCCTTCTAAGGTTGAGATCTCCGAAGACAAGATTATGATTAAAGAGAACTAGTTTACCGGCGGCTTCCGTACCTCATTTTGGTATTAGTCCGATTACGCAGATGCAGGCCCAGGGGGCAGTGAAAAGAAGAATACAAATGAAATGAATGACTACCCTTAGCATATGATAGAAAGTACCCCTCGCTCTAGCTAGTCTCTTTGATTCTGGTTGGTGCTAGAGTTATAAAGTATGCTCTACACACTCAAAGTCATTGATATAGTTCCAGCAGTAGCTCTCTCGGTCCAGACAGCTAACGTACCACTCCGCTTCTTGCTTCCTTATCCTTAATCTAGTTCTTTTATAAGATAGTGATAGTGAGATAGTGTACGTGATACTATGCTCTTAGTAGAGGAAAGCGCCGAGGAAAGATCAGGTTGCCCTTGATGCCCTTGAGGTAAGGGACTCGGGAAAGATAGAATGGGTTTGGCATACGATAGTTCTTTAATTAAAGACCGAGAAATCTATACGTACAACCAAAGAAGTGATTCATTGCTCTGTACAACTTGAACGGGGATCCAAGTCCACCAGAGGCAACCCTTTCTCCGCTTCGGCTGATGGAATAGCACGTTTGTCGAGTCAGAGTCCCGGGTCTTATTGCTCTCGAAGACTTTGAAAAGAAAGAAGAAAAGAATACGTAACCTGATTCCTCTACTCACGCCTGATTGAAAGCAGGTTCCTGTATCCGATGCTCGCTCCGCACCTCTAGGAAATGTAGTTGTATTCTCTTCATTCCCGACAGCCCTGTCCCATAAGGAGCATTTGAATCTGATCAGTCCAGCTCTTCGATATCTTGACAGTGTCTCCAAAAGGCCCGGATCGCCCCAGATTCTATCTCTTGACAGGAGCAGAGAAGCAATGAAAGACTACCATCGCCGAAGGACTCCTATCTCACGAAACTTATCTAATTGATTGATAAGTGGTTAGGTCGGCACCCTTCTTTAACTCGTGAGCGTGTGCGAAGTCATGTTCTAATTCGGATGATTGATTTGACTCAGATTTAATGATGCATTGTGGGTAGCGAACTGGCTCATTGGACGGTGATTAGATCTAAGGGTCGGTCTTCTCTACTCCCTGCCTTCTGACCCTTGTAGCAGAGTTCCATCCTTTCTTTACCCTCTGCCCAGCCAGTTCTTTATGTCAGTCCTCTTAGTGAGATCCGTTCGGGACAACGAATAGGCACGACCGAACAGGAATGTCGATAAAGAGTAGTTGTCTAGGGAAAGATTTATCAAGGACGGGGTGTGGGGTGGAGACGCTCAAGGGAGGCGCAGCCCCATGCTGAATGTCAACAGTCAGGCTTTCAAGGCTCATTGTCATGGTGCTATGCTTTCAATTTCAAGGCGATCAGAACAGAAAGGGTGCTATTAAAGTAAAGGCGAGAAGCAGGACTACGAGTGAGAAATGCCCGACCCATCATAACCTTGCCCTCTCACAAAGCTACTGCTACTCTATCATAAGCTCATGTCCGCAGCATGCCGCCCCTTTGCTTTGCTCCGCGTCCAGCTACCATTCTTTATCTTTCAGTTCAACAAGAGAGAGAGCTTAGGAAGCAGACAGTTCGAGTAGATTGGAATTAGACAGAGACAGGCATTCCTTGAAGCATTATAATATTGTGATGATTTAGAGCGAATGATTGGAGCAGAAGCGAGAGCAGATCTAAGCGAGTAGCGGACAAAGGAGGAGTAGTGAGGGGCACGAGAATGAAAAGAGTTCAAGGAGCGAGTGAAACGACGCCGGAGGTCAGGCTCCTGCTAAAGAAAGGCTTAGGCAGAGGAGATGCCACCCACAGGTCTAGGTAAGAAAGAAAGACGCCGAAGTCAGAGCAAAAGTGAACTATTTGAGAGACCGGTCCACTGAGCTTTGATCAAGTTCATAAGTCGTATCAAAAGTAGATGAGTAGGATTTCTGTCTTCTATATGAGTCTCATTTAGTTTTTTAGATCAATTTAGGAACGCAGTGAACCGAGTCACTGCCCTTCGCTCTGTCAACTTTACTTTATAGGCTTCTCACACTCCCATTTCTTTAGGAAGTTCTAAATACCCTTCCACTTCTAAGCCCTCCTATCCTGCCGAATTGAAGATAGATTAGCGATAGCGATTGCACCTCTTAAATCAAGCTTAGCGACCCAAGCGCCATAGAACTTATGAGGGTGTTATGAAGAGGGATCTTCGCATTCTTCCATCCCCCCTTCTGGATTCCCAGCTATATTAGACGCGGATCCCATCTCTCTATGATTACTTGGTGCGGAGTCATCATGCATGATATTCCGTCTGATCTTTGTCCTTCATTCTTCTTTAGCTCTGGAGGGTTCTGTCTATAAAGAGTTTGATATAAGGCGCACGCTAGACAGGTAAGAGAAGTCAGTCAGATCGAGGGAGTAGCTTGACAGCAGATCGCCCGGAGAGGCCTTCTCACGAAGCTGCAGATTGAGAATAAGAGTTTAGCCACTCTAGCGAGGTTCGATCCATATCCATAGCAAGACCAAGGTCCAGTAAGAGCTAGTCCAGCACGTCTCATTGTCAAGTCCCAGCAGTCTGGCCACCCAGAGTATCTTCAAAGAAAGCATGCTATTTGATACCGACACAAGAATCCTCTCCAGCTCATGCTATCTTCACTTCATTCGGCAAGAATCAGATCTAGTGCACTGGAAAGAGAAAGGCTGCCAACAGGGCGAGCAAAGAGAGGGACGAGGGCAAGCACAAATAGAGAGGATAGATCGGTTTCACCCTCAAGGTCAGAATATTGATGGGAGGAAAGCGCAGCTATATAGAATGAGTCTCGTTCGAGCAGATCGTTCACTTAGTCGACTCTTCCTTTGATTTTGAAAACATTACTTGTGAACTATGTAGTCAAGGTCCCAAAGCAAAGTAGCAGATAGCAGAGATAAAGGTTACGATACCGAAGCAGAGCAGATGCCTTCTAAGTTATGCCTAAAAGCCAGTGAGAAAGAATAATGGAAGCAGAGCATTGAGTCTCTCAACCACCACACCAGTAAGGCGCAAGGAACTAGACGGAAAAGGATTCGTGTACTGGACGGTAAGCATAATCATTCTCAGAGGGCTTCCCTAATCTTTTTCCCAAGATGGCGGATAGGCTTTATGCTTTTTCCCCTAAAGGTTGGCAACTGCCTACTTGCCTACTAGAAGTTCGTGGGGGAAGAGGGCTCAAGGGCATTAAAGAATATAGGTAGTTCAGAGGGGAGGGACAGAGGTAGACGAGAGAATTCGTACAAATGTTCAAAGGGCTTCGGTAGCTAGCTAGGTTTGGACATCAGAACCAGAGCCAGGAAGTAGACCTAACCGGAGTCCGAGTTCATTAAGTTCTTCTTCGACTTCGACTATGGGCCAAGGTCAGAGTGTCATCTTATATCAAGATTGAGTAAAGAATGGAAAGAGAGAGCGACTCTCGGGCATTCAGAACTTAAAGTGGATAGGGCCGGTTCAATTAGATAGAGCTAGAGGACTGACTTCATCGGGACTCGTACAGGTAGAGTAGAGGCTCAGACCGCGAAGCCTTCAAGTTATATCCGCGGAGTCCATTCATACCAAAGAGAAGGAGTGGCGACTGAAGCGCTCGACCGGTATCAGTCAGTGCCAGCTCCACTCGGTTCAGCAGGTGCAGAGCAAGTTGACTGATTGCCCCACTATCAATCAGATAACACGCCACTCACAGGTCTCCAGCTTCATGCCACACATACTACTCCTCCCATTAGAAGTAGAGAAGAGACGTACCGTACAATTCCAGCTCCTCCTAGTAGTCTCTACCTATATTGCATTCGATAGCTGACCTCTCATTACTCTCTTGATCCATAGGCTCAAATCAAATGCCCTCACGAAGACACCATGAATCCAAAGAGCGACTTCGATCCCTCCTTTATATCTATCCCCCCCTTTCCCAGGTGAGGCGGCATCCTTTCTCGTAATAGAAGAGACAGAAAGCACTCTCCATCTTTCGCTCGTCTCGTAAGCACCATTATTCAAGAAGAAGATGGCATCCCTTCCCTTCGTTGGAGGAGTCTGAGTTCATACTAGCCATGAGTCCCGACTTGAAGACCTAATCATACTTATCCTCCGGTCAGAGCCATCAATCGAGGCTGGCACATGGGATCTTGATCCCGATCTAGAGGAAGGCACCCTCAGACCTATTCTCAGAAGTCCGAGATATGGGGGAATCAAGGCAAGGATAAACCGATACACAAGACACCACACCAGCCGGGAAGCTTATATATATATTACTCACTGCATAGATTAGTGACAATGACAGCTAGGCTAGTAATCAAGCTTTCGTCGCACCCGTGGAGTTTGAGAGGCGGAGTCAATAGAGAGCGAGGCATCCAGTTCCTGGGTATGGAAAGAATCAAGATCATACCAGTGCCAGCCATACGGGATCAACTTCTAGTATGGAGTTCTCAGTCTAGTTTGCCGCGCCTATTCTTTTCCTCTTTTCAGTGCCTTCACTCTCCAATCAGTAGAGTCCAGCGAGTTCGGTTTCGACCTTCTTCCTTTTCTCCCTTCATTCGCGCATTTCCCATGAGCGCTTCGCCCCTTGAGTAGCCTTCCAATGAGCCGGCATTGCTCGCGTGGATTCGTCCCTCGGGTTCCAATCTGGTCCCAAGTGGAGTAGCCGAATCAAATATCTGATGATCAAAGACTGAACTCATTTGACTATTCAGTGCTTAGTCGTGAATGTCGTTAGCCATGAACTCTTTTGCTCCTGACGCTCCGTGCCTTTCACTTGAACTGAGGAGAGAATAGAAGAGAGAGAAGGAGATGTGATTCTCCATTAATAAGAATAATAATCAAGAGTGGGCGGAGCCATACTTCCCCCCAATGTGCTTCCATCTTTGCTGGAGTTCGAACCCTTGATCAAGACGAAGCAATTGCACCTTTGATTCGCCAATCAAGATAGACATGGGTTAGATCGAGGACTACTTCTCACTTATCTCTTATAAGACACAGAATGAGCACAGCCCCTAAGAAAGACGGAAAGCCTCTTTGACCCATTCTATTCTGACTTTCCTTTCTCGAGATTTCTAATTGAAAAGAGTAAAGAATGAATGGCACCAATCCCAATTGAATAAATGGAAATAGGACCAATCACACTCAGCATGAATTGGCAGGGAGTGAATGGCCTAAGACATTATATTATAGACTCACAAAGGTCTGCGTTGAGGGCCTAATCTATCGCCAACTTCTTTCTATCGCCTATCGCCACTGAAGGGCCTATGCCTAGTCCCCTAGCGCTATCACGGATCGAACCCCCGCCTGACGAGACTACCCCGGCTAAGGAGACTGAAAAGCCAAGCCCTATCCTGCGTCACTGTCTAAAGCTCCTTGCCTTCTCCCGATAAAGAAAGGCAAGCAACTCCTTATAGCTTGTCGCCCAGCTAAGATGGCTAAGCATATCAATGTGAGAACTCCTATCTATTCCGATTCAAGATATCCTTCTAGAGGCACTTAACTGAGTTTCAGTGATGGGCAGCATCAAATGAGAGGTCTGGAACCGGTGTCAGGTCTTGAATCCGGATCTCCAAGGTATGAGTGAACTAACTCTGCTTCGGGTAGCCTAATGGGAGAGGGATGAGGGTAGCGAATGAGACTCTTTCTTCATCTACGGGAGCCAGATTTCTTAAGGGAGGTAAACATAAGAGGAGCCTGAAAGCAGTGCTAGCAGGCCAGAGCTGGGTCAGTATCAATTAACCTAAGCAAGGGCTTTCTGGCGATAGCACACTTCCTGGTTCTTGCGAGAATGGGGCTTAGCTAAGTTCTGACTGTGGTTCTCAGGCAAGAGGGGTCCTCTCTCTTCCTAAGATGCGATCTCTACCTGATCCGGGTCTAGTGCCCGCCATTTCTTTAGCCTTTTGATAGCGTACTAGTATTATAGTCCATACTAGTATCAAAATCAAGAGTGCTTCTTATAATAGAATCCTAATCTGAGGAAATATGTAAAGCCATAAAGCCAGGCGCAGTATGAGGGTTTCCCAATCTGGAAAATCCTTGGTTCTGCTATGAGGGGTTCCAAGTACTCCTCCTTCGCGAAAGGTAGCACTTACGGAATTGACCCAACAATAGAGGTAGTGAATGGTTGATTTGATTGAGAAAGGCCCAGGGCACCTAACACTTATGATTCTACTTAAGCAGTGCAGTGGGGGATAGGAGTTGGCAATGAACCCGAAGCAGATAGGTGGAGTAGACGGTGTCCCCAGCTCCGCCACCAAGTGAGTACGAGTCCTATCAGTCATTCGTACCCATAGAGTCCTTCCCTACCCTAACCCTAATTGGATTAGCAGTGTTCGAGAGCTCACCTATAAGGCTTTGACCACTCTTTTCTTGTCTGTGATGCGCTCATCCGTACCTGAATCATATCATAGTGAACCTCCTCAGTGGGCACGGGCAAGAGTGGAGGAGCGAGCGATAGTGACGCCTGGCACTTAGAGTAAGTTCGCGTGCACCTACCTGAACTCCATACGGGGGTGGTCAGAATAGGAATTCAAATCACCTTAGTGAGAGAAGCCCCTTTCTTCACCCTGAACTACTCTTATTTTATGACAGAATACCACATGCTCTCATACCTCAAGTATATGATGAATTTTCTATATAGAGACTTTCGTACGTCCTATTCTTTTTTCTTTCTTATGCTTTGCTTGCGTACTATTTCATGCTCTTATATCAATAATCTTAGGTTCGTTCGGCCTGCTAGTTCTTTTGTTTGATGACGGAATGGCACGGGGGAGAGAACTTCGCCATCACAAAGCTTTATGCTTTATAAAGAAGCAAGAGGTATGCGCAGCGCAGCCGAGTTACGGGAGAGGCTCAGACTCTTAGCGGCGCCTTAGTAGGAGGAATGATATGGAATGACCTTTAGACCCGAGTCGACCCCGTAGAGAAAGAGAAGGGGGCGCCTACGAATGGCATTCCCTCTACTTGAGGCCATGTCTGTGAAGCATATTATAAAAGAAAATAATAAAGAGGAGAGTTCCTCAAAGAGCTGCTCCGGACTCGTACAGAGCTAAGGACGGCATAGTGTGTGATTCTGTACCTGTAGCTTTCCTCGCTTGCTGCCCCGAGTTCCGGTCGGCACCTAACCGAACCTGAGCGCTTCCCTTTACATTCACGACCCCAATACGAAAGAGCAAATTCAAGGTAG
The DNA here is from genome assembly GCA_025175895.1 of Wurfbainia villosa. Taxonomy (NCBI): domain Eukaryota; kingdom Viridiplantae; phylum Streptophyta; class Magnoliopsida; order Zingiberales; family Zingiberaceae; genus Wurfbainia; species Wurfbainia villosa. The sequence goes on from JAKLTH010000158.1 coordinate 675,588, forward strand.
AGTAGCTCCCAGGAGAGGAAGAGTCAATGGCTAGAGAAAAGAGTTCATGGCTAGAGGAAGGGGAATCAATCTTAGAACAATAGAATATAAGCGTACCATTCAGTCGAAGATGGATCCCTGACCGCATTCGCTCGAGTATATCCTATAAGGAGATCCGCTACGCACCTTCCCTATCAAAGAGCTTTCGCGCGAACTACCGCTCCGTGGGCTGAGTAAGCTAAATATTGTAGTTCCTTTTGCCCATTGGAGAGGCTCCCCAGCCCTAGGCTTCGAGTGGAATGTAGTTCCAGTGGCATATGATAGGGACCAGATTGATTCACAATTACCCCTCCCACGCATTTCTCTTTTAATTCGAAGAAGAAGACCATCTAGTTCAAGGCTTCAGTCTCATTGCCCTGTGATCCATTCTTGCATTGTCTCTAGCGCCTCACACCCAAGCGCTGGACCTGGCATAATCCCTAAAGAAATTAGTGCGTACGGTACGATTCAGATGATTCATAACTCCTCTTCCAGTTCTCCTCAACTCTACCCCTCAACCTGGACCCGGGCGAATGAGTCATCGTTCCTAGCGCCAGTAGTTTCTTTCGAATACGAATAGTTAGAAGCTCACTCTTGTCTGAAAGAGAAAGAGATAAAGCAAGAGTCATAAAAGGAGCTAGGCCTGCCCGCAGTCGGATAAAATCGAGTCATAAACTATCCTCGCGCGCAAACACTACTGAATTCTATATATAGCACTCCTCATGCTGAAAGAGAGGAACGTGCCTTCCGAAATGGAAGAGGGAGGTTTCAACACTGGACACGCTTAGAGGGAATTGCCTACAGGTGGGTTCTCGCTCAGCATACCAAGATTTCATTAAGTTTAAGTAGTCGCCCCTAATTCGTGGACTATTTCTACCCTTCTTTTGGACCTTCCTGATGCGGGTAGCGGTGCGAACAGTTAAGGCATGGGAGCTTAGCTTAGCCGGAGACCTTCTCGGATTCTCCTTGGTTAGGGAGTTGCTTCCTATCTCACTTGGATCTCTCATTATCTTAGTTGAACGATCTACTCGAGCTCGCCCTCCCCCCATATAATATAAGTGAAGGGCAGGCATCCTTCTTATTTCATCATGGTGAAATGAGACCTAGACCTAGTAAAGTGAGAGTGAAAGGAGCGAACGAGTGACGCCTGGATGGGACCCTGCGAGGACTGATTCTCCTGACTTCAACCACTCCTGTAATCAGCAGATCACAACAGCACAAGAACTTGCATCGTTCTTTACTCTGCGTCGAGCGAAAACAGCGAGTCTACGAAGTGTGAAGCGAGCAGACTTTCTTTTTTTTATTGTAACTGGAGCGCAGTGAATCACTTCGTTCCCAAAGTAATGGAATTCGCTCAATAACCTTAGCCCCCCCATCTCTTGCTTATGAGAAAGCTGATGTCCGACTGCGCTCTTGGAAAAGAAGAGGTAATCAAATCAGTAATAAGTGAATCCTTCTTCCTTCTAGCAGCCCGACCTTAGTTCTCTTTCTCTTTCTAATAGAGATCTCTTTTGTTTGGAGTGGAGTCTCCGCCTTTACGGTAGATTCTTTGGAGCCGCTTGCCAACACACTATTAGGAAGAATTCTGCCTCTTTCCCTCTCTTTCGTAAGCATACCTCGAAGATATAAATAGAGAAGAGACCCCGTAGGTTGTGAGTGGGTCTAGCACCGCTTATTCTTCCCCGAATCCTATCCTAACCTCTGAAAGCACGATTAATTCATACCTTGAATCTGAAGCAGGGTCGGCAGAGACTTTGATAAGCGAATAACGGGTAGCCTCTGGTAATCTAATCTGGTACTTGTTGTAGGTGCAATTGGAATACAATACGATGTAGGAATCCTACCGCTCCGTGGGCAGATCTGCGAAACCACTAGGGAGAAATGCAACCAGTAAGAAAGCTTTCGCCGGGACAACTGGGATAGTAAGGAAGGGCTATATTACTGACTTTTCGTTTTTTCATCGGACTCAACAGCAGAACCTTCAACTTCACTATAGGCCGGCGAGGCATGTATCACTAGTTGTTGGGGTGCGCAAGTCCATCATATCATCAAACTGTGAACAGCGGTTTGGTCCGAGGACATATGGGCGAAGAAACCCTGTAGCTGGAGCAGTGATAGGAAAGAATGATGAAGCTGCCCCGCGCAAGCAAGGCCCGAACTCAAGAGTGGAATCTGATCTTCGCTAGCACCTGAATCAGAGCTTGACATCCCCAAGGACAATAAAAAGCATCTTCTTAGGTTATGAATGAAACCCGGCATAAGACCACTACCACTATGCCGAAAAGGAAGATTCATAGGTCTCAGGGGGTACGGTTCTCAGGCTGCATCGCCAGTCACTCTGTAGCCCTCTCATATTCCAGAAGAGAAGGGAGAGATCTTGATAGCTTTCTTCATCCGAGGAGGGATCGGCATGATCGGCTTTCTCAATCTGGTGGCCTAGCAGAGAAACTGGAATTCCTGTCTCAACTCTCGAGGCGAGTGGGGAGGGAGAGTGTAGGAGATTCTTTAGTGCCCGCAATCATCCAAAGAATGGCATTAAACCAGAGGAAGAAGTAGACTGAGACTGGAGACGGATCTGATTGTAGATATAGGACGAATCAAGGGATCGCCCTTATGAAAAGGGGTATCCCACTATGCTCATACTTCGATGCACTCAGGATAGGACTGAGCGGTGAAATCATCCTCACTTGAATAATAGCACTAAACTCAAGCATAAGGGAGAGAGAGAGGGAAAGCAAAGAAGAGATAAGAGACAGATGATATGCAAAGACTGAAGCTATGCAAAGAGAGGTGTGAAGCCCCATCTAGAAATGAATGCTAAGAATGCAAGCGATAACAATCACAGTAGTAGGGATCGGTGAGAAGGTCAAGGCCCATAATAGCGAGAATAAATACAAGCAGTACAGAGCGAAATCAAGACAGTAGAGCAGGATCACGTGCGAGCAGATGGATACAAGTCAGGGACGAGCAAAGCGACGTCTGAGAAGAAAGAAGGGACGAGCAAAGCGACGTCTGAATACTTGAAGGGACAGGAGCGAGGAGCGAAGTCAGGGAGCATTCATAAATCAATGCTAGGCGATCGAGCAAAGTCTAGGACGGTGAGCCAGTCAGTAGTCGTGGAAAGGGTTCTGGATACATTAGGCGGGAGCTTCCGGTAATATTTCAACCTTTCTAATGCGGTATCCGAGTCAGGCTACCGGATCATGTCCCAGACCACAAGAAGAACAATCACGTGGGAGAAAGTCTCAGGCCACACCACAAGACAAGAGGCAGAAGGAAGGAGTTTATTCTTACTAAAATGCAAAGCGAGGCGAAGGAAGATTCACACAGAAGAGCTTGACTGGCGGGGCAGGGATAAGTTAGGACGGGGATGAGGCCGGAGGGGTTATATCTTGAACTTCACGATCTGCTCAGCGCTCAAGGGGGACTTGGGGGACCTAGAATGTTCTTGCTCATCTTTCGGTATGTGCTTGGGTATCGATTCACGACTGATCCTTGGCGAGCATGGTATGCTTCTTTATTAAAAAAAGCCAAAGGAAGAGTGAAATGCAAAGCGATGCGATCGAGCTAGGCGGTCAGCTCTAGAACCTAGCCCCACCAGTGCTTCTTAGGGCAGCCACCCACTACAGGTCCAAGGGAAGGGGTTAGGCGAGGTAGTGAAGACTTGATGAAGTATAATGCAAGAATCGTTTATAGCAAGCTCAATCTTCAGAAGGGACCTATTGAATTGGTCAGGTACGGAGGCAGGCAGGCGAGTGAAGGAAGCTTTACTAAACTCAAAAAGATGTCCCGGCGAGCCGACTTGATTTTACTAAAATAGCACTCCTTTATCGGACTCTTAAGCTTCATCTCACTCTGCTGGACTCGGTACGCTTATGATTAGATTAAGAAAGATGATCTGCTCGACTTACGTGAAGGATGGGACCCATGAACCGACAGCAACTCCTGGGAAGAGAGATTTGGCCATCAACATCTACTTTATCTTTATTTAAGAGAGTCTGACCCTGAATCTAATACAGAGCCAGAGGTTGACGAAGAGTGGTCGACCTACCTTGCCACAGCTGACAGTGCTTTCTTTCTAGTAGAATCGAAAGGGAGAATCTTGTAGTAGAAGCGAAAGGGAAGTTGGCTAGCCCGAGTTTCTTCATTGAGTGCTAATAGGTTCGTCGCCGGGGAAAACTCCGAGTTTGACTGACTCTCCCATGGGCGCTGCTTAGCCAGTCTAGGCATGAACCGTCTACTGAAAACCTACCCGGGCTTATGAACCAGAGTCCTCAACGTTCTCTTTATCTGAAAGAGGAACCCAGCCTGAACTCGGAATACAGGTGTGGTCTTTGACTTCTTCTTTGAAGTCCGGGCATATTTCAAAGAAAGTCTCCCGCGCACTTCAAGCCCTAAGGTAACGGGAGGTCCATAAGAAAGATCCCTGAACTGAGAGATTCCCCGGATAAGAGGGCTGTGCCCACCTAGCTTAGGAGCATCAGGGAAGGAGCACCTGATCAAGCGCATTCCGCGAAACCCACAGAATCAAGAATCAAAGCCCAATCAATCTGGACCCCCATCAACGACGTCTTTGTAGGAGAAAGGAAAGCCGTGTCACTGCGTTCGCTCCTCAGCTCTATCATCTTTGTAGTCGAATACATGAATGGGAAGTTAAGGTAGCGGACTCTGCCTCGTACGGGAAAAGACCTTGAATATGCGGGGTTGTCTTCTTCTTGATGGAAATCCTAGCTATTCTGAGCATGTGGAAAGTGCTATTACTCAAAGAAGCATGAAAAAGGTCTGCTTCTATCTTCCTTCCTTCGTCCATCGGTCAAATCGGATATGTCATTATTGGAATTATAGTAGGAGACTCATATCGTGGATATGCAAGCATGAGAACTGAGATGTTGTTCTAGAAAGGGGAAAGGAAAGAGAAACCCTCGCTCGCAGCAGTCCTTCATGGGTATAATATAAACTCGTCAGGGAAGATGAAATGGAGCTACTATATTCTATCAGGTGCCCGAGATATAATATGAAAGGTCAATTCAAGGCCCCCAAGGAAAGACTCTTTTCCTTAATACTTGCATTGGCTCGAGCAGCAGAAAGTGTGGTACCTCGCCGTCATCAGCTGCTGCAGGCGTAGTTCCTTTCATGACTCTTGCCAGGCTCCGCTTTGGCTGAGGCAGGCCGGCTGCTTTTATCTGTTGATGGGTCAGGGTGAGGCGGTAAACCCAATCCTAAGCCGGGCAATCACTTTCACATCCTTTCTAGCTGGTATGATTCTTCTTGCTCACCGGAAACTCCGAAGTTAGGGCCCCCACTGTACAGCCACAAAGCAACCCTTTCCTATTCAACCCATTCTTAAGATTAATCTGAGTGAGGGTAGGCCATTCTTTTTGGTGTGATAAATGTGGACAGAGGAAAGGAGGAAACTTCCTTATCTTATAGTTCTAGCTGGGTTTAACCCAATCCTCTTATAATAGAGTGAAAGAAGAGTGTAAAAGATAGCAGTTCGAAATAAAGAGTTTGATAGCATCGCCCTGACCTTAGATCAATGAGCTATAAGTCTCATTCCACAGGCCCCTTTCTTTATCGACACGACACGTTCGCTTCCATTGCCATGCCAAACTAAGCCTTTTTGAATGCTTTTTGTTCTTGTCAGTTCGGGACACAAAAGAAGCCGGTAAGGGCATGACACATTCGCAAGAAGGAGCCGCAAAGATCAGTTCGTGAGATAGGTCTGATACAGGCAAACTCCTCTCGCAGAATCAAAGTGGACTAGAGTCACTATGAGTCACGTGGACTAGTGAAAGTTAATCACGTGGACGTGAGTCACTAGCGCTCCAGCCCAGTGGAAGGGCATATCTAGTCCTCCCCACGGCTTCGAAAGCTACTTCTCGCACTTCAAATGGAGGCCCACTACTCTTAAAGATATGAGCCTCCGGACCATTTGCCCTGAAGCTGCGCTCATTCCCTCTCAGGCTACTGCTAGTCCTATACCGCTCCTTCTCTCTTTAGCCTGGGTTAGACTGGACGAATCTCCATTCTGCCGCCTCACAGGTCTAAATAAGGATCCTTAGTTCCTTCCACTTTTCCTTTGCAAAGAGACTCCGGAGGAGGGATTCTTTCCACCGATCAGACTCCACAATCAAGACATAGTTGGCTCTCTCGATCCCAGCCACCACTTATAATAAGGTGAAGTAAGAAAGCTTCCTGTGTCTTCGGCCCGCGTCATTTCATTCTTCGCGTCATTTCATTCGCCCCTCCAGTCTTCCCGGACTAAGAACTCCTCGGCTACTCTCTACTATCTAAGTCCACGCTTTGACTCTCGACTCCGGCTCCTCCACGTTTATGTCGTTTCGTTATCACTCTTTACGTCGTTGGGCTGAGCCCAAAAACTGAGATCTGGTCGGGTCTATCGTCGCTGTCGCTCGTACGAGACAAATATGAAGTGCACTCGGACCATAAAGAAAACAAAATAATCAAATTCCAAAGTAATAAACCCCTACGCAATGCGAGGACTGATTAGAGTGGCACAAAGTTTCGTTCATTAGGATTCATTGTATGGTTCAAAAGTAGTCAAAAAAAAGATAAAATCAAACTGGTCGATCGGAGCGAAGCCTAGGGAAATAGGTTTGATGCCAATTTGACTAGGGTTTATTAATTTCTAATTTCGACGCGCTTCACTATATACTTGAATTGTGAAGTTAAGCAGGTGCCCCTTCGGTGCCCTAACCGTACCTGGGACCTGAGTTCTTTATAAGATTAGGAGATGGTCTTCATCATCCAATCCATGATCGCTACCGCTACACCTTGTATTCCTGATCGACCGACAGGTATCAAAAGTGATAATTTTGGCTTGGTCAAGGACGGGGTTCCACTGTACAACCAGGAATCATTCCCTTCTCTTTCGTTCTCCCCTTTCCGTTCATATTACAGTAAGATAAAATCGACCCCCAGCAATTGGTCATCCTTCCTCTTCCTGGCCGGCTGGCCGAGGTTGAGTTCCTCCCTTATTGAGAATCTATATGGCTTTGTTCGTCTCTATTATTTTATTTTATTTTTCAATAGCCAATAAACTTGAGTTTCAGGTCTGCGAGAGGTCAATGTACAACCGAAAGGTGAATGCTTTACCAAACTCGTGTACAACTCCTTTCATGTGTATTGATTTCCGCTTATTACATGCTTGGTTTCCTAAATTCTTTCTCCACCCCAGACCAAACAAAAAATAAGAAAGCCAAGATCTCATAAAGCGAGGGGATGGTGGACATGCTTTATTCTAAGACTCCTTATGGGCTTAGCCAATACAAGATCGAACCGATACACTTCGGGAGCATTCAGGACGTGGAAGAGGGTTCAAAATCAGATGAGTTGTCCGGCTTCCAAAGGCGATCCTAAGGGAAGAATAATTTAAAAAAGGGATAAGGCTGCAAGAAGAACAACGAGAGGAAGCTCAACCAAGTCCCAAGATTATGCTGTAAGGCATCGATTTCCTCTTTTTTGGCCGGTTGCCGACACTTCTGGGATGCTGCTTCTGCAAAGGTATCAGGTTCTTTGACAGATTCGATAGAAGAAAGAAAAACACGATTACTTCTAAAAAAAAGAATCATAAGAAACTAACCTCTGAATTGGAAATTTCAGACGAGAGGCGCGAGTGATAACGACGCGATAACGACGCGACTGAAAGGAGAGGAGTGTTAATATATCTATCAATTTAGAATATATATATATATATAAATCCCCAGATCCATCATTCATTCATTCCCTCACTCACGTTTTCTCAAGGTATCAGAGCGGAGGCCCTTTCTATTTCTGCTAATTCTCTTCTTGTTGCACTATGCCCAAGCTTGACGATAGCAGTGGAGCGCTGTCTGCGGCGGCTAAGGAAACACTCAAGGATCGAGTGACCCAACTTCATGGCAAGGTCGACCATTTGGGCGGACAAGTGTAGACTATGGCAGAAAGGCAGGAGAATCGGGAATTGTTGGTCACCAGACGCTCGCTAATGAGTACCGCGTCTTCCCAGTGAAGGAGAGCGGTACTCATGGGGCCTCAACGATCCCGGTGGCGATGTCCAAAACGTGACGGACTAGGTAAAATTGAGGAGCTTTCTGTGGAGCCTTACTAGTGCTTGCACCACGTGAGGTGTTTCCAGCAGACAGCCCATTAGCTACATCTTCAAGTTGGGTCGGATTCTTAGCTTGTTAACACTTGGTGAAGAGCCGTCTGATTGAATTCCACGCCCTCCAGATGCACATGAAGAATAAAATCTAGGTCAATCGGATCAATAAAGAACTTTGGATCCTCTCGACCATAGAAAAAGATTTTATACATAGAGCAAATCTGTTCTCGAGTCGAAAAACAGAGCTCGGTATTAAGGAAGTCCCGCACCATGACCTCGTACGCCCTGGGTGAAAGGCTTGGGGTTTTGTAGGCGTTGGCGAAAGAATAATTTGATTTGATTGAACCTAGCGGGTAGCGCGCTACTTCAAAGCTTGCACCCGGCAACGACTTTCACTTCCTAAATAGTAAGGAAGGGAAGAGGTAACTTACCAACAGGAGGTAAATATGAAATAGAGCAGCCCGTTCCACTCGAGCGGAACTTCTAACTGAAGCAGCTCACTTCAGCAGGGTCTGGGAATAGTAATGGAAAAAAAAAAAATGAATAAAAGTTCATTATATTAAATTAAATTAAGGCTGTTAGTCCATCTGACGTGTTCAACGGGAGAATAAATAAAGAGACGGGTTCAAAGAGCGGTGAGGCCGGAGCGTTCCAACGTAAAAGCAGTGATGCGGCTCGAGGAGGAAGAGAGGAGTCAGGTCAGGCTCAGACTCCTTGTTCAAAGCGGGGGTCTGGTCTGATTTGACAGAGAATCTGTGGCAATGCGATTCAGTAAAGGAGACGAGATTGAGGCTGAAATGGGGTGGGCTCGGATTAGCCTGCCTGCTTGCCTCTGAAGAGTGAAGCTCTTGCCCTTGTAAGGTCATATCCAGACCGGCCTCGGACTATCCTCTTATAGACCAGTCCCATACAAGAGCAGTGCCCTATAATCAGAACCAATCATTACTAGAGTAGTGCCGCTCATTCAAGTAGTGCCGGAAATTCAGTAGTGTGAGCGCTTAGCCGGATGAGGGAGTCCTGGGACAGGGCGACAACTAAGCGGTGCTATGCCTGTGGTGCCCCGGGGGACGGATGCTTGATATGTTCATCCTTGCCCGACCTACCCCGGAGATGCTTTGCTGATAAATAAGTGAGATATGAAAAGTTCTCACCGATCTGCGTCACGAGCAAACTCATTACTTAGGGACTCTTGATTGGACGCGACTACGAGTAGAGTCCTTGAGCTCGCCCCTACTTTATCATCGGAGTACCGGGGACCGCAGAAGAGCCGAGTGCTTTTAGTAAGCAACATCTATCATGGCCTGGACTTCTTTGCCTATCCGGGGCAGATCTAATGAATGCCTCTAGCTCCCTTCTTCTGAACTCGAAGCCTTGTAGTCATAGTGGAGCTCGACCCTCCCTTGCTACTGACTGCGCCCTTGTCCCGAATTCCGATAGAATAAGCATCGCACCCTTGTCCTCTTTAGGCTATAGCATCACTTGAGCACACGCGCCGCTCCCCTTGTTCTCGCTCTACTCCGCAAAGAGAGATTTGGCGAAGACTAGCACTTTTCTCGCTCTATTCTACTGTTCAGTGCTTCTTCTAATCGCTCCGCTCCTCCACTTGAACTGCTTCACACCGTGGAGTGGGCTTCTAAACTTCCTTCCTATGGTAGCCGACCCTTTCCCGGCACTATTATAGAATGATTATGAATCAACTTCGCTTGCCAAAGCCGATGCATACTCGTCTTTCCTCTCCTTCTTTCGGTTTCGGATCGCAGTGACTAGCACTCGTCACTAGTACTTGTTCGCATAGGCAGGGACCTGGAGTTCCGTTGCTTCGTTCGGACTCGCCCCTGACTAGCCTGCCAGTTCGTTCGCATAGGCTGGTACCGGTAGTGGAATTCCATCGCATAGGAAGGGACCGGGGGATGATTCTTTATTTCCCGAAGATGGGGACCGGGCCATTCCTCTTATCCCACATAGGTGCTCAAGGAGTCCATAAGAGCAAAGCAGTCGATTCAGGCCATGAAATCGATCTCATATAGTCTTTTCTTTCTTCTCTCGCCAGTGCTTTCTTCGTGCTTTCTCTTATGGGCTATGGGCATGAATCTATCTTTTCTTTCCTATTGTACGGTTTTCTTTCCTTTCCTATTCTATTGTACGGTTGGGATTCTGTCCGCTATTTGCACTCGAAATCGATCTATGATTGAGGGACCTCTCCGCCAATTCCCAGTCCGAGGGTTCAAATGCAAGAGTAGGTCGACGCTAACTAGAAATCTCATAAGAGAAGAAGGCGTAGAAAAGAGTTTTGATTCGCTTGATAAATCTCTATGGTTATAACATTATAATGAGAAAGCGTCCGTTCACGTCAGGGTCCGAAGGCTGCTTTTACTTTAATCTCAATTGGGTTGGTGTTCAGTCTACCGAATGAATCTGCGAAGCACTCTGTCGGCGGAGAAGTTTCATTTTATAAGAGAAGACAAATGGTATCGTAAAGTAGAGTCGATTCGACGCCAGTTGCGTAGAGAAGTTCTACGATTGAATGATGAAGCACGGACCCGTCTTCACGTCTTAACGTCGCGATGCTCGTTCCTCAATCTTCGTTACGTTAGTTCAGTTTCGGCTTTGTCCCAAATTGAACACACGTTGCTAAAAAGAGAGAGAGAAAAAAGATAGAATGAACACGCGAATTTGCATCTCAGCAAAGCATATCTCTGAAAAGACCGCCACTCTTATAGAGAAATGAATGTGCATGTGATCCGAGAAAGCACTTCTTTTGGATGCGATAAACGGATCCGAATGAGAGAAAAAGATGTGATTTTGGTTCAATTCCTGTGGGCCTGTGAGAAGGTAAGTTATTTGTTATTTAACTAAGTTTGATAAATTTCTTTCTTAATTTAGCAGATAGTTGAGCGACGTGGCTCAATCTTTCTTATCGCGACTGGGAGTGAAGTTAAAGCGAAGGAGCGGCAGTCTAGTTTATGGAAAAGAGACGAGATATAGTTGTCAAAGTGAAAGTAGCCATCGGTCTAGTGATGTGATGATCTTTGAACGGGTGAAATTCCCGATCTACGCTGAGCACTCATGAATAGATGGAATGGCTTGGACAGTGAACAGTGGACGAGAACGGTCTGACTTCTCTATCTGTCTCGGAAGGCGAACCACCTAGATGACCGGAGCGAGAGATCCAAGTGACTCGGAGATCAATAATTGGACAAGCTCTCGGGAGAGAATCAGACCCGGTTCGCACTCCTTAGACACGCGTCACCGAGCGAGCGGGATGAACGAGCCCACCGCTATTGTATTTGTATTTGATTACGGAAGAGCCCACTGCTAATGAATGAGCCCGAACTTGCGAGAACACCGCTGTGCGGAGGAGCTCCGTCTTGATCCCGGGGAGTTTAATCTTGTTCAAGAAATGCTGTTCATGAAATGCTGTTCATATTCGATCCGGTTGTTCATGAATTGATGTTTTTGTGCAAATTAGGGGTTGTTTACTCGCTCGTTGCACTCGCTGGTCGGCTCGTTCATTCCACTCAACAATGATGCACTCTGGTTCTGCAGTAGGCGAGCTCCTTGATTGACTTGTCCTTTTCGGTTCTTCCACTCGTCATGTAATTCTTCGCTTCACTCTTGGGCCATAGCTTCTCTATCTATTGTGCCATAGCAGTAGGCATCTCCCTTTCCTTTGCATTCCCTGTCTCGCCTATCTCCCAATGCATTCCCAAGATAGCCTATGGAACTAAGCCTCTTCATTAGCTCCCGATCACATCACAGGCATTCAATAGCAGATAGCCTATGCCACTAAGCCTCTTCATTGGCTCCCGATCTTATCCCATGAGCACAGCACTACTTTATTTAATAAAGAAAGATGAGTACTCTACTCTAAGCTTTGTCGATCATGATCAGTTCAACAAGCCCTACGAATGCTTTCTGTAATTCATGCAGTCAAACGCCTACTTTAACTTGACTGCATCACTATAGTTAGCTCCATGCGTTAGAAAAGCCAAGCATTGCTAAGCTCTCAGCGGCAGCAGAGGGATCGAAGCCCTTGAAGTGGTTTCTGCCGCGTTCCGCTCCGCTCCACTTGTCCGCTAGTTTCATGCCACTGCCATAGTCTCGTAGGAGTATGCCTGGTCGCCATCTTTCCATGAGTGCGATCTCTGCGGGGAACCACAGTCTCCATCATGCTACTCCCTCGGTTCTTTGCTGCTCTCGGTTCGGGTTAATGCTTTGCTCTGCCGCTTGACTCCTTCTCTCCTTCTTTCTGAGTCGGAGATAGGGCTAGCATTCCATGCTTTCTCGTAGGGGATCATGAACTTGGTCTCACACTCCCTCATAGTAACGATGTTCGCTCCATTCACTCAAGCCCTTTTCCCGATCGGATAGAACTTGACTTCAGTTTTCACTAGCGAGACTGAATGCTTGAACGTACGGGATAATGACCAGACAGACAGAACTGTTGGAAGAATTATTGAGATCTCCAGTACAGCGTGATCTTCTTAGTCAATTCTCTTATACGGTTCTCTGCTGACGATCGGTCGATCGGTTCCTTTTGTTTTGTGCTTCCTTTAGATAAGTTCGCCTGCCCTCCACTCTTCACTCCGACTTTCATCAATTCATGAAGATCTCGCAGTCAACCGATAAATTATGCCTTCCACTCCTGAGACTGGGGACTGATTTTCAGGAATCAATAGCCCATCCCAGCTTGCATCATCTTCCCTATTTCCCGTATTCCTTTCAACCGGCATTAGATCACGAGGAAAGCCTCCCTCCCATTAAATCTCCTCCCAACTAACAACCCAGAGTGGGGAGCTCGCTCGTTTCCACTCATTCTACTACTCGAGCATAGGCATAGTTTGCTCGAGTAGTAGTATCATGAGTGGTTCCGATCAAAACCAAGAAATAGATCTGACTGAAGAAGTTCCTATATCTTTCTTCGACTTCGCATACCTGAAACTCCCTACTTCGCTTGTCCCCGTGCCTCACCGGGGTGAGCGGCCTCCGATTGGCAACTGTCCTCCGATCCCTCGGCCATCAGAGCATGTAGTCTGACCCTTCTCTGCTTGCTTCTCGTCTAATCACTGCTCCGCATCTTCGCTCCTCTCGACTTCGCTTCGACTTCGCCTAGACTGAGAGAGAGTAGGACGATCCATATCATCTCTCTATATATAGGAGTGAGGCCAGGTCAGAGCTTCCCAGGAAGCTTCAACCGATGCCAACTACGAGGACCATGAGGCGACGAGCCCATGAGCTAACCTGCTGCTACGAGCGGAATCATTAGCGAAATGCTAAAGTCAGTTATCATTCTAAACCAGCTAGCAATGATAACTGACCGCGCAATCGATGAAAAAGCTATACCCTACTTTCATTGCTATGATGCGAGCCCAACTACGAGGTACGAGCATAGCGACGTGCTTAATTTCATAGCGACGTGATCTTTATCTTTCTTAAGTTAATTTAATAGCGACGTCGCTCCGACTTCGCGCTGGTTCGCCCGCTACTCCTCCATCGGACAGTTGAAGCTGCAGACTAGGGCAGTTGGCGAGTCGAACTCCAGGGCAGTTGCCGAGAGGAAGGGCAGGGGCAGTTGGCGAGAGGAGTGAGAATTAGTTGCTGCTCAGAGCAGAGGAAGGAGCCCTCGGACAGTCTCAAGCTGCAGACTAGGGACAGTGGCTCGGCATGGCAAAGCAGCTATTCCCACAAACCGGTCCTCTCTCCCTCGATTAAGGCAAGTCAAACCTCCCTCTCTTATTCATACCATCCCCAGTCAAGGCAACCCGTTCCTGAACCGCTTCTGGGTCCTCCTCCCGCTCCTCCCATCCAACCTCAGCCATCCGCTCCCGAGATTACGGCATTACTTCTGAACCATCCGCTCTCCATGTCCCTCAGTCCGAGATGCTATTGACGGCACTACTTCCGACTTCGCATATGCGAAGTCGAGAAGAGATAGGATTTTTTCTCTCTTCTTTTCGCTCTCGTTCGCTCCTCTTTTCTCTGACCCATAGAAAGACTTGCTAAGTGGGAATGACTGAGGTCTTAGTCGGATCCGCTTGACTATTGACTTCCGTCTCAACCTAGCTACTGAATTTGCTTCCCTGCCATTGACTCATGATCGGAGGTTGGATACTGAATGACTCTGAGATCTCTGCGTCACTAGCGCTCGCTCCTCGACCTCAGGCCACTTTCTGCTTTCCGTGGGCCTTCATTCGGTCCTTGTCCGCTCCGTTTCACTTCGCTTACTGCTCGCCAAATTGGTTCAAACTCTTTCCCTCCTCCATTTTCCACTCCCCACCTCTTTCCTATGAACACTCTTGAGCAAGAATAGAAGTAAACCTACTCTTGAGCAAGTCACCCACGAAACCAGCTCGTGAGCGCTGCATTCCGAAGAGCACTATTGAGCAAGCGCGTCGTTATCACTCGCTCCTCCACTCCGTTCCGCATCGCTGGCACCAACTCTTCTTTCAGCAAAGCATCTGGAGGAACGAACGCTCGCTCTACTATTCGATCCGGGTCTTATCAAATGCTGGCTCGCTATGAAGTGCTGCACTCGCTTGTCGGCGTCAATATGATCTGAGGCGGGAGGAGGCGAGGCGAAGTCGAAGTCAACTATTGTTCATGTTGCGTAGTCGACTTCCGAGGTCGATCAGAATCAGAAGAAGGTGCGAAGCGTTCGATCGGTCCCTTTCCTCTATGGCAGCTTCGGATGTGTGGGATGGAAGCCAGGTCCATACTTGATTGGTCATTCGAAGTGGAAGCGCGTCGTTATCACTACTTTATCCCTCTCTCTCTCCCTAAATAATTATTGTAATTTTTCGAGTCTAACTATCTGCTAAATTAATCAAGTTAATTATCAAATTAAGAAAGCTCAAATTCAGTTCGAGAAAAATATGAGCCTATCCAACTATCTGCTAAATTAATCAAGTTCTAACTCACCGCAACTACAAAAAAACTCTCAATCTCTCTCCCTCTTTATCCCTCTCTCTCCCTCTTTATCCCTCTCCCTCTCCCAACTTATAGTAATTATGAGCTATTACATACCCTCTCGCATGCGCTCGAGCTATTCCGCGTCACTTAAGTTTAAGTTGTCGTTCGCCCCTCTCGCATACGCTCGAGCCAGAAACACTTAATAATGGGGCGAGACCCTCTCCCTCTCCCTTATGGTCGAGCCCTCGACACTATAATTTGGATGCCCTTACGGTCGAGCCTATCGGGGATACCCTTCATTCACGACTGTTGCTAGAGCCACTAGGATCAGTAGGTAAGTCTCATCCCGTGCTTGGACTTGGGCGCGAAACGATAGCTATTCCTTGCATCGTTAAGAGTTATGGCTTACTTCTAGGCTTTCGGGGAAGGGAATTTCATTGTTCTGTATTCTATATAAGTATAAGAGGAGATCCCAGGGTAGAAAAAGAGAGAAGAGCACTTATTCCATCAACGTGCCAAGCTAAAGGGCGGAATCGATCAACTACCTATTTTTTCCTTTTGTATGCAATTCCCAGAGAAATGGTTGAATGGGCGGACTTACGACTGAACTCTTATTGGGGGGCCTCACGACTGCTACGGGTAGCTCTCTGAACTATCTGGCTATCTCTCAAGAGTGAAACTCAATCCCCTCACTACTTGCCTGTGAACCAGAGCTAATGATTGTAGATCCTCTACCGTAGTAGAATTCACACCAACTTACTCTAGACAAAGATAAGATAACGATTTGGCGATTTGAATGCCATATATGACTTGACTCTATCAATTCCGGAACCCTCCCAAAAGAAAGAGATTCCACTTGAGCTATTCTCGTTCTAACGACAGAAGTCAAGCATTCGTTCCGAGTCGCCAAGAGAGAGAAGAGCTTATTTCAAGCATTCCCCTTGAGGCGGGAAAACTCCTTAATCAACTGTTTTAGAAGAATCTGCTGAACTGTTTCAAAAGCATCCGAATCGGGAGCTGTTGTTTCAACATCCGAACCAGATGAAGCAATGGAATTTATTTTTTATTTTATAGTATAGTATGAATCCGCATCTGAATCATCCCCAAAGGCATAAGCAGCATCATCCGCCTCAGATGAAGGAGAAGGCTAAAGCCCTAAATTCCCAGAATCGAATCGAAGCAGAGGAACTTTCTCTTCCCAGGGCGGCGGGAAAAGAACCAGAAGAGGAAAACTAGCCAACGAGCTCAGCCCTTATACGATAAGTTCCAACTGTTGTTTTTCCTAAAGAGAGGCATCCAATTTCGATAAATGTTTGTATATCATATAGCGGGAAAACCAGTCAACATTAAATTCCCTTATAGCGACATGTCAGAAATGGAAATCTTTGATCTCGCCATGGCCAAAACCACCTTGGCATCTTTCTGGGGTCGTTCCTTAAGGGAAATCGATTTGAGGCCATTTTAACAGGGGCTTTATCAATGATGTCAGTTTCGCACATAGGTGGGAAAAACCTTCTCCTGACTGACCGGACCAATGCATGGGGAGAGTCTTCTGCTCTGATCATGCCACGGAAGAACTACTCTACTACGGATACTTGACCTAAGCTGCTCTTTATTCCTGGCAAACAACTCCGGGGACTAGACCAAGGGTGGTGGGCGGGATAGGCTAGGCTGAAGACGGAGTAGCATCAGTCAACTTCCTTTCTTTTACCATTTACTTGGGATCCATTGTAAACAAGTATGCCACACCATGAGCATCTACGCTGCCTGAAAGAAGGAAAGATCTTACCCCACATCTCTTTATCCAGAACGGTGTCACTAACGGGCCTGTGTAACTCATTCATCACGGTGGACGGGGCAATCCTTCCTAGGAGAGTGTGCTACTCGTTCCTAAGCGTTTTTGGAGTTAACTTTAGTGGGTTGCAAATGTTCTCTTCAAAGAGATGGGTATCCGTTCCGAAGAGCTTGTTCCCCCTTCCCCTATGGTCTTGATCCTTTCCATAGGTACTGCTCCACGGTACCAGATGTGAGTGAAAGAAGGGCTTTGCTCTAGATCCATCTGCTCCAGAGAAAAGAGATGCATGGAATGCCTCACCCGGTCAATGATTAAATTATAAAGAAATAATAGTCACACATGGACCTATCTGAAGGGTTCTCGGTAAGACCATACAGAAGTAGCCAAACCATAGTTCCATGGGTTGATCAGTCATTAGGGAAACCTTCCTCTGCCTTTAGGAATGGAACCTAAATAGCATCATAGAAGAAAGAGTCGTAGCCGAACATAGCTAGATCATCATCAAAAGAAGGGGCTTCCTTTCGCTCTCAAGTGCTAGTATCAAATCAAGGAGCCTTCAACGGCGAATCGCGTGCGGAAATGTTTAATCTTTCATTTTAAGCATCAAGATTGTGCTGGTGTTCAGTCAGCTGTACTAAATGCATTGGATGCCTGGGCCAGTCGATATCTTTTCATTCGGACCAGGGGAGGGAAAGAGAATGGATCATGTTATCCATGGGTCCGGCGGAACGAACATTGATGGTCGGATCCCTCTAGTTGCATTCCTTTGTTGAGAGTAGCATTTATCGTAATCCTGGTAAAATTTAGACTGACTCTATACTATCGTTTGCGAGACTTCACTCCTCCGGTCATCTTTAGGAATACGTTATTGCCATCTCCGGTGCATCCATACATAAAGCATGCCCCCCTCATCGGATTAGCTTGGCTACCCGGCTCTAGTAACACTTTTAATACTTTTTCCCGCGTGGAGCTAGCATGGGCCTCCCATTCGGGATAAGGACTCAGAGCTCCGTCTAGGAGCTGAAGGGGACTAATAAGACTGAATAGACCGACCCTTATCTTTTTCCCCGTCTCCCGCACCGGTATCGATGGCTGAACCGCAACTGCTAGTGATGGGACGTGGAAAGAGCTCCTCCCCGTCAGATTGGTTTTCTCTCTCCAATTAGGAGAGGCTGATAATAAATCGTATCAGATGCTATTCCCCCCGCCCAGCCATCGGAGAGAGGTTATATATAACCTAGCTGAGCTTTAACTCATCGATGAAAGAAGAACTCGAGAGAATAAGAGGTTAGCAACGTACGAACGTTTTCCAAGCGAGCCATGGGAGTCTAGGTTTTGCGAGCTAGCCCGGAAAAGAGGCAAGCCTGTATACTGTAGAAAGGTTTAGGTCCAATCAGTCTCCCCATGTGCTATCGGGCATAACCGTGGGGATTAGGACATAACTCCCGTTCTTTAAGGGTCAGAGGTTTTTGAATGAGGTGGTTAAGAAAAAAAAAAAGGTTTGCCGGGGTTGGGATTGGTAACGGACTCGTGCGGAATGCCTAATAGCGAAATATCTGTAGCATATAAATGAATCGAAATACAGATAGATATCGAAGTGGGCCAGCTAATGAGTCTACCAGCCGTCTATTTAGTATCTAACTCGTCTCTCTAGCTTGGATAGAAGATCAAACCCCCTGAAGCAAGGTATACACGAACCACTTGGGCGAAGTGGGGCCTAAGCAAACTACCAAGGACGGCTCTAATAGATATTTCACTCTAGACATACCATGCATCGGGTAAGGGCGCAGGTCGTATATCTTATATACGATACCGCCAGACGAACAGTCTTATTCATAAGTAGAAAGAGTCCCTGTGCTAAATGAAGAGAGGTAAATCAGCAAAGGATAAAGAAGCTCTTCCCCGGACACCATCTTTAAGAGTGAAGTAGAGAAGCAGTAAATCTTAGTTCTCGAAAGCGAGTTAATCAGTCTTCCTTCTAGCTCTTTCCCGCTCCTCAGAGAGCTACTCCGGAAAGTAGTCCAACTCAATGTCTGGAGCATCAGTGGCATTTGAATGAAAGCAGTAAGTCAGTGGCCAAGAATCATCGATTTTGGAGTGACCTCATGGGAATTTTTTTAAGTAAGAACGATCCCCAGTGTCATCCCCTTCGTCTCCTCGAAAGGTTGCTTGCAAGTGACGAGAGCAGGTGGCTTGTTTACTACCAATTTAGAGTTCCTGGTTCAGATTCCGTCGAAAGGACAAGGTCAGGGATCTCAAACTAAAAGGCTATATAGTGTTTATGTGGTTGAGGTTTCCGATGCAGGCTACTTCAGTGGAATGGAAAACTTTAAAAAAGAAAAAAGGAAGGAAGTAACCCGAACCCGTGTTCCGCAAGGGGGCGCGGGGATTTTCCTTTGATTGACGGCTTTTCTACCGATTCCGAATGCAGGCGTCGGCTTGAGATTCTAACCTATCTCGTTTCCAGTGTCCTTTAGCTGACAGGGGCGAAGGTACGAGATCAATCATATCGAAGCGAAGGGATTCTTAAGCACGAATTCAACGGGCTACAAAGAGTGAAACAGACGATCTAAACACTAGTCTTCCTTTGGGGTATGACTATGGCTTAATTTAATAATAATAGAATAATATCAATAGTAGCCTAACCTAAGGGGTTTAGTCACCGGAAACGAGCAAAACGAGAGAGTACGAGACAGAGACGCAAGCAAGGGCGGAGCAAATACCTTTCTCGACTTGGAGCATTCTGGGGACTATGGGCGAGAGTCAGACCAGGTACGAGAGGGTATAGTTACATAGAGAAGAGGAACCTGTTGCCAGAGGAGGCTATGGAATAGTTGCCAGTGATTGCTTTGGCAAGCTAACTGAAGGATCGAGGCAATGAAATTTTCCTGTTTCCTAATATACCTATTCTAAGTGATGGCTTCCCCTGTGACTTGCTTTCTTAGGCGCTTGCTTCCGTCTTCAGTTCAGAAGAATGTTCCATTGATTGGACTGTACCCATTAGCCTAGCGACTACTGAAGATAACAAGGCAATATCAATTGCAGACCAGATAGACTAAAAAAATAAAATATTCATATTCATGGTTGAGTGCCGGTTCCTACTATTATGCCTATGATAGTTCCGGTTCAGGTTGTGCCAATAAAACTATTCCAAGTCCGACACCTGCTCATAGGTAATCCATACGCCAGCTCGAGTGACTTGTTCCATAAGGAGGCAATGCACATTGTGGCGGTGGTGCCTGTTCTGCTATGGTTGAGTGTTTGCTCATTCTATATATAGGCAAATTCAATTGTTCAATAGCTGTCTCAAGGTGCTACTTGATGTGCTCTTTTCATGGTTCCTTGCCTTTGAAAGCCTGCCAGAAAGCTTCCCTTTCGTCCGCTCCGGTCTCTGCGTGTCACAGGTCCATGGTTAAGTTAACTCGACCTCTCTCTTACTCCCCTATTTGAGCTTCGAAACCTACTCGTTATTCCATTGGCTTATCGAAAGCAGCGAGCCCAAAAGAAAACGACAGTAATTTGTGACAAAGAAAGGAGTTATCGAAACAGGAAAAAATCACTAATAAGTCAAAAGCCACAGGAGCGAGTGGAAGCCAAGCAAGCGGCAGAAACAGCAAAGCAAGAGCAATAAGCTGAAAACTCACCTGGAAATGCCCCAGCGCTCGCCTACAGCCAAAGCAAAAGGGGCAGGGGATTCAAGCGCGGATACACTAAAAAAGCAACAGACCTAACCGGAGAGCCAACTAGCCCTTGCGCGGCCAAGAGGAATGTGGCCACTGCAGCTAAAGAGGCAGCTTTTCACTTCCTTACTCTTAAAAGAACAAGGAAGGGGGATTCAGTCCCCTCTTCCACATAAAGGAAAGGGCAGCATTTACTCAGCCATTTCGTCATCGTATCCGGCCGATTTTTCTATTCTAAGACCAATCTCGCTTCTTCCGGCTACCGCTTTTTCAAGAAGGATTTTTTCCTATCTTTTTTCATAGGGCCAAAGGCCTTTCCTAGAAAAAGAAACCCAACGTCCTTAGTTTTATGGGTATTTGAGCTCAACTGAAACAACTTAAGTTGTTTCGACGTCTGTGTAAGCGTATGATTCTTAAGATTCGGCTTTTGAAACAACAGCTTCGGATTTTGCTTCGTCGGGAGAATTCTGGAACAAAGGTTCTATATAATTCAGATTTTGCGGATGAAAGAGTTAATGCGTATGATTCCTAAAAAAACTACCTACCTACTGGTGATGAAAATCATTCCTTCCCCGTCCTAAGCTAAGGGATGGCAGCCTCATTTGAATACGCTTGCATCTACTTGTGCTGCCGCTTTGACTTTGACGAATGACGACCCCCTCACTCAATCGCCGGGAGCCTCTGTACGATACGAAAAGTTCGGAAGCCATCAATATAAACCCGGCTTTCAGCAGACAAAGGATGCGAACTAATCAAAATTACGAAGAAAAAGAATCTCTCAAAGCAGAATTTGATTACGACACGAGCTTCCAAGAGCTGCTGGCTCTTAAAGGAGCCCGGATACGAACAAAAGGACGACTGGTTCGCCTAGAGCAGGAGTGGGTCGCCCAAAGGAGTCAAAAAAGTAAGTCAAAAGTATATTGAAGACCAGATGCCCTTTAGCCATAACAATTATATGTCACAGCACGGCTAGAAAGAAAAAATTACATTGACCAAAAACAAGTACACGAAATAATTACTAGTGCCCGATCGAAATGTCACGTATGGTACTGCCGAGCCAGTTCCCGGAAGAGCTAATTCGGGTAGTGAGGTGCGAAGCGAAAGTTGTGGCTGTAATTCGAAAACGGCAAACAGTGCTTACTCATTAAAATGAGTAACCTCGGTAAAAGAAGGATAAACTTAAATGCTGGAAAAAAGAGATCAAGATGGGAGCATCTCACTCAGCAGTGAGGCATGATCTTACCAAGCGCTTAGTCCGTACCTTTATCACTCATGCTTCACTCAAAATCGAGATGAAAAAAAGAAAACAGTAATTGCTACACGGCTATTTAACTCACTAGATTCAACTCCTCCCTAGGGAAGGAAAGAAGCAAGGAAAAGAAAACATAAGCTCGCGAAGAAACCATTCATTCACTACCCGGTTAACGGACTCAGTAGCTACTGCTACCTCAAACACTGACTGGACTGCTAACAACACGGCTCGCTACAAAGCTACAATCGAAAAACGCGGCATATCAACGGCACACTTTCTATATCTCCTTCGTCTACAAGGGCGTTTAGGCTTAGCTTACAGCACAGCGTGTTCGCCACCACACTGGCTAGCTGGTGCATTGGCCTTACCGTAGGCCGAGAGGTATGACCCTTCGATTAGAACGCCCCATATCTCGTGACACGCGGAGCGTGGCATTTCCTTTTATATTATAAAGTCCGTATAACTTCTTAACCAAAAGATTCATTCTTTATGAATCAAGTACCATTCAAAGGGTGCATTGCCTCTTTGAGTGAAGAAGAGAAGGGCTTTGTATAGACACTCTTGAGCCATGTTCGTCGCCCTAGGCTCACCATTATTTCAATAAATTCAATTGATGGGTTCTAGCTCCAAAGAACATATACATGGAGCTATGTCGACTTACGTACGTCTCGTTGACCAAACGATCAGGTATACCACGCCACGTATCATCCCCTCTTTCCATAGAGGAGAGAGAAAGAAAAAGAAAAGATATAGTGATATATATACAGACCTTGTTCGTTTCTACTTGACGTAGCAAGCTACCTTAGTTTTTTTTACATTACATAAGGTAGCTTGCTTACTTAGCGCTTGCGCTAAGGATCTAATCAGAGTCAAACGTGGATTGGATTTGAAAAAGAAACCTTTCCCTTATTAGCCGGAGTACACTTGTACTCCTTGATCTTTAGTAAAGGCGGATTAAGCCAAAAAACATTTTTTTGAACAGTCTCAACGTCCTCGTTGAGAGTCGCTCTGCGAGACGTCCAGTAGTCTTGGTCTTCGAATCGTAAGTCTCAGCCCGTTCCCAGCTTGCCTCGCTCTCAGGTTGGCCCTTCTACTTGACTAAGTAGTATTTCACTCGTGCAGTGGGTGTATGGGCTAGCCCATGGTGCGGTCAGCTATGATATACTCAACCTTCTTCTTTAGTAGGTTAGGTTCATCCACAACATCTGGTGGTGCCCTCGCGGGCACGTTCCTCTCTGGGTCGGTCTGGTCTAATCGAAGTCAACTGACTCACATTACATACGGGGTGAGTTTGCATCGAGCTGATCGCTTGAGTCTATAGGTTACCTCTCCTATCCGCTTCTCTACAAGGTCTACTTTCTTCTTCCCCCGGCCTTTATTTTAGTTTAAGTAGGTTTGGGCTAGGTCGTTGCGATCCTGTCACCTCTTTCTTGGCAAAGTAGGCTGATGGGCAAGCCCCCTCTTTTCACAATGGTGTGGGGCGTCAGAGGCTGTTGCCCCGGGGCCAACTCGAAGGGGCTGAAGTTCGACGCAGAGCTTTTTGGTTGTTAAGTTATAGCAGCACTGAGCAACATCCAACAGCTCCAGTCCTTCTGGTTTGCACTAAAGTGCCTTAAGTAGCCCTCGAGGAGTCCGTTTATTCTCTCCGTCTTCGTTTGTAGAGTAATCTTCCCTCCCATACTTGAGTAAGTACCTCAAATTGTTGTGGACCTTGGGAAAGAGAAGGGAAATCCACTTTATGCCCCAAAGACGGTGTTGTGGTACTTGGATCACATCTCAATGTCTCGGGGAAATAGACTAACAGCCCCGGCCTAAGGAGAAAAGAAGTTGACTGGCATTTAGATAGACGAATTCGCTCCTAGCTCGTCGTAGGCCCTGAAACCATTCCACGAGACAGAACCATTCCTTGAATCGGGCAATGGAACAAGTGAACCCCAGAAGAAGAAAGGAATGTAATCAAATAGGCCCCATCCGAGTCAAAGCACGGACGGGACGACTATAGGCAGAATCTGGTAGTTTAACCTATCCTAGTAGAAAGCGCCACCGTGGAAAGATCACCTTCTTTCTTCACCGCGGATGCGACCACTGAACGAAATCACTGGAACCATGACTACGGTTTGCCCGGAACCTACTGAGACCGGATCATGAGCTAAATTCAATCGAAAAGAATGTGGCATTGTAGTTATTTCCCCAGTCAAAGAATCCGTCAATAGAGCCTAAACTCGACCTATGAGTGTCAAGGGAAGATTCCCCACTTAGGGCAACCAAGCACGCCCCCCTTTGTTTGAGTACTAAACGGGGGATGGAACGAAGAAGAGAAATCGAGCAGAGAAAGAAAGACAAACCAACTACGCCTGCAAGATCAAGCACCTAAGACTTGAGCCCTCCTTCCCCGAGCCTAACCGAAGCGGGAGCCTGTTCAATAGCCAGCCCTGTGCCTTTGCCGCTTCCATCTTGCCCACGGTTGAGGCCAGATGAGATGAGACACCATCGATTGGTTGGTTAGACTGAAGTGCCGACGTGGGACCTTCTTTGATTGAGGACCCGAATCCGTACTTGGATTTGAGGTACTATGCCGACTCTACGAAAGGTTTTACATGCAAAGTAGGAGATCAGGAAATTCGAACATCGAGGGAATTGGCGTGCTGTTTACAATCTCTATCACAGTTATCCTGACTATATGAAGAAGTATATTGGTGACTTGGGCTTCCGGGCACTTCCTTTCCATCAAGCCCTATGTCATTGATGTGCCTCATGTGGACGCCGTAGTTGAGCGTTTGCGATTCGGGACCAACACCTTCCATCTCTCTCGCCGTGAGTTGACCATCACGCTTCTCGACACGGTGGTTTTGACCGTAAGACCGGTCATAGGGCGTCCAGTAGTTCGGCCTTGGTCGATATATGATAATCGCCTGAGCCTTCGATTGTTTGTCGAGTCCTTTCCTACTCATCAGAACCAGTAGTCCAGGGCGCTTTTGAGCTGGTTTCGAGACCGAGTCATTCTCCCACCGAACACGTAGCTTGACAGTCGCCGGCCTTTGCTATTTCTTCAAGTAGGTGGGTAGAGGCGACTATTCGTGTAGGGGTGTAGAGTCAAAGCAAGGAAAGATCGGATAAAGGTGGTCTTCAACTGGATCAATTTCCCGAAATCTTGGCCCACGTCAGAGCAGCCTAGCTTGATGGCGGTTTCCACCGATTAGACGGTGAATTCATAAATAGCAAAGAGAATCAAATCAATTCCCCCTTAGATGACTTATAGAGCTGCTAGGCAGTTCGAAAGTATTCGCCTACTAGAGAGAGCTAATAGGGCGTGGAGTGCCTCTTTAGTTTGACTTATCCATTCACGGGGCAGGTCTCTCGATCCGACCTGAAATGCTGCGTAAAGCTTCTTGCTCGGTGATCAGTTAATGAAGTCATTATGGATCCCTGACTCGTCTCATTCTGGGCCTTTGGCCTCTTTGGCATTGGGTCAAATCTGTCTGGGCATCGTCCCTTCTCTTGATCTACTTCGAACTCGACAGTGAGTATTGCGTGTCAACCGCGTGATTGGGTCGAGAACTGACCATTGCTCTTTAACCATTTTTTTTCCAACCAAAGCTACACAGAGAAAAATCACCCACCCGAAGCCATCAACGTGGCTTATTCGCTCTCTTCGCGCTCTTGCTTCCTTCTTCAGGCTAAGGAATAGAGCATGAGGGAGGACACCACTGGCTGTATACAAACCTGGGATCCGCGTGACCAAATTACCTCCCAGATGGGGAACCTCATGCCCTTATTATCCACTTTCAAGGGTCAGACCAACGAACGAATGTTCATAGGGAAGCGGAGATATTGAATACTGGAATGGTAATCGTAAAAAGAAAAGCCTGCTACCGGAAGCGCCTCAACAATAAGAGGGACTCAATTAAAGGACTCATACAAGACTTATTCAAGACCTCTCCCAAAGCATGCTTCGTCGGATCGAACTCGAAAAAAAAAAGTAAGTACGAGAGCTATCAAGTAGGACCCTTGGCTACGAAACAACTACTTGGATCTGAAAGAGAGAAAGAATGGGGGTAGTCAATGTCGGCCTATGCAATGGTACACGAGTGCCGATGGTTCGAAAGAACTCTTCTCTAAACTAAAATAGAAAAGTAGCCTCCCTCAACTTCTTCCACTTTCACTATAGTGGAAACTATTCGTTCAGAGTCGGAAAGAGTTCACATCTGATCTTTCTTAGTTGTTCGGTCAGGTGCTTTTCCCGGAGGCCGGCGATTATACGGTTAGTGCCCGATGGTTTTTGTGCTGGACCTGGATCGGGTACGTGAGTATGCTTGGGGAGCGGCTTTGCTAGCATACACGTACCGTGCTTTGTACACTCGAACTCATGTGGATAGTCGAACTCATGTGGATAGTCGCTGAGCGTAACGTTCAGGACAACTATGCTTCGTCCCTTTGATTCAGGTAATCATGGTCTTCGAATTCTTCAGTCCATCCTTGTATTTTCGATTCTTCTTGACTAACTTGTGTCTTGGGTCTTGCAATGGTGGCTCTGGGAGCATATCGATGTTGGGCGTCCTCGTCGAGCAGAGGTTGATCTGAGTTTCTTTCCTCGGAGCCGTACTTGGAGTGTACGGGAGGGGCAGGGCGACATGCTTCGTCGTCTTCATTACTTACGTAATCAGTTCGAGATCCTCCGGTCTGAAAAGGTATGGTTCTTCGACTTTTCCTATCTTTATTTCTTTTTCCTTTGATCCAACATATTCAGATATCAAAGGTTTCTGAAGTACGCTATTCTCGGTGATGACATTGTCATCGAGGATAGGCACGTAGCAGAACTTTACCAGGAAGCCATGGAGGAGCTTCAGATGACCATATCAAAAGAAAAGTCTCTGATCTCTAACCGTGGATGCTACGAGTTTGCTAAGCAGTTTCTAATCAAGAAAGGTCGGGTCAACATTAGTCCTGTCTCAGTCCCGACGGTTAGGAGGAACAGAAATGGGACTCTAATCGTCCTGAAGAGCCATTTTCAGTTTAAGAAATTCGGACGACACGACTCGAGTCACTTCATACCCATTTGAGAGGGTGAAGGGATGAAACCCTCAGGAAATCCTAACCTGATTTCAAAAGATCCGAAGGATCCTCTTCTGATAAGGCTAGGTGGATCTCCATCACTGAAGGAAGGGGAAGA
Source organism: Wurfbainia villosa (assembly GCA_025175895.1). NCBI lineage: Eukaryota > Viridiplantae > Streptophyta > Magnoliopsida > Zingiberales > Zingiberaceae > Wurfbainia > Wurfbainia villosa. Next base: position 702,516 of record JAKLTH010000158.1, read on the forward strand.
GACTGATGCTACTACCAAGTACCGGATGAATCATATCAAGCAAAGCTTGCCTTACCTTGCAAAAGTATCGAAGCGATCAGGGAAAGGGTTGGTATTCTCATCAATAATATGCGGTAGCTGAGCTATTCTTTGCTCCTGGCGGACCATTACGTGTACTGTATACTTTGACCATGCCTATAACTAAGAAGTCGTAAACCCTAGGCCCTTTAAAGCGCTGGCTCAATATAGTAATGGTGAAATCCCTATTTGCCTACAAGTCAAGTTCCTAACTCAAATCCTTACGCCGAAGAAAAAAAGGGCTTTTCAAAAAATAAGGCGCTATTCAATTGCCCAAGCCTGAATTTACTGCTTTTGAATGTGGTGTGGGTCTGTGACATCAGATAGCCTGCAATCGAAGAATGAGCCAACTGGGCGTTAATGTTGATTTGCTTTTATTCATCGAGTTTGTTGACGGTCAACATGGAACATACAGCGTAACCGCTTTTGTCTTGTCTTAGTTATTCCCCCCCCTAAGGGGGTCCAGACTGTTCGGAGTAGTGATTGAGTTGTTCCAGGTTGTCTGCTGCGAAAGTGTGGATTGCCTTAGGACATACTTGGAAGACAAGAGTCGCAGAGCCTCAAAAGTGGACTCCAAAAATACACCTATACAATGTTCCCGGGCCCGCACCAGAGGGGACTACCGGAAGTGCAACAACTCGTGAAGTTCCGAAAGAAGAAGTCAGCATCCTGTGAAGCGACAACCATACAAGTGAGGTTGTTTTTTGGCAAACAGAGGCAAGCTCCAGCGACGGGGAGTTCATCGACTTCCTCTCCTTCTTCTGAGAAAGAAGTTGCTGATGATATCGACGAAAGCAGAATAAGAGAAGGCTGCAGCGACTGAAAGTGACAAAACAACTAGCTCTTCTTCAAAGGGTGGAGAAAGTACACCAATAACCAGGTAGTTTGCCCCCGAGAGGTCATGGTCATCTCCAAGGGATATGTCTTCGGCAGCAGGAGAGCATACCATATCTGCTAGGCGAAGCGAAACGTCACCCTAGTATGCCGGCTTCTTCTTAACCTTTTCATACCAGGGCACCTATTAGCATTAGCTCAGGGAGCGCTTCACAAGCTACTGAAGCTCCGAGTAATGTTCCTTGGCTAGATGACACAGCTTCAGAGGAAAGAATGGAATGCACCATCAGAACTATAATTGCTATGACAATGGTGTTGAAATATTGAGCTTGCTATGAAGGCTAGTAGGACTCTTCCTCTCACGATCGAGCGACCCGACCAGCTGTTCCCCGTAGGAGATTAAGAGAAGAAAGGGATTGATGGCCGGTCCATGAGAAGGAACACTTTTTATATGCACATGCGAATGCAAGAAGCTTATTGTGAAATTCCCAAGTAAATTCCTTGTCTAATGTTTCTCCCACGCTCACCATGTGCAATTTCTTCAATTGAGATCGGAATTAACTCCGGCAGACGGTGGTGCACAGAGGAGGAAGAAAAGTTGGAAAAAGTATAAAATTATTTCAACTGCTGTAATACAGAGTATCGTGGTTTTTATACGGGCCCAGTACACGTGGCCAAGTAAGACCAGAAAGACACCTTTTACAAAACGCGACTATTATCATGAATCCTGATAAAGGAATGCATCACGGTCTTCCAGTAGCTGAAGAACTTCATCATCAGCATCAGCTAACTCCTCATCTTCTCGGACGTACTTTGAGATCATGTCCATAAGATCACAGCTAGGTTCTTGGGTGGGTCACGAGTTAGTGCGCAAGTGAATGAGCACCTACCGATCACTTTCTTCATCACATTCAGCCGTTCAGTGATGGTCATCTCTCTCCCGCTCGATAAACTCGCGCCTCGAACAATCTGTCTATGAAACTTCGGAGAGATTCATTTTTCGTCCTCCGTAGTTCAACTAGTTGAGCTACCGACTTGGGTGGCCTGAACATTAAGGCGGTGGTACTTCACGTACGAGTCGTACGTCTGAGTGACCACCTGAAAACAATCACAAAAGAAACGTTAAGAACGTCAAAGGAAAGGACTGCCGGAAAGACTTGACCGAAGAAATGCTTACCTCGTGCAGATGCTCGAAAACCTTGCCGAGCTCTGTGGTTGGACTGTTCTGGAGTTTGAAGCGGGCGTTCGCCTGAACAGCATCTGCTGCCAGGTGGTGCCACACTTCGGACACTACTACGGGAGAGGGATCTTGGAGATCTCCCACCTCCAGGCGCCGGGGGTATAGCGCCTCTTCGATAAATGGAGGCAATAGAAAGAAGTACAAAAAGTATTTTGAGAAGACTTATAGCGACACCACCATTTCGTTATGAGGCTGATGTTTGAGATAGCAAAGGTAACCGTTAATCCTAACATTTACTCTTTCTTTTTGCAATACTAAATTGAAAGAGGAAGACACACACGAACGAGTGTCACATTGCTCCTGAATGTTTGAAGTAGTGTTTTCGCTAATGGATCCTCGTCTAATGGTTGGATCTGCTGCTAGAGTATCCGGCTCCCTCCTTTCTCGTTCTGCTAATCGGCCCGGGCGGATTGACGAGAACGTGGCTTAGCTGACCGAAAAGGAATGCCTCAGAGGCTTCGATCTACCGGTTTGGATATCATCCGACTACCTTAGCGGTACGAACCTCAGTACCAGGGGCGTAGCGAATTCCAGTGGTTCCTGCCCTATCCCGAGCTACCTTCCTTTTCCGGTCAATCGGCTATCGGCTAATGGTCGGCTAAGACTAGTAGTTGAAAAAACATCCCTTGCATGAGCGGTCATGACAGTTTTCAACTCTCGAACCGGATGTTGAAATACTCCCGGATGAAGGAAAGTAGCTGACACTCCTGATTATGAAGGAATTCCTTCCCTCCCCAATGGATCGACCGGGCGGTTCGGAGCGCAGCGACTAAGAGAAAAACATTGGCTATAGCGGTCATTCTCTGCTTCATCCTTTCGGACCGTGTGTGGAAGCACTCCCTGTAGCTTACGCTGTTCTCCTGTAGCGTCGTTCTAACCGTGGCAGCTAGTGTCTTCCTTTGGTAGTCGGCTGGTTCCCTACTCGGTAGTAGGGATACTTTCTGCACCTCGTCTTTCGACCTTGAGTTGTGAAACCGTGTATTCAGTGTTGTCCTAATGGAGCGTTCTTCATACTTGGTTTCCCGTTGGTGGAGTGGTTGCCTTGTTCCGAGCTAACTCCCGAATAAGGGGCTGCGTCTTTGTCCAGCTGGTGATGTCCTAGTCGGATAGCACCAGCGTTAGTCCGGGCATCTTCCTTGGATGGTTCATCCGGGACTGTACAGGCAAGACCTAGTGAGACCGTATGCGGGGCGTCTAGCGGCTAGAGTAGTAGGCTGTTCAAGACCTGCTATCGGCTAACCGGCATGCTCGAGCGAGGGAGCGGACGACTAAAAGCAGTAAGATAAAAAGAGCTACTCGGCTAGATCGTCCTAGACTCGTACTACCTCTCGGAACGAACATTAGTATCAGGATTTCTAGTTACCTGAGTTTATGAGGCTCGAGAGACCTCATTCTTTCTTAACCAACGAAGTAGAAGGAACAGCTATCCATGTTGAGTTCTGCAGTCAACACCGGAGCTTGACTGAATCTCAATTGAATGGGATTTCCTGGGACTTTTCAGAAGAACTATGGGAATGGAAACTAGCTCTTGATACTCGACTACCCGCTTGCTTGACTAACTTTTTCCTTTTATTGGTAAAGAGGGCGTTTAGCTTTCACCTGCTGTAGGACTGAACTTGAGCTCAAACAATTGACTCAACGGAAGAATAGACGGATTCTTGATAAGCAGCGATACCATTCACCATAAATGGAGACTAGGCCCCCTATTTCCTCAACAAATACGAGTTGATTCTTTTGTTCCGTGGGGTTGGGTTGAGTAAGAGTAATATTTATTGTCTGTTTGGCCGCTTTCCTCTCTCTTTATTCGAGCCAAGCTTTCGCTTTCCTGCCGAAATAGAAGAATTTGATACCATCCATCTCAGAAGCAAAACAAAGAACGAAAGCCTCATACGCCCAGGCTTAGGTCAATGATAAGATAAAGAAGCGCTTTTCTAAGTTATCCCCGTAGTCCCCTTTATAGCTCGTTGCTTGGCCATAGCTTTCATGCAACCGAGCGAGGAGAAGATACGTAAGCGGAATAGCACCCGATACGAGGACCGATGTGAAACTTACCAGTCCCATAAATAAGAATAATTTAAAAGAAGCTTCTCACGGGCGGAGACTACCTTGAAGTTCGAAGATGTAAAAAAGGGCTGGCTTGGCTTATTCGCGAAAAGAGACAATACCCAGACCAATATTAGACTGTAATAATATACTAGAACATTCCTTGTTGCTCGTTCCAAGTATTACGCTCTGACGGGCCCTGAAGAGGGACATATCATTCCACTCGATGCTCTCCTTTGGGAGATGCTTTGATAAGAAGACAAATAGGCTAAGCGCAAGGCAGGTGAGAACAGCGACGTGTGAAACGCTCAGGAAAGTCGCAGAGAATGAGTCGTCCGGGCCCATATTTGGTAAAAGTGGGGTTTGCCCCACACCCCAACTCATGCGTGTCTGTGGGAGCAGTTTGTGCTAGCGTCCGGTGGTGCTGTGTACAGAACAGTTATAGGCAAACTCCACAAACGAGATAGCTAGATCCCAAGCGCCGGGCTTGTCAATACAAACACTGCGAATCAGATTACCCAGCACACGATTGACTGCCTCTGTCTGGCCATCAGTCTGCGGATGGGCTGTAGTGTTGAAATTCAGTGCAGAATTCACTCGTTGGGTCCGGAAGAAGGAACTCAGAAACTTAACATCCCGATCAGAAGTTATCGACGAGGGAACCCCATGGAGACGGACTACTTCCCGGAAAAACAGTCTAGCGACATGCCGAGCATCGGTAGTTTTCTTACAGGGGATGAAATGTGCCATCATTGAGAAACGATCCACAACAACAAAGACCGAGTCAACGGACCTTTGAGTCCGAGGCAAACCCAACACAAAATCCATTGACAACTCGGTCCAGATGGTTTGAGGGACTGGCAATGGTTGGTACAACCCCGTCTTTTTCGAACCTCCTGCCCCGTTGTCTGCCTTTTCCTCTGCTAATGAATCAAATGATGGAAAGAAAGAACCCGCTGTTCAAGGATCTTGCAGGTATGGCAGCTTAGCAGCTAACGAATGATCGTTTAACGAAGTCAAATACTTAGCAAGTAGAGGAAGCGATGGTCAGTCAAAGGAATAGAATGGATCAGCCCAATTTCGACACCGAGTGGACACAGGAGTCGTTGGTACACGACAAGGTACACGGGCAACACCATAGCATTAGCTTCCATTGAACAAGGGATCGCTTTTCGGGTCACCTCAGAAAGAAATGTCGTGAGATCTTTGGAAAAAGGGCTTTTTAGGTGGCCCGGGAATTCCCAATTCGATTAGCTCGGCTGAACTTCTTTCTGCCGAACCCGTTCCTGCGCGGCGGGCTTAGACAGTCAAGTCTCTAAAGAGTCAAGGACTTTGCTTAGCCCTATCTTCGCTTTCTTCAAAGTGCATTTTTCCGATCTTGATTTCGTATAAGTAAACAGAGAAAAAGCTTCTGCTAAGCTAGTGTCGGCTGCAAAAAAGTGCTTTTCCTCGATCTGATCTACGACCCGCCTAAAACATGGTGGTTAGAGAAAGCTTCTTTGTAACCCGATCTTGTTTAACGAAGTCAAATATCTTATTAGGGATACCAATCCAAGGCCTAGATCGACACGGATTATATGTTATGTCGATTCCCGGCTGGGGAGACTCTATTGCCAATGTGGTTTGATCGTGCCTTCGAACATGGATTCGTACAAGATCCCTCTTTGGTCTAGGCTTGCAACTTCGTTCTGGGCTGGCCTCCTCATTCGAAGATGGAGAGGCCCTTCGCAATGTATGAGACGACGTCCTTCTTACCAGAGCTCGGGCAAGCCTTCTTTTATTGACATCGAGGCATGGAAAGATTGGCTTTCTTATCATACGAGATTTATTGTCCGAAGAGGAAGAAAGAGAAAGCAAGGCGAATCCAATTCGTGCGTAGTTGTTGTTCAACCTCTCTTCATTCTCCCTTGCACGTACCTTTGCGCACCATTCCTATTTGAGTCAAGTTACATCAACTATAGCTCTCCACCCGTCTTCCCCAGTCCCTGAAAGCCCTACTTGGTGAAAGGACCACTGTGAATATCTGGCATGTGAGTCTTGTCCATCCTTCCTCGCGAGTGACTGCTTTCATCATCAACCAACACGGCTTTCTATCTAGCTAACTAGTTGTGTTTCTAGCACTTTTCAACGCAGCAAAGAACTTGGATGCCGCAAATCAGGTCTTTACAAGAAGGGCTCTGAAAGGCAACTAGTCTTGGTGAGAGAAATTCTTTTTTTAACGGGCCGTAAGGGATTGGACAAGAACTAGGCTGTTAGCAAAACAGGGTTGTGCGAGTGAAGAAGAAAAAGTCGCAGTAGCAATAGCTCCCCATGTGAGCCGACAGCCCGCATCCATTCAGTTCGCGAATAATCTTATCCCGCAGAGAACCGCAAGGGTGGTCGTAGATCAGGTTATGGTGCATCATAAACCCGTCCAAGAAATCAAACCCTTCGGCAGCCTGGGTAGGCGTGATGGAATTGTCCTTTTTCCAGACCTCATTAAAGTGTTCATCATCCTGGTATAATGTCTTAACAGCATCAAACCTAAAATCTCAGTTCGGAGAGACATCAGAAGGTGCTTCCGCCTACTTAAGGCAGCGAGAACAAAGTGGCTGATGCCTTGTCCAGAAAAGACGAGGAAGAAGGGTTGCTGTTGGCTATTTATATGCCCCAGTTGGAACTTTTTAATCATCTCAAACAATAAATTAAACAATCTGAGGATCTTCAACAATTGATGAATGAAATCAACAGTGGTCTTAAGAGTCTTAAATGGACTGTCAAGGGTGGTCTGATTATGTACAAGGGCAAAGCCTATGTGAGTCCAAAATCCCCATTAATAGAGGTTATAGTTGCTGCGGTTCATAACTCCCACCATGAGGTCTATCTGAAAACGTTGAAGAGGATTGAGCATGACTTTTGGTGGAAGGAGATGCGTGATGACATCATGCAATTTGTGAGGAACTGTGAGATATGCAAAAAGAATAAAGTGGACAGTTTAAAACCAGCGGGGCTGCTCCAACCCCTGCCTATTCCTCAACAGGTCTGGTCTGACCTATCTATGGATTTTATTGAAGGCTTACCGAGCTCCCATGGTAAGAAAGTTATACTGGTAGTGGTTGATCGATTGAGTAAGTATGCTCATTTCATGGCTTTGAATCATCCTTATACTGCAGTGGCTCGTTTGTTTTTTGATAATGTGGTGAAGTTACATGGGTTCCCATAAACTATTTATAGTGACCGGGATGCCACCTTTACTAGTGTTTTTTGGAAAACATTGTTCTCCTTATCAGGTACAAAGCTGCAGTTCACCACGGCACATCATCCTCAAGCCGATGGTCAAACTGAGATTGTCAATAAGGTACTTGAGACCTACTTGCGCTCTTTTACATCTGAATGTCCAAAGGAGTGGGCGAAATGGTTATCCTGGGCAGAGTACTCATACAACACTAGCTATCAGTCCAGTGCTAAATTGACTCCTTTTGAGATAGTGTATGGACGACCAGCTCCTCATCTGTTGGCATATGAGCCAGGATCGATGTAATTGAGAAGCAGTGGATCTTGAGTTGAAAAAGAGAGATGAAATACTGCGGCAACTCAAGGCTCACTTGAATAAGAGCCAAGAAGTTATGAAAACCTATTTCGATAAATCACACAGAATGGTTGAGTTCTCTGAAGGTGAGTTAGTGTGGCGTGATGGAATTGCCCAAGCTTTGAAACACTTATTGTCTGGACGCCGATATTCAAAGCTGCATCCTAAATATTTTGGCCCTTTCTCGGTCAAACGGAAGATTGGACAGTTGGCTTATGAGTTAGAGTTGCCAGAAGGGGCTAAGATGCATCCTGTGTCGGCAAAGAATTCTTTCTCTTTCTTGAATTCCCGTTCCCAGGGATCGCCACCTTTTCTAGAAAACGCCCGTGCGAGGCTTTGAGATAGGTATAGGCATTGGGAAAGGCATGGCTACGTGGACCTTAGCAAGGGTCCTCACTAAATCTGCATCATAACTGATGCTTGAAAAACAGAAAATGAATATAGATTTCGCCTCTGCTGGCGAGCTAGAATACCTAGTACAGTCAGTACAGTAGCGGACTATCCATAACGCATTAAAGCAAAGTGGACAATACTGGTAAACAGTTCCTGGCCGACAAGATAAAGTCACTCGATCATTCACTCGGAAAACTCTCATGTTGATTCCGATCCATCTGTTGGCGCTATGTAAATTGCCCACGATCTTGAGTTGGCAGCAGTGATATTTGCCCTTCCCTACTATACTCTATGCTGGCTCATCTGCTCTTCCTGTCTCGGTCTGTCTGGTTGAAGACATTAACATGCGGGGCATTTTCAAGAAACACTTTTTATGGGTTCTGTATTTAATAGTATTGCCGTTATGGAATTAGTTCAAGGGTGGATGGAATGAAGACATAGCGCCTTGGAATGGGGTTCTGTGGTAATGGTGGTTTCCAAAAGAGGGAATCCCGTTAGTTCCTTTAAGAAATAAGACTAATGGTGTCCGAGTAGCAACATGCAGCGAGGGCGACTAACATGTTTGAAGTACCTTTTGTCATCGGTCGGGAAACCTATGCATCTAAACAATTTGGGAAACATGCTGTTAGATCAGTTCTCTCTTTTATTGTCGGGCAGCCATTAGTAACCTACTCATACTGGCCCTTGTTTGCGTTGTCTCACCACATTATTGTGTGGTGTGCCGCAGAAAGAGTGAGACCAGGCATCGAGTTCAAGGACTATGCCTTGTTAGGCGATGATATCGTTATCGCTAATGAGGATGTCGCCCTTTCATATCGTCGAATCATGGAAGGCCTAGGAGTCAAGATCTCTGAGAGAAAATACCTAGTGTCTTATACCGGAGCAGCGCGAAGAGGTTCTTTGTTAAGAATCTTACAAAGGACTGTTCTCCAATATCTGTGAATCACCTAAAAGGTTCACATCATCGCAAAGGCAACCATGCCTAAAGGATGATGGTCCCGGGTCTTTCTTTTATTACTTAAGCAGGTATGGGGGGGTATAAAGCGTGTGCTCGTGCGGGTAATGGTGTACTCTGCCGTAGATATCTACGGTTTGAGGCCATGTTGAAGGATTAACGGTTACCTGAGAATGCTGCCATTGTGGCTTGGCAGGGGTTCGCCATTAGTCCCCCATCGGACGGCTGCAGCCCTTCGGTTTGTTCTTCAAGAAGTAAAACCTCGGGATTTGCAGTATCCGTTTGGGGACTTGCCTATGGACGTCCCTGGTGCTTCTTTTAGCACCAGTGAGTTCATGGAGCGGTGGAGTTGGACTTTGATCTTCCGGATGAAGAGATTCTTGAGATAGATGTTCAGCGAGGGTGGAAAATTCGTTTTTTTTTTGATCGCGCATCAAAAGGGATATGGAATTGGGATAGTATTAGTAGCTCCTGACGATGCTTATTTTCCTATTGCAGTGAAGTTTAATTTCCCAGCGATAAACAACGTGGCAGAATATGAAGCCCTGATCAATGGAATGCAACTAGCACAAGAACTGAGAGCCAGAAAGCTACGAGCATTCAAGGATTCGCAGCTGGTGGCAAACCACTTCTCCGGCAGATTGGAAGCCAAGGAAGCCATTATGGAGCGGTACCTCCAACGGCTGAAAGAACGAGCTGCCAAATTGGAAGAGTTTGAACTTACACAAGTACCTCGAGAGCAAAATCAGGAGGCGGACGCCCGGCTGGCCGCCAGCATTCCCGCCCTGACTGAAGGAATAATTTCCATACGGGTAAATGATCAGCCTGCGATCGAATGGCCAGTAGATGAACCAAGAGAACTACACGTCAACCCAGTCCGCTTTGGCCAGACCAAACTGGATGGATCCCATCATAGCCTATCTTCAACATGGGCAGTTACCAACTGACCCCATTGAGGCGCGAAAAGTGACCCTAAGAGCCTCCAAGTTCACAATCCACGAAGATACTAGAAGAGAGGGGATTTGAACCGCAGATGGAACGACCCTTAAGGCTAGGAACATCGTGCATGGAGTCTAAGTCCTTAGGGATAGAAGTAGGTTTCCAGCTTTCTTTTATTACGAGCATATTCCTTGTCAGACCTTGATCTGGTTTCAGTTCACATTGCCATCCTTTGAACAGTTTCACTTAACTAAAAGTGGTAAGAAACCGCTAGTTTTGTTATACGTTATTTAGAGATGCCAAAAGGGGTGAAGCTCTTATGTTATGTCTGCTGGCGCTGTCGCAGAACTAATATCTATTTGATTGTTTGGTATGTAGCTTTGAGCGGTCAGTCTTTTTGAAGGGTATGCTTATGCTATGATGTGGTTGTACATAACTCTTAGACCTCCCCCCGGCAGGGAAAGAAAGAGAAGGACCCCCAACCTAGCTTGTGTAGCCTATGCGAAGCAAGCCGAAACTGGTCAGTCTCATCGCCCAGATTTCTTTCTTCCAATTCGTCTACTGTAGGTTGGCCGCCGGCCTCGAGGCCAGAGGCATATCCAGCATCATCCGCCGACTCCTGAACGAAGTCTGTTTGTTCTTGCTAAGGATCCAACTATTGGCTTACCTCAATAGGATTTTGATTAGCATCCTCGTATGGAGGTTCCATAGAGTCGGATGACTCTTGCTGTTCCGCGACACAATAAGAGGTACAAACGTCGATCATAGTCGTAATGAGAGGCATTCACGAACTCAACATCCATTCCTATCCCCCTCCTTGCATCCTGGAGGCCTAGACGACATATACTAATCTTCTTGAAGGGGAACGGGTATCCGTGATCCATATCCTGAAGCACCGGGCTGATCGTATCGTTGAAGATTGCCCTAGCCACGTTATTGAATGAACTCCCTTTACTACGATAGATCAATTGAACCTCCCCTGCTTGCCGCTGGGAGCGGGGGAATGATAATCTGATGAAGCAGCAGTCGCGGTTGAATCAATACCATCAATAGCACTTTCGCGCTCTCTTCTCCAACAGCAGCTTTTAGTTCATATGGATCTAGGAAGTGTAGCCGATCGAGACCTTTTTTGGCGTGAGTTGCGACTAGCAGATAAAATAGTCAATCTAAAGACTAGAGTTTAGCATTTACAGATCTCTTTCGTTATCCTAAACTACGGGTTATTCTACGTACAAAAACAAGAGAGATTTCAGTCTTGCGAGCGAAGGGTTCCAAGCGTCAGAGAATTCGCTGCAAGTACAAGATCGGCTCTTACTCTTCGAATAAGCCGATTTTAGACATTCACAGACAATCCTCTTGCTCGAGGAAAGGGCCTGTTGGCAAGAAAGATCAAAACCTCTTTGGCTGAAATGAGAGAGGATTTAGCCACCACAAGTACATGTCCTGGTCCGTTGCATGCTAGCAACAGCTCCCTTCATACACCTTCCACATATCCGTTCATCACTTCTCCACATCTCTCACCCGCATATGTGGCTAACCTATCATAAATCCAAGAACCACGTACATATCAGTCAGCACGAGGGCATGTCGGGGAGTACCTAATGTTGAAATAACCTAAGGTGCCGAACTCAGCTCTCAATCCTACTACGCGGTGCTGTCCTTGTCTTATGAGTGAGGTCACACCTTCCTCTCGGGAGGCCTAGTTCCTTCCCTTAATTACTATAGCTTCAATTAGTTCGAAGAATGAGCCTGGAATAACTGCGAGTTGACAAAAACCTGACTAAAGCAAGCTACGAAGCCCTGGCATTCAAAGTTTGATTGGGGCGTGCTGCCTTACTTATGTATGTAATATTTAAATAGAAATGGTTTTACGGGAGACCCTTTATCCTACAAAAAATATGCTATCGCCACGAAGAACTAAGACAGCTCTGGGTATATGGTAGGAAATGGATATCAGCTCGAGGGCTCGTTAGGCACCTTACTCTGATTCTTGAACTATCCGGAACCTTAAATGGTTGATTCCTCAAAGGGCAGATGCCTTTCTTAGGAGCGGTCCGGCTGCTTTCTCTAGAGTATGGTTTACTTTTCTTATATATATATATACGAGACGAGTGCACGACTGGAGAAGACTGGGACCTCAAGAAGGTAGGGCTCTTTCAGTAAAGAATGATTCTGCTACCACTTGACCGCTCGAGAAGGTTTGCCTGCCCAATTATACTAAAAGAAAGAATCTTCCGAGCTTCATCCTACTCCCGAGTCAGCGACTGGAACCGGTTGGCCCCGAACTCCTTTCCGAGTGCTTTGGCAGTAGCAGGGGATGCCTCCTACTCTGTTTAGGCGCTGGTGTACGTGCCCTGCCCTTGACTTGAGACCCTCTTTCTTGCATTCCTCACTCTCAGTCCGACCCTCTGTCTCCATACTTGAATAGAGAGCTCCTTCCCGCCTGGCCCTTGGATTGGAAGCTTACGCGCTGAAAGAACTTTAAACTTCCACTTCTTTGTGGAGTTAGGCAGGCACTCCCTTTCAAGAGTCGGGCTGGCTTTTTCTTTTAAAGAATCGTGTGCGAGTGCAGGCGTGGCCGGGCAAAGGAGAAAGCTGATCCACAAGGAAGTTGACACATATAGTATAGAAAGCAGAGTTATGTGAGCCGGGTCCTACTTGACTAATCCGGGGAGACCCCGTTCTTTCCATCGAGCACTTAAGTCAGAGATCTATTATTCTTCGCATCGCACTTAGATTCCAGTGCATGGCCCCTGTTATCGCACTTAGATTCCAGTGCATGGCCCCTGTTATAGTTGGGAATTGGTTTGCGCTCGAAAAAGGGAATCGATGAGCTGCAAGAAAGCACTCACTCAGATAAAGCACTAGCTGGGCCCTATGTATTTAGGAGAGAGAAAGAGTCTCGGTCTAGGGATTCGAACTGCCATATTAGACTCGGCGTCCATAGCTAATAAGATTCCACTATCTTTCTCTTATAAAATATATAGCAGCATTCTCTCGACCTCATAGACTTAAACTTGGTCTCGAATTTGACTTCTGGGGGCAGACTATCAAGTTTGATAGGTTTTCTTTCTCAACAAGGCGATGCTTGCGAAGGAAAGGACTCTTTGATAAGGAATGCCAGAATGGAATCGTAAGCTAACCGCGAAGTCAACATCTGCAAGGCCCAGAGGTCAAACTTATTTGATCTGCATTATCCCTTGAGCACAGATTTTCCTCCTTTATATGGTGAGGGTCGAGACTCTCTAGTTTCTAGTTGGACTTCTCATTTAGATAAAGAAATGCTTACTGCGAGAGGGGGATCCGGCATGGGACACAGCTTTCTGATCTTTCTTCCTTTGAAACCCACTACGCGGTGCGAAGAATGTAGTTCGGGTCTAGCTTTCCCATCAAGAGGTAGAGGGCAGGTCCCTATATAGTTTGATTCATGACCAGCTCCTACCGGTGTGCAATAATATGGGTTGAGCAGGTTCAGGTGAAGTTGGACTTCTTAGCTCACGTCTACCCGGTCCTTTTCAGATCTCTGGCAAATCCCTCTTTTCCTCCTAGCAGACTCTCGGACTCATTTCCTGTGTACTCGACCCCTTTCGAGCAAGTGCTGCGCTTATCTTCTTCTTTCTTTCCTGCGTCGTAGCTTGAGAATGGGCCTTGGAGTGGCGACTCATTCCTCTCCACATCTCTTCTAATCTCTTGATTTAATAAAGAATTCCTATCTTATTTAAGGATTGCTACTACTTACAGCCATACTTCTGACTTTCGATGATTGGATTTGCATTGTGATGAGGGCACTCCTGCTGATGATTTGAACATGGAGAAAGAGAACAAAATACAAGAGCAGTGGGCTGAGCTGTACATCCAATCTGGCACTTCTCGGATTTGGCAAACCTGCTTATCTTAAACCTAATGAGTTGGCAACTCGCGATCATATGAAGTTCCGCTACGAAAGAAGGGTCTCGTGCCGGTCATTTCTCTTGCTTTGTATAAAGAAAGATTCAGTTCCTATTCCTACCAATAAGTAAGGAAGAGAAAGCAGGGAGAGAGATTGATTAGCCCATTCCTCGACATTTGATTAGCCAGCATAGAGAAGGGCCCAACCAAGAGATGATGCTGCTCTTGGATCCTACCCGGGACCTACCCTCTTTCTTCGAGAAAAGAAGAATAGCCCTACTCAGCCTGGTCACGCAGCAAAGTTCGAGATCAAATCCACTCTGAGAATGCTTGATGCTTCGGTTCTTGCTACAACAATCGTAGGGTGTCGGGGTTCTTTCTAACCTTCTTGGTGTGAAAAGGAAGGAAGCGCTCCCAGCTAACCCAAAGGAGCTCCGTACTTATCAAAAAAGATGGATGCGGGGTAGCCGGAAGAGTACGAGCGAACTCCCCATGAGCATCCGCCAGAATTCATTCTCACTGCTCCGGTCCATGAACTCGCTACGCACCGACCGGGGTCTAAATAAAGATCATTCTTGACTTGTGACACGAAGATTATCCACTATAGTTCAATGAGTAGTGAAATGCTTTGCTGAGAAAGCTGGAGAGATCTAATTTAAGAATAATCAACGGATACACGACTTAATTCTCACTTATATAAAGTGAATCATAAGACCCGAAGAGGGGCGGATTTAGATTAAAGCTCCAATGGAGCGATGCGAAGTTGGCGAAGGAAGGACAGCGGGCGGCAGACAGACGTCAGGAGCAGACCTACCTCATAGGCACGGGAAAGAAAGACAGATCCACAGGGACGAGTATAACGACGTAAAGCGGAATGGTGCTCTTCGGAAAGGTCATGGTTTCGGGGTAGATATAATGATCTGCTTCTGCTAGAGCGTCAGCGGCGAAGGTCAAGATCATGAATCAGTCCCGACAAGCCCACTTGACGGCAGAAGGCAAAGAAGGGTAGACAGCCTAGCAAGACTACTCATATAGGACTAGATAGACTAGGGAGAATTTAGCAAGAAAAGATCGTTCATTTTCTCGCCTCTTCTTGAATTGTGATCGTGACGCAAATCCTCTGTGAATCAAGGCAGCTATTTTTTCTTCGACCTAGATAGGAGGGACCGCTATTCCCAATCAATAAATTCACTCGTTCAATTCGTTCACGCCGCAGATAATAATGGATTTTCGTTCAACGCCGCCTCGATCGATCAATTCTGCTTCTGCTAATCTTTTCTTTCGCGAACTTGCTTGCAAATGATTATGAATCTTGCTCGCTTATTCTCATTTTGTTGCATTCAGATCCACACGAAGTTGAATGAACCAAAGAGATCAGGCCCAGGCCCTCCTTCTGAGTCAAACCCCACCACCCCATCGGGTCTTACCTCGAGGTCATCAGACCGATGAGGCATAGAAAAGCTAGGATGCCCCTCCTACTTTTATTTACTTGTATCGGTCCTTTCTCGCTCCGCACCCCTCTCTGGTGCAAGCAAGTCTGCCAGGGCCTGCTTGCTTTCTTCGTATCTAAGCTCTCATTCCTTATAATAAAATCAGTCCTTGGCTTGGATAAGATCACATTGCACAGAAGGAAAAAGCAGGCTGAGCTACTCGATCAGTTCTTAGCCGAGAAGCCAATCGCTTGCGAAAGCGCTTCGTACCTTTGGAGAAAGACTGAGGAGTGTACTATTGGGAATCTCTTCTTGGGGAGAGCAGAGCAAGAAGCCCTTAGCCGTAAGAGCTGGGATAGGGGCTTTCTGAGTAGCAGTTCAAAAGACATAGTTTCCAGTAGGGTTAAGGGAGGGAGGGTTAAGGGAGGGAGAAGATCAAGTCTTGGGCTCGTCCGGGAACCTTGAATATGCGAGCTCTATTACTCTATAAAGATCTCTAGAATATAAATTACCTCTTGAATGAAAGGTCTCAGACTTCTTCGCTCGGTACAGGGAAAGAGTTTAGCCGCTCTGCCTCCCTATCAAACGTTAAAGGGTTATGGGCCTCACCCAAAGAATTTGAATCTTATGGCGCAGCGTGCCCACCTCCGGAACCAGTGAGGCTGTCAAGATCTTTGCCGGCTCCAAGTAAAGGTGAGTCAGAAGAATCAGTAGCTGGCCAAGTCTCAACCCTATGAACTCAATCCCTACCTAGTCTACTGAAAAGAGCCCCTCAGTGAATCAAGAGCTCGGTAGATCCCGATTCCCTAACGCTTAACTCGCCCACACCTCTAAGACTGAGACTGCTATTCTTGACTTGCGCACCCAGCAATAGTGATAGTTGTGATGGTGCACTGCCTCAGTGTGTACCACCCTTCAAAGAAGAGCAAGAGACTCTCCTTCTGCTGATCAAGCCTTTCCGGTGCCTAGTTATAGTCTCTTTTAGGTTCCACAGTTCTCGAATAAGCCCTAAACCTCGGACTTCTCCTTCTCTTCTCTGGTGTTGTCGGATAAGCGGTGTTCAAATCATACTTTGATCGCCCTTAGTTTGGGATGCATCTCCTGTGCGGGATCTTCGGATTACTTTGGGGTAGTTTAGTTTGATCCATCACCGTAACCTTGACCAGCCCATCCCGTGCACCTAATGGAAGCACCCAATCAATTGCTTCTCTGAAAATATAGATAGGAGCGAAGAACACAGACGAGTTCAATTTACGCCTGCCTTCACGAACCCCACCTCAGGCTAGCTCTCTCTTTCTACAATTTACCGCATGGAAAGGAGGGGAGGCTTAGGAGAGAGGAGAGGCTCGCTCTCGTTCACAATACAATCTCTTCCCCTTCTTTAATTAAGCACTTGACCCGACTTCGCAGGAGACACTACGGCTTGTTTGGTTTGCACTTTTGATACTGTACATACATGAACTCATAACTTCTGGTACTGCATGGACTCTGCACTCCCGGACTTCTGGTTTGCACTCCCTCCAGGCATTCGGTCGTGCTGTTGTTTGCACTTCCTCACTTCTATAGGTCGTGCTCCCGTTCGGTCGTGCTCTCTTAGCGTTCGGTCGTGCTTGCGTTCGGTCGTGCTCTTTCTCTTCCCCTTCTTTAAGTAGCCCTCTTCCAAACTACTGAGATTGAGATAAGAAAGCGCACTGCAATTGAGAGTCTACCAGCCCCACTCCAATGAATTAACATAGTCCTCGGCTTCAGTCGGATTGTGTTCTCTCCTCTTTCATTCTGGCGATAAGAAAAATCCAATTGTCAACGATCAAAGTCACTCACTCTTATAGTCAGTACTCAGCGGAGACCACAATCATACCCATCCGAGACCACAACCAGTCCCATATCCAATGCTACATCAGAGTCAGTCACTCTACTCTACCCATATCCAATAATGACTTGTACTCATTGAATGCACTCCGCCGCATAAAACAAGAAAGAGTCCTATACTTCCTGTGCAGACTGGACATCTGGTCGGCTCAGCCCTCCTAGCGGGATCCTTCACTCGTGCGTGCTCCCGGACCCTCTCCTCTTCAAGCACACCACACCCCTCTGACTTTTCCCCAACTCCTCAGTAGCCAGCCATCCCCGATCCAGGAAAGATGTGAAGCAAGTTCTCGAGTGAGAAGCTCCTTCTATTCCCTCATCACCTAATCCTAATAGATGAGATGATCGCATAGCCCAGAACTACCTACCTCTCTTATGTTATGATAGATGATCGCATAGGATAGATGATCGCATAGCCCGGAACTACCTCTCTTCTTTATGATATGAGGCAAGAGAGATTCCATGAGAGGTTAGAACTGATCCGTGGCAAGAGAGATTCCATGAGAGGTTAGAACTGATCCGTGGCAAGAGAGATTCCATGAGAGGTTAGAACTGATCCGTGGCAAGAGAGATTCCATGAGGGGTCAGAACTAACTGATCCGTGGCAAGAGAGATTCCATGAGAGGTCAGAACTAACTGATCCGTTCTCCTGATAGGGAGATCTCCCTTCCTTCATACTGATAGCTGAGACTGTGATCCTATTTATTAGCCTGAACCAGGGCAGTTGAGACTATGATCCTATTCCTATTTATTAGCCTGAACCAGGGCAGTTGAGACTATGATCCTATTTATTAGCCTGAACCAGGGCAGTTCTTCCTCCTTAGCCTGAACCAGGGCAGTTCTTCCTCCATGCTCTGCCTTCCAGTTCTTAGACTCTCTCCCCTATCTATGCTGTAGCTAGCTTCGTTCCTCGCCTTTGACTACTTCGACCTCTTCTTGGGGCTTCCTCTATAGCTCTGTTGTATGCCCTCTATAGCTCTGTTGTATGCTATGCACCTCTTCCTATCTTTATGGATGGACGTAGACATGGCATGCACTTCTTCGTCAATGGTAGACATGGCTGATGGGTATGCGCAGTTGCCGCTTCTACCACTCTACTCTACGGACTTGATCGCGTCATTGAATTTCTACGGACGTAGTTCAAAGTGGAGTTCTTGCGACACTATATCGTTTGTTCCTACAACATTACATTACATCGACAAGTTTGCTCCGCGACACGACACTCTCGTTTGCTCCTTTCCTTAGTCAAGTTCCAACGTGCGAGGAAGACGCGAAGTAAGTTCGTTCCTGTGACGTAAAGAACGACATAATAGGAAGGTTTCTCCTCAAGGGAATCCAGAAGGGAGACCACTCAGACTAGACTATATGCGGTGAGGAGTTAGGAGTACTCGGAAGATAGCTCAGCAGATTAGGAAAGAATAACCGACCGAGCCCTACTAAGGTAAAGAAGTAGTGAAGTGAGAACCGGCCCACTAGGGCTGAGATGCATGCCTAACTAATAAATCAAATAGCAGCTGACCCCACCCCCCCCTCCTTAGGGCACCAGCACCTCTTGTATAAAGAAAGGAAAGGGACGAGGTGCGTAGCGTATCTAATTGTTTTCGTATAGAACGTGCAAGTCGAGAATTGAGTATAGCAAAGGCCAACCTCTCCCGCATTTAGGTATAGATAAGATGGGTTCGATTCAATTCTCTATCTGTCTGGTATGGAACCAACCTTTCATCAGCTTCTGTGAAGACATCCTGGTCCGGGATTCCGATGCTTGCTCCCACTTATGGAGCGGAAAGACCTTTCAAGATGCGACTGATTCTTTCTAAACTGCGGCTAGAAAGGGAGAGCTAGGGAAGAGGGCAGGCAAGCAATGGGAGAAGAAAGGGGCATGGCCACTCCTGGAGCTAATAGGCTTGAATATAAGGGACTTTCTTCCGTGACGCCGGCGATCGGATAGATGCCTCGGGAGGGGTTGTGACCCTTGTTAGGCTGAACAGCCGGTAAAGAACTTTGATTGTTAGCTCATACTTCTACCTCCTAGGCAAGACTTGATTGAAGTGAGTACTGTACTGACTCTTGCCACTATTTGCATCTAACCTATGCTCTAGGCTGAAATTGAGGGCTCTGAAAGAGGCGAAGACAGACATATTTTACTTCTCGAACCTACGCCAGCTAAACTAAAGGAATGATTGTCACTAGGCCTGTTCTCCTCTATCGCTCCAGGAAAGGTTGGTTTTTGAATCCCAACCATAAGTTTGGCCCGAACTGCTTTATATTGATTCTTTGCTATACCTTTCAAGAGTGGCATGGCAGGATCATAAATGATTTCAGCACCTAAGCTTCACTTTGAGTTGTTCAGTTGAACTCAGATCTCTAAGCTTTATTCCGCCCTTTCTATTGAACTTAGAAGAGTGAGTGGGAATGCCCGCCCTGCAGAACGAGAAGGTGTTTACGAAGAAGGGAGTGATTCAAGACTAACCTAACCTAAGTATCCGACGCGAACTCACCTAACGAAGAGAGAGAAAGAGCCAGCGCTCATGCTAACCTTACTACTGTAGCCCGTGCGAATGAAGCCAGCCAGCTCTATCGATCTCTCTTCTGGGTCTGACCCCATTCACTTCTTAGTGTGTGATGCCGATTACTCCATCTCTCTATAGTCTCTCGCTTGCTTATCCACACATCTCATTCACTCTTTTCCTCGTTTCGCATCTTATCGTCCAATTCTTGTCAACTATTCTCATAGTATGGGTCTTAAGGCGGCTAGAGCGAAAGCACTCAATAAGGAATGGGCTAAGAAAACAAGTAGTGGAATGGTACAGGAGCGAACGACAGTGACGCGGGAACAAAGAATATGCAGGAACCAGCGACGTAGAACCATCGGAGGGGATAGACTTCCATCTGTTCATTACTTGAGTGTTAGGGCTTCTTTCCTACCTTTGTCCCCATTTCTTCTTCTTGACTTACGTAAGGGAATCAAGGGACCGATTCTTCCTATTCCTCTCCCCCTTTGCCGAACTCAAAGACATGTAGGTGTCGAGCATCAAAAAGGGCCCTAGCCCTATGGATGGGGGTCGCTTCCAATGCTTACACGCTGCACGCTGCTCTAGATTGAACTACTTCACTCCTCACCAAAGAAGATAGATTCTCGAACCCAAGAGTCAATGGGACGGTCAGATAGCCCCTCCTGTCCATTCCTTTAAGGGTCAAACTTATTGGTGCAGTTCCCATACGGTAAGTCTTAGAACCTGGACGCCCAGGGTACGGTTTGATTAGCATCAAGGAACAGTAGAGGCGAGCAGACGAGATATGAACCTTTCCCAAGCAGATGCTCATCCCCTCTCCCGTTGGTCGAGCCTATTCAATGATACGATTCAACTATACTTTCTTTAGGCTTAACTTGACTTTAGATTTAGAGCGATCCCAGCAACTTACTTAACGTCCCTCTCCGGTCGAGTACTCCTATTCAAGAGCAGCAAAAGCACAAGCAGCCGCAGCAACGGAAAGCAGCTACGGAGAAGAACAGCACCGGCAAAGATAGGCATTCACACTTTAGAAAAGAGTATAGCTTCATGGCACCCGGAACTTATAATACTCGTCTAGCTACTGGCAAAAGCGTTAAAATAACATTAGTGCCTCTCGAGTCTGATAGTAATAATGAATTCGTTCCTATCACTTCGGTCGAGACGTCAGCATATCCTCTTACAGTCGCTCGAGTTGTCTTCGTTCCTCTCCCTGCAGCTCCCTTTGAGAATAAAGAAAAGGATAAACTGAAATCCGAGAGCGAACTAATAATATTTAAGTTAAGTTTAAGTATTTTCGAGCAAGAGTCATTGCGACAGCGACGTGAGTGAATTCCAAGATCTGTCTACGTTTCGTAGGAAAATCAAGTAGTAAATGGCCCCAAAGGCCACAATGGAATTTCTATTGTAAGTACGTTCTCAGTGTTCATTCACGACTGCGGGAGAGGAACTAGGGCTCTCCCGTCAGGGAGAGGGTTGAATGGCGTGCTTTGCTCAAGTCTAAGCCACACGAAGGACGGCTAATAGAGAGCCCTTACGGAAATGGAGCTGGACCTGAAACAACATACCCTTGCTCGACAGAACGAACTGACCAACTGGACGAGAGAGAGAGTCATTCCGAACTCATGGAATCATCCCTCAAGAAAGAGAAAGAATGGGCGGGAGGAGTTCACATTAGGAAGAAGGCAATTGCCGCTTCAACAAAGGCTAGGGACCTAGAGATTAGACCACGAGAAAAACTAAAGTCACATCCTCCAGGGAAAAACCAACGGGAGCAACTGCACTCTAAAGGGAAGAAAATAAGTCCTTCCTTTTGAGTGAAAGGCATGAGTCCCGGCTTAGACTGAAGGGATTACTAGAGAAGGAATTCCGACAAGCTGGCCCTAGCCACTCGACAATGTTCCTACACCAGGAAAGCCATACCCTGTAGCTTTGGAAGATTGGACAGCAAGGACTGAATAGACCACGCTCCCACTTAAGATAGGAAGCAAAGGAATGAATGTAATGAATTGACTGAGGTGAGGGTGAGAGTAATTTGATAGAATATGAGATTGACCTGCGAACAAGAGAATGCATAGGACTCCTTCCACCACTACACTCAATACGGGAGACAGAGAGAGAGAAGGAAAAGGCCCTGCAAGTCTCTTTTAAAGAGTAATTGGTAGAATTGATGAAGCACTAAAGTATCTTGCACGAGTCCAGACGAATGGAACAAGGAAGTTTCTTTATAGGACTAAAGGTAGGCGCATACTTCTACGGGAGACTCAATCTCCTACCTCCTCGCACCTCATAAGTGGCAGACCTCCTCGCGCCTCTTATTATACCCCCGCTCAGCACATGGCTTTTGCACACAAAGGAAAGGAGTAGAAGTAAAGGATCCATCTTTAGATAGAAAAGAGAGTTATGAAGAATGTAACCAACTACGGGTCTTTATCTAATGAATGTTCTAGGTCGCTCACCAGGTTCAACTGCCTAAAGTCCTGATTCCTATTCTAGTTCATCCGATTCAGGTTCAAGTGAGTAAAGCATCCCCTCTTTGAGTGAGGCACTCAAAGTTAACTCGTTCTATCACCTGGCTCTATGTCATGTAAATTGTAGAAGCTGGAGACGCTGCCATGAAGAGCTTGCCCAGCTCCGGCAGTAGACCGGTCCTTCCTAACCGCACGTTCGCACCTAGACCTTCCAATCTAGAAGGATTAGTGGCAAAAGAGAGAAGGAGAATGAAGACTTGGAATAGCCTTAGAAAGAAGCTAGAGGCGATACTGAAGAAGATGACCAGACTGTCGGTCGAACTAGACGACCTTGCCTACTTCTCCTCCACCGCTCCAGGAACGTGTATAAACTAATCATAGCGATTGTTCACTGCTCACACCCGATAACTTGATGGAGGAGGAATCCCTACGCCTACGGGCAATGGCTCACCTGCACCGGGTCCACTCCGCCCCTACTGATACTGAAAAGGAGCTCCTACACAGATAAGGAAGACCCCCTAGACCCCCCCTACCGCTCCTTTCAGTCGCCCCTCCCATTGAGCAGTCTCGCTAATCTCGTTTTATATGATTAGTCATAACGTATCGCTGGCCCACGGCTGTCTTGCTTTCACAAGTCACTTCTTCGAGAAGCTAATCTTCTTAGTTCATGCTGAGATTATTCTTGGTTCCCGGTCAGATAGTCAAGGTTGAGGCTCGTGTTCATAAAGCCCACTAGTGTGGGCAAAGATCAAGATAGCATCAGTGCAGTGTCTTGCTTGACACATGGATTGAGTCCAGTCTTATTTGACGTCGCTGTTGCTGCGATCATTCTAGCGACGTGGAGACTTTTCTTTGGATTAAGTGTTTTGGGCTCTTTTTTTTTCGTAGGCGAGATCTTTCTCGTTTGAATTTGACCATAAGTCCGAGCCCCATAAAGTCTGGTGAGAGCCCCTACGACTCAATGGTTTTCCTGCAACTCACAACATTATCGTAGGATAATTGATGTCCTCTCTATGTATATTCTTACATATGGGCAAGACTCGGTTTTCTTCTCTTTATAGATCCTAAAGAATAAAGGTGCAGAGCAGAATAGGTTCCAACCAAGGTCTTGTGCAAGGCCAGGGAAAGACATGAGGCTGGCTCTAGCGGATCAGATACTCCTTGGCAGGCAGCTATCTCTTTTTATGGGTGGGTTTAGCAAGGCGCGTAGCCGGTCGATAATGTAATATCTCTCTGGAGTATTCTATCATCATCAAATTATTGATAGCATTGTGTCTTTGATGGCATTGATTGGATTGTCTTGCACCGATCGATAAGAAGGAAGTACCAAAGCAAAGGAAGACTTGTTCGATGCCCTTTCAATTTCCTTTCCTCTACTTCAATCTCATTCGACGTCTTCTACTCTAATAGAATCCTTTCTTGAATTATTGAAAAAGATTAGAGTAGCAGTCGCGAGCGAGTAGCATCTCCTTATTCTCTATACTCTCGTTCACGCTCTCACACTCTTTCGAACCTATCACTTGCTTGTGACCCTACCTATCCTCTGATTCGGGCTACAGACTTCCTTTATTTTATTAGCGGGAGTTCCCACTTCGATGCACTTTCCGGACGAAGATTAACTGTAGTTGCCCGGACTCGTCCTAACTCTACTACGATTTAGACTTTCCTTAGTCAACACACCCAAGATTGACGCGCACCATAGCATGCCTTAAGAGAGTCGCTCCCTTTCATTCCTTTCTTGTGGGGATGAAAAGCAAAGGCTCATATTTGAACTGATCTGATGCTCTGTTCCTATCATTCTGTGAACGCAAAGCAAAGGCTCATATTTGAACTGATGCTCTGCGCTCGATCGGCTAACCACTAATTCCGAGCTAGCACCATCACATATCCTCTTTGGGGAAGGCGCTGCTCCATTTACGCAGCTCATCTGCACTTCTTTCTCGCTCCGTCCCTGCGCCTCCTAGCTCGCTACGCTCGTTGGCATGCTCCCGATCTCGACATGAACGAAGATCCCACTATTCCCTACTATACTCCCGCTTCTCTGAACACGGGTTAGCTTGCTCAAGTTACTTCGTTCCTGGGATGGGACTGTAGATCACACAGGGGATGGTTCTTTGCGTCATGTGTCAAGCAAATTATCTAATCATTTCGTTTCACAAGAGATAGAAAGCCGGAGATAGCTAACGCGCTTTTGCGTTGGTTGCTTTGAAGTAGCTGCCCGCTCCGCGATTCTGATCTTTTCCCCAGCAGACTCACATGCGAGAGATAGGTAGGTCTGAGAAACCTTCCGAAGATAGGTAGGTCTGAGAAACCTTCCGAGGCGTGCGAAAGTTATCTTTTACCCGGGCTCCATTGCAAGGGTGAGGTCCGCGCTCTATTGCAGGGCGAAGAATAGGCAATAGGCAGAGAGCGAGAGATGGCAGCGAGGGATCCTTCTTCCGAGGCGAGAATGAAGTCGTGCGAGCTCCACCTTTGATTCGTGCTTCCTCTTGTGATTCGTGCTTCCTGATCTTCCGGTCGTAAAGAGTGCTTTTCTTTCGGTCGTCTTCCTGATCTTCCGCATCTTCCTAGTCTTCCGCATCTTCCCTTTTCTTCGTGACCGAACCCATCGATTTCCTTCTCGTTTCATTCATTCGTAGGGATAGCATAGCAAAGAGCGTAGCTGCGCTGGTCATAGCAAAGAAGTAGCTAGTTGCAAGAAAGATAGATAGCAAGTGCGATAGCTCGCCACTTATCCAATTGGGATAGGCGAGGGCGAAACGAAGGAAGGAGCCCTCCACTCTTATAAAAGAAAAATGAGCTGTGCATCCCTGACCTACGACCACACACTTGCACTGGTCCTCACACGGTGAAGAAGACATTCCTGACCTCACCACTAGGCCTCACATGGTGAAGAAGACATCGCCGACTTACGACTACTAGGGCCTCATACGGTAAAGAAGATAGTTGCATATCCGACTACTCACTAGGCGTCTCAGATTGCTCTGCCTAAAAGAAAGATAGACGAGCTCCGCCTCAGATGGTAAAGAGGACTGCTCCGCCTCAGACGTAAAGATAGCCGAAGCTCTGGTAAAGAAGCTGCCTCAGATGGTAAAGAAGAGTGCTCTGCAGCACGATAGGGCCGAAACTCTACTCTGGAAAGATTGATTGATTGCTCTGCATGGTAAAGATAGCTGAAGCTCTGCCTCTCAGACGAGGAGAGCTCCGCCTCAGACAAAGAAGATAAGATAGAGATAGAGATTGAGATAGCGGGTAAGCAGCAAGAGATCTCTCGCTGCCTCGCCTCAAGCGTGTAAGGGCTTCTGCTCTTTCTTTTTTTCTCTCGCAGCCTACCAACTTCCTCGCTTTAGTTTAGTGCAAAGGATAGGTGCCCTAACCAATCAACTGATGAAAGGTGAGCTGATGAAAGGGACTCGTTCACCTAGAGACCGGCAAAGCTAAATCAAAGCAAATCACGCTCATCGCTCCCTTGACTCAGATTAGTTGACAACAGTGACTCATAACCATAATAGAAGCGAGAAAAGATCAGAATGAAAAGACTGCTGAAACTGAAAAGAGATAGATAGATGCGAGTGAGTGCGGGTAGGCTCCTCCGAAGCTACATGCCTTACTATATAATGAAAGGTGCGAAGCATCAAGCTCAACTCAACTCTTTGTTTTGCCCTCGCAGTCGTTTAGTGCTTCGTCTCCCTTCTCTCTTCTCGCTCCTTACGGACGGATTCCCGACTGAAACGATAGCAAGCGTCCCGACACTTATATTCTGAACTGCTGTCCCTACTTCTTTCTCTCGTTCGCTGCCTCTGATCTAGTATGATGCTTCTATTCTTCCCAAACCTTGAAAGCAAGTAAGCTAGAAACCTTGAAAGCAAGTAAGCTAGAAGGAATAAAGCGATAGGATCTCAGAGAAATGAGAGTCAGGGCGCCGGCTACCTTTCCTATTAAATTAAGATAAGAAAGATCTTAACTGCTTCGTGCTCGAAGAAGGAAGGGACGACTATAAGGAGAGGAGGTAGGCTCGGTTAAGATTGACTCGACTTCTAATCATTCAATTGAATTTGACTCGACTTTTCTAATCATTCAATTGAATTTGACTCGACTTTTCCAATCATTCAATTTCAGTCTCGACTTTTCTAATCATTCAATTAAGGAAGCGAGAGGGACGAGCGAGACCTAATCCTAATAGTAATAGTACTAGCGACGTGAAAAGAAAAAAAGGGACCTTGATATCTAATCTCATTTCGCCTACTTTGTTTGATAGGCAACGCATTGCAAGCAAAGAGAGCAGAGAGCTTACCGTTTCGTTTCTTTCTATTAGAGTAGCAGTCGCGAGTGTAGTCGGTCCGTCAGGGAGAACGAAGCTGCTTACTTGCAATATCCCCGCGTCCTTGCACGGCTCGTTTTCTTCCTTCTCTCCCTTCCCCCTCTCCATAGGCCTGTTTTGGACGGTACGAACGGGGAGAGGGGGAAGTGTTATGGGGGAAGAGGAGATGTTGGATAGTCACTCCACGTAATAGATAGTGCACACAGATTCCTCTTTCATTTTCCTTTCGGGTCGGAAACGCCGGTTGCTGGTGCTTATCCTTGCTTGAGTGGTACTACTCTTTGTTGGCTCGATTGCATACTTTCAAATAAATTTCAGGAGAGAGTACGTGGTTGATCGATCTCGGGATCGAGGAACTAACAACTAACCCTCGGAGAGAGGGAATAGAGAAAGCGAAACTATCGGCCGGTGACAACAAAGGGTTGGAGAGGTAATTGAGCTTTTTCCACTAAGCGCGAGAAGCGTAAGACTTGCTCTTTACTATTGCCATGACTCATATATATGGCTTTCAAAGGAACTGTTTAAAGCTCAGAAGATTGCTTTAAAAAGAGCTAGAGCGCGAAACTCAGAACTCTTTATGCGAGGAGTTCCCCAGGGGTGGAATTAGACTTGGGCAGTATCTGTAGAGAAGAAGCCCCTTTTTATTTAACGTCATTTTTCTGGTTCTCAGATAGCCCACCCTCGAGGTATTGGCCTGACACATAGCGCGTAGCCCAGTGAGATATGCTTGGTTAGGGCATATCACATCGTCTTATTCTATGGGGCTTTGAGTTGATCTCTTCGACCTCCAAAGGGTTTCCATTTAGCTCGATCAAGTCGATGACAGGCCTGGAGCGAACACTCATCCTTTTCTCTTATCGCCGAGAGAGGGTACGACTTTGGAGGACTTAATGCTGCCTTCGGCTTGTTTATTTAAGAAAAGATGAACACCTTGAAGCGGAATTAGTTCTTGCCGCAGCTACTGCTTTCCACTATCAAAAATTCCCTTCCTATGAAGATGCGATAGATTGCTAATATACGCCTTTTTCTTTCAAACCCCATCTGCGCCTCTGCTGTTATAGAGGAAGACACGGCTGATCCACCGCCTAATATGGCAGAGAAATCTGGTATGCAAGTCGAAAAAGGTAGTTCTTTGAGGGGTCGTTCCTCAATGGATTTGAAAAACCTTTGGACGAGTTTCCAGCCCTTTCCACGGAACCGAATCCTACCATTGCTCCTGTCTCATACAGATCCAAACTTATGAATGGGGATCAATCCTCTTTGCAGGACACTTTAGAGGAGGGAGAGATTTCTGAGTATGGGTATGACTCAGAGGATGATGTCTTGGATGAAGAAATTGATGGCCCGTGTATCCTCTTGACTAAAGAGGAAAAACGCAGGATTAGGAGACCTTGGGGGAAGACTCTCATAATCAAGCTTCTTGGCAAAACCATCAGTTACACTTATTTGTGTAATCGCCTCAAGCAACTGTGGTCACTTACTGGCAGTATACAGGTTATAGACCTTGATAATGGCTATTATTGTGTGAAATTCAGCCTGGCATCGGATTATGAATATGTGCTGACCTCCGGCCCTTGGGTTATTGCGGATCACTACTTGACAGTCAGAAGAGGGAAGCCTGGTTTCAGATCGGATGAAGCAACCATTGATTCGGTTGCGGCTTGGGTTAGGTTTCCTTTGATGCCGATGGAGTTTGATGATGAAAGTATTTTAATTAGCATGGCTGAACAGATTGGGAAATTTGTTCGAATAGATCGTACCACCAATAGTGGTACAAGAGGCCGTTTCGCAAGAATGTGTGTGGAAGTCGACCTTACAAAACCATTGGAACCGAAGGTCTTCATAGGAGGGAGATGGCAAGTTGTTGAATATGAGGGCCCTCGCATGATGTGCTTTCACTGTGGCAAATTTGGGCATGATGATCTGACTTGTCCTGTTAAGAAGAGGGTTGAGGAAGGTTACACTGAGGACCAAGCTTTGAGGCTATCAGAATTTTAAAAAATTCCTGAAAAGGAATTTGAGAATGCGCCCTTGGATGATTGCGAAAAAATCTTATCGCAAACCTCCATTGCCTAAGACTGATGGTGGTGGAAAGCAGAATACTAAGAATAGTGCAACTACTTCAGGGGACAAAGAGGTGCAACACTCAGGCTCATGATTTGCAATCTTACTTAATGATGATCCATCCCAAGATCCAGATGTAGCTCCTAGCTTTTCTGAGGCACTCCATCCAGCTTTTTACCAACATTTCTGGGACACGCTTGCACCTACAAGGAGGATTTGATACGTGAACTTCTTGATGGATTCAGCTTTCCTAAGAAGTTGAGTTCCTGGATTTTTCAGTTCATTAGTGAAAGACAAGCAAGTCTTATCAGTCTTCGCTCCTCTCCCTATGCTATGGGTCGAGTCTCTTCAAAACTTTCCCTTGATGACTCTTACTGACCGGTTCCCTTTCTTACTGTTACTGAACTTCTGTTAGTTGAGGTTTCTTTCTGTTATTCCTCTGAATGCGGTCGTTCGGTCGAGCTCCTTCTATCCTCCTCTCCCATTGGTCGAGCGGAAAAGCTCGTTAAGGAAAGGGCTAGGCGCCTGTCTTTTTCGGGAGTACGAGGTCGTGTAAACAAGAAGTAAGAAGTAAGCAGCAGGAGTCTACTCTGACTATTCTTGATTCCTCTCATCTCGTTCGTCCCTTCACTCGTCATTGGTGACTTCTACTAGCTTCTTCCTCCCATACTTTCTTACTTCACTTCTTCAGGAAGGATTTTCTTTCTTACACAGTCATCTCATCTTTGATCAGTAGGTTTGGTTCAGAGCTCTCGTCGGAATATTATTCAGTCTCTGCATCAATGCACTAACTCCGTCCTTCGCTATCGGCTTTTCGCTCCTCTCCAACCAGTCGAGCTCCTGACGGACCCTTCTACATCTCGAAAATCATATTCTAAAAGGCTAGTTACTCGAAGCAGAGCTAATTCCTTTCTTTTCGACCAAAGCATTCAATCAATGCTTTCGGAAAGCCTCTTCCTAGCGCACTGAGGGCAAGACAAGAGCTTCTTCTTCTTTCTTTTTAAGAGAAAGCATGAGGTCGACAGGACTCAAGAGACGCTTCTCCCTCGCTTCCTTTCGAGTAGGGGTAGGCCCTTTCCCAATGCCTTTAGTCCAAGGGCGGTAATCAAGTCTAATGCTCTGGCAGGGTAGGGGAATTTTTCTCTTACAACTCCTTTCCTTTAAGCTGCCTTTCTCTTATCTACGATAGGAGCAAACTTCAACAGATTCAATGGCAGCAGAGTCGTGAACAAGAGCAGTTCCTATTTCTTCAACAGCTAAATCCTTGAGGATGGCACTTTCAATGGGAGCACTTTCATCTGTTCTGTAAAGAAAGCTAGTCCTATTCCCACCGACCGCTACTCTAACAGCTGCCTATTCTTCCCCTAGGGGAACTTTACTCGCTCCTTACCCCGGCTCCACTCCAGAGCAATGCCATGTGACCCGGTCGGGAGCCCATACTTTCTTCCGTAACTCTACTCGATCAACATATAGGGGGCGAGGCGAGATAGACGGATCTTATCTTGACTTGAGCTAACAAGCTTTCTTCTGCCCCGTTAACAAGACCAAAACTGCAAAAGAGATTCGCCTGTCGCTTTCAAAGGCGAGACTTGGTCTTTGATTGTTTAGAAAGCCATGCCTGCGAGAAAGGGGCCTCCTCTTTGACATCAGATCTTGTCATCCGGGCGGGCAGCCTCCGGTCTGGGTGCTAAACTTGACTGACGAAGTCGCGTCTTTTGAATATGAGTAGGCTTCTTGCATGTGTTAAACATATAGCTAGCCTTCCTTTATAATATGATAGCCAACCCCCTCTTTCAACAAGCAGCTCCTTACTCATTCAACTACCGCCTTAGGCAAAGTCAAAGAGTAACTAAGGAAGAAGCTAATAGGGATTGATTATGGAGTTCCATCCCCACTTGGAGGAGAAAGCAAAGCAAGGACTGATTCTCTTCACCTGCCTTCAACCTCCGGTTAGTTATGTTATTACAGCTAGAAGGGCAATCAGGGTCCTCAAGGCTCCTAGTCTCAACTCAAACAACTCTACTCCAATATTTCTATATTGGCTCACGTTGGATACGTAAACCCTTGACTCCAAACCCCTGTCGGCCTTTCTGTGCAACAGTCCACCAGTAGCGGAAGAGAGGGTTACCGTACATACAAGACTCTTCCAATTCTTACGTAAGCTCTTTCTTACCGGTCAAGTAGTACAAGAGCTCTATCTTATCTTATAGCCCTGCGTGGCGGGGCGCCTTTTTTGAATTCAGTAGATAGAAGAAACTATTAGATAGCTAAAGAGTAGGTGAGTGAGTGAGTCCTCACTGACCTGAGCGATTTCGATCACCTAGCAGGCTTTTTTTTTTTTATTTGGTAGGTAACATCGCCGAAGCGTATTATCAGATTTGACTACGAAGGAAGGAACGATGATTGAGGGGGGCACCGTCTTGTGCAAGGCAACGATAGTTGGCCCTCTATCATCTTCTATCTGGTAGACTTGGTAAAAGGGCCCCGACTTATTTCCAGAATTAGAGTTCGACCACAGCTGCCCCTTTTTGGGGGGAGGATCAAGTTCCTTGCCAACTATCGACCCCGATCTCTTTTCACTTTGGATATTACCAAACCCAGCCTAGCCTTCGTCAACCACACTAAAGCGGAGCACCCAACTATGGCAAGGCCCCCTTAAAGGTTAGGTTAGTCAATCCGGCTCGAGACGCGTTCGTTGACAAAACCGCCGTAGGAATGGAGACCTTTCAATAGAGCGAAGGCGAACTGATCAACGAGAAAGAGGCCCTACTCAAACTGCACTCATGCCTTTTCTTTTCCGCACCAATTTACTACTACATCTATTTTGGGGTGTATAGCTCAGTTGGTAGAGCATTGGGCTTTTCGGTTGATTTACAGACTATTTTTATTATAATAAAGGTGATCACAATCAACCTTCTCCTTATTTTATATAGTAGTTGAGGACGAAGGGAATGGCCCAAAGGAAAGGAGAGCGGACGGCTAAGCAAACCCTAGTTAGGGCGTGGAGAAGGGCAGATCCGGAATCGAAAGAATCTTTCGTCGGAAGATCTGACTCAGCCGGAACTAGACGGAAAGTAGGCGCAATGTCTCTCATGGGATGAATGCTTATAATGAGTTTGACGAAGGTTCTCCGAGAGACAACGCTCCTTGCATTCAATATCCTGAATGAAGGCTCCTATCCTTGCATTAGTATTAGTAGTAATAGCATTCAACTCTTTCCTCGCAAAGGTATTCGAAAGATAGGAAAGATGGTGTCTTACTTAACTTGATTGACTTGATTGAAGTGGTAGTAAGGATTCCATTTCTATGGTTCACTACGTTTGAAAGAACTTCCTTGCGGTTGTACGAATTATCCGAAGAAGATCGTTTAACGGTAATAGATGCCTGAGCACGAAACAAGGTTATCACCACTTGTTCGTGGCATAATTAGTGGTTCTCCAGGGGCGGGGGTTTCAACTGATCCTTTCCGGAGTCTTCCCGAGCGGCGATTAAGCTACCGCGAAAGCTCTGAACTTATGGGTCTTTGGGATGAAGAAGTGAAAGAAAGAAAAGAGATCTACTAACCTTTTGATAAGTAGCCTTAAGAAGGACCAATGGTTAAGGGATGAAATCACCATTTTAGGAAATTATGCATCAAGAAGTACTGAGATTGATCCGCAATAAGCTCTTTCAATAGCTGAAGCTAATTTGAGTGGAGCTGAGGAGACTTATGAAGCTCATCTAGCTCTCAGACGACGAGCTAGGACAGGAGTGGAGGCTGTCTCTTTCCTACTAGTTAAGTGATTAGACCAAAGAATAATGGAGAAGTTTCTTTATATGCTCATTTTTTACAATCAAGTAAGTCCTTCTAACTACCATTGGATTGAAGAAGAGATAGTACGAATCATTCCTAATTGGATTAACAACCACTACTCTCTGTCTGGAATGATCTTTCATCCCTTTAGTTGTTGTGGAAAGGCCCTCAGAGGAATCAAAGGTAGAAATATGAAGACTTCTTTTTATAGAGTGAAAGTTAAAGTCGAAAAATAACAAAGAATAGGATGGAATTAGGCCTTTGCTATCTCATTTTCCAAGAAAAGCTATGTGTATCATATATGTACTTCATAGTGAGACTTGTGCTAAGGAAGCACTTTTCTTTGATCAGGCTATCATTACCTTCGCGAATTGCTGACTTTGTTCTTTTCTCGCTCGATCGGATTTCCGCTCTATCATCTGACTTGGGCCCTTGTACGGATCCGTATCAAGACAGCTCTCGGCCATGGTCTACTTTTATCCCACTATCTTCCTAATGTTGATTGGCAACTATTGTCTTGCACAGGTTCACTTTTCATTTCAGTCATCCCACACACATAGCTTTTCTTTTCTTCAAATGATCAGGAGCTTTACCTGCAGCATTGAACACTAAGCTAAGATCACAGGGGAAGAACGAGCAGTTTGCTTTTTCGTCAGAAGCCGGGAATTCCTTAAGATGTTGAGTTGAACTTATAATATAGGCCTTTCTCTCAATTGCAGTCTTGGGTCGGATCGGGACCTTGTCCCTTGGCTCGGTCGAATGCTGGGCCCATTCTTTGATTGCCATATTACGCACGCCGCACTCCTCTAAGTCTTCAATAAGTGGTCTTTCCCCAATCTAGACGAGGGCGTCGACAGTGAAGCATGTCGCTTTGTCGCCGATTGGGTTGACGTCTTCAATCAAAGTCGAAATAGGGTTCCTTCCATGGCTTCTGGTGCTTTCAAAGAAAGAAAATGCACATGACCACCGGGATCCGCAGTAAGCTACGGGCATCAGAAAGAAATGAACTTGAACCAGATCATTTCTCTTATTTGTGCCCTCTGGTCTCAACCCGGACCTGCCTCCCCGCAGTCTGATTCAGATAATGAAGCGGCTGAGCCACTCTGCTTTCTATACGAAGGCTCCCTCTTCCTTTTTCAATATGCAGCAAGAAGCCCGGTGGTCGTAGTCTTCCTCTCGAGCCAACAAAGGATAGGGATCAAAGAAAGTAAAGCATGTGAGAGGCGACTCTTCCCTGATTTCAGTAACATGATCTCGCATCCTATTTCAAATCATGTGCGGTAATGGCTGAGCGCTCGACCGTCAGATAAGGGTCAAAGCACCGAAAGTGCGGGCGAGTGATAACGACGCGAACTCGAGAAGTACTTTCTTTTCTTGCTTAATTTGAAGCATATAATAGAAGTAGAAGCATGGTGGCAGCATTAATATACTTGTTCTACTCGCTTGATCCAGGGTGACGTTACCAATTCTATATCTCCTTGTTCGAGTATGGTGTGCTCTCCACGTCTTTCCTTCACTCGGTCCTTGCACTCACTATTCGTTCATTCCGTCGGGGCTCTATTCATATTCATATTCATGACTGTAGCGGGAGACCTCTTGAATCAGTTGATAAGGTGCGACTTACGGGGGAGAGACCTCTTGAATCAGTTTATCAGTACTTGAGCGATTCCACAGCCGAACGATTAGGATGATGCCTCCCTTCTCTATCGGTTCTCTAAGGGATAGAAGCGAGGTAGGAAGCGACGGGCTTCCAACGCTAACGGGGGAGAGCGGCAGCGACTGAAGCTCCTCACTACTCTTGCTGTAAGATTGAGTTGAGAATGCCTAGCGAACTAGAGAATAGTGAGCCCGAGCCGAGTAATAGCCCAAGATCAGCATCAGCCTCTAGTAGAGTTAGCTTAGATCTTATAACCTATCCGGAATTCCTTTCTCTGTCTGTTAAGGCTTACCTTTCTCTTTCTGTTAAGGTTTCACTTTAAACTAGAATAGTGGTCGTAGCTTTATCCGAGTGATTGAATAGTGGTCGTAGGTTCAGGAGAGTGACTTCCAGTTGAGCTCGCCGATTAATGAGTGTGTTGTTTTCGACGTCCCCCGACCGCAGCGGACGAGCCCCTCTCTGAGTTTACTCTCTGGGCAAGCTGCGCTATCCTACTTCCTTCCGTTAGTCCTTTCTTTCACTCGTCGAATATCTTTTAGGCGTCTTCACGCATTCCATTCACTCTACGTCGCAATGTCCGAATTTCTTTCTTTTAGGCGTCTTCACGCATTCCATTCACTCTACGTTGCAATAGCTCCTTCCTTGTTCATGGAATTCACTCTACGTCGCAACCTTCCTCTCTTTCTAGTTGGCTCCTTAATTCCCGGTTGCAGCTGCATATCTTAATCTCCCTATAGAGTGCTGAGGGTTATGGTAATAGGTTCAAAGCCCGTATCTAGCTCATGTGGGCACGGGGGTCATTAACTCATCATCCTGCAGCAGCGGACCGTTCCACCTTTCTTCTCTTCAGCTCCCGTGATTCAGATCCCAGGACCTCACCCGCATGTTGTGCCGAACCAAACCATTCACGAGAAGCGAGATAGATAGTACCGGGAGCCTGTCTTTTTCACGAGAAGCGATACCTCGAACGTCACGTGTTTTAGCACTCGCGACTATCGTAGTCGTTCGGAGAAGAAGCACTCTTCAGCTCACGGATTTTAAATTGATACCGTCGACCAGAACCAGAATTATACGACAGACAAGCAAGTATTACCACAGACAATTGCCTCTTTACACGGACCCAGGCAGGCCCACGTGTCGTGCTCGGAGAAGAAGGAGGTATCAGAATCTGAGGAGGCGTCCGTAACCTTTCTTCTGCCGGAGAATAGAAATAGATGTTTTGGGTCAGGCACCACCGATGACGTCATCCCATACCGCCCGGCCCGAACTAGTAGCATAGCATAAGTTCCTAGCCAGATAAATAGGTTCCTCGCCAATAGGATCGACCAAGGGGTGAAGAAAGGGGTGAAGGAAGCATCGGATCGACCGAAGAAAGACTGAACAGGGGAGTGCATCGGATCGACCGAAGAAAGACTGAACGTGGGGAGTTCGAGTTTCACTAGCACTAGTTAGACCAAAGAATCGGAACGAGCGACAAAAGCAACGAACCATAGGAGCCAGAGGTACTCCTCCTACTGAGCCGGCCCAGAGTGCCAACCTTGAAAGCGAACTAGTACGGGAATTCATTCCTTATCATCCCTACCTAAGAGACCTCGCCATCCAGAGTGCAAGTCATTCATTCTGCAAAACCGGCTGGACCGAATGAGAGAGACTTCCGTGAGAGTCGGATACCTTGAATAAGCTTTCCTTTCGTGTTCTGGTCTAGCCCCCGTCGCAAGCTCGTACCGAAGGAAGGGGAGTTCCCAGAGTAGCCTCAATTATTCCTGTTCTTGGCGTAGCCGTGAATGGTGCTGGTTAGACTCTCTATGTTAAGGTTAGACTCTGAGGTTAGACTCTTGCATTCACTCTGACTATGTACTATGAACGACTCTGATTATCGGTCTCGACCAACGGGAAAACTTAAATGCAGGAGAGAGAGCCGAGAGAGTTTCTCTCTAGCATAGTATTCGGAGTATTCAAGTAGATAGTATTCAGGGACTGAGACTGAGTTGGGATAAGGCACCCGGAAGTCTTCTTTCCTTTCTCGACGTTGAAGTGCCAAAGTAAGACCAAGCGAAGCGAAGCAAGCGAAGTCAGAGGCCCGGAAAGTATAGGACAGAGGAAGGCTCTGGAAGAGGCTATAATTCAATCCCACGTAGCGGTCTTCATTACTTGAATTATAGATAGTAGTCGCTCGTGGAACGTAGCTCGCTCGTCCCAGGCTCAGGACAGGGAAGATGGAGAGTTCGCTTCCTCGCTTCCTCGCCTCCAAACTATAATGAATGCTCATGCCCACTCCACGGTAGAGGGACGAGAGGAATGGTTCGTCAGTGGGAATGGCTATGGCTCCGTCGAGTTCTTCGTTCATTTAAAGAAATCGATCTGGAGAGCTTCGGTGCTACGCGAAGGAGAAGGTCCAGCCAGCCAAGATCCAAGATAGCATGCCGACTCCGTTAACCGCTTTTCCTGGCCTACTTCGGGAGAAGCTCACTGGCGAGGCCGAGACGAAACCTTAATTTAATAAGGATATCAAGATTCCAGAGTCAGAATGATTTTTGAAGCTCAAGCCAAACCAGTTCCTCTAGAGGAGTCCCGTAAAGAGATGGAATCACTAGGGCCCTTGTTCCCGTTCGCTACTCCAGCTCATTGAGGAGATTCCAGCCGCTTTCTTTCACTGAACACAAAACGGGCTTTCTAAAGGTGTTCCCATCTTGGCTTCAACATCGACTTTTTCTATGATTGATGGAGCGCTGTAACTACTAGAACTCGAAAGCGGTAACTACAGCTAACAACGTTCACTGAGGATAGGACTGCTAACAAGGTGCCGTTTGGGCCTTTCGCCCGAGAGTCCCCTCCGGATTTCTAATTGAGAACTCAAGTCGAATCGAATGCTTTATCTCCTCCAGAACTCGTACTGTACGTACGGCTACCTTCTGACGACTTCACTCAGCCTTCCTTTCCTTCGGTAGCTCTTTTGGTTTCAGGTAAGTGGGAACCCAAACCAATTCGGGACATTCTATTCCCTCCGTTTCAGCCACAGAACTGGCCAGGGGAAATCCTTGCATAAGAAAAGTCACAGATTCTGAGCCCATGCGAAAACTTGGAGACGTTCGAGGGTGATTGTCGACACAACCCTCCGAGCCTTTACTTTCTATTAGTAAAGCGCACTTACTCTAACTCAGGCAAACTAAGGCCTGAAGCCAATGCGCTTTCGCCAAGGGAAAGAGAGGTCCCCCGGTGCTGATGAATGACTTTCGTGGAGTTAGACTCTCACCAGTCTCGGTTCAGCTACTCTGTGAGTGCAGTGCGCCTTCCTTTTGTATTAGCTTGTTCCTCGATGATTGGTTCTATAGCTTTTCCTTTCTTTTGGTCGAGCACCTTGTCCCCTATTCCTTCGATCGGTTAGCTCTTCCCACCCCTCTCGCTCCTCCTGCCTGCCCCATTTTCATTTCCGTCCCCGCGGGATCAATTTACTTTTCTCGAGTATCCAGCGTCGTCGCGCGTCTCTTTATATAGAGTCGTTCCCTCAAGAGGAGTAGTCTCTTTCAAGTTAGTGAAACTCTGGTCTGGACAGACAGACCGTAAATACTTTCTAGTTTTAGTCATTGATTTAATGGAAAGTACGGTACTAGTTCAGTGATAGTGCTGGAAAACTCAGATGCTACACACATAGGCTGGAAAGTCTCTCCTTTCTGTTCTTTACATGATAGTTGACCGACTCAACCCATCATTTCTACCGGAAAATTTGACTACATATCAGACCTTTGAAGCTGGAGCTGAGCGAGGATCGGATTCTGAGACTCGAAACAACTCGGCACTCGCATCGGTGAAATAACGTATAATAGATAGACCTGGAAATCTATGTTTTCTGGCTCCTCACTTCCGGTCGGTGCGCCTCCCCTTTTTGTTTTCTTTGATTCACAAGCTGGAATTGAACCAGCATCTACCCTCTTTATCGGATCCTTAGATGTGAGGTCTGCCCGTCCGGCGCCGGCGGCGGTCCCTCAAAATCTTTAATTAGGGCTAACCCCGCTTTTCTATTAGAAAGAGAATCCTGGAAAAGGGAGTTACCAAACCACTTTCCATTTCTTAGAACACGAACTGGATTTAGGAATCCTTTTCCAATATGAGCGATCGTAGCTTCGCATCTCTTTGCCCATTCTTTGTCTCAGTTCGGAGCCTGTTGACTCAACGTACTATACCCGGAATTAAGGTTTGATTTGCCACTCCCGTCTTCCTATTCCGCTCAGGTCAAGCGGATGAACTTCACATCAACAAGGTGAGTGAGACTTCTCATGCCCCGTATGGCACTAAAGGAATCCGTCCTTCTTCTGCCGGCCTTGGGA
The DNA here is from genome assembly GCA_025175895.1 of Wurfbainia villosa. NCBI lineage: Eukaryota > Viridiplantae > Streptophyta > Magnoliopsida > Zingiberales > Zingiberaceae > Wurfbainia > Wurfbainia villosa. The sequence goes on from JAKLTH010000158.1 coordinate 740,870, forward strand.
TTATTCATAGGGATTGAAGATGGAAATGCTTTCGCACTAGCTAATCATGCTATTCTTACTTTCCTATTGGATGCATTAGCGCTTACTATCATCATCAGTCTAAGGAAATCTCCAATTGGCAATTATTCCATTCTGCATTCCATTGTAAATTGGGTTAATAATAGACTGGACCATAATGAGACAGAAGGGCAGTTCCCTCAGTTTGGCTCAATGACAAAAGAACTCAAAACGGTTCTAGTAGAAGTCATCACTTAGCGAACTTAAACATGTGCAGCGTATATGCTTAAGGTGAAAGTCTTAACTCACTTGACTTCAATCCGTCCTAGTCGAATTGGGGTATGCTTCTGAGGTGACCCTCCTTCTTCACTACAGCGCCGTTCCCTTTAGACTCTCTTTTATTCAAGTTGGTTATAAGAGGAGCTCTCTACCAATCTTTCTCAAGACATGGGAAATAAGGATTTATATTGATCTCATAGTCAGAGAAAGAAAGATCCCAAGCTTATGCTGAATCGAGAGTGGACTTGTCTGTGTCAGCAGTGTGCCGCGAGTCAAGTAAGGATAAAAAACGAATAAGGATGATATGAAGGTTGGGGATTCAGTGAAGGTACAATAGAGAAAAGAATTAGCTCAGGTTCACCGCCCATTCCTTCCAGCTGCCCTTACTTGATTCAATTCCTAAGGCACCGAAGAGGTTACGAAGTCACTCGCTCTTCTAACTACGATCAAGGTCCGAGGAGCGAAAATCTGACCATCGAGAAAGAGAAAGAAGAAGAAGCTTTCCCTCATCCGTAGCAGCCACAGCCTTGCTTCCTTGCCTGGAAAGACAGGAAAAAGAGGGCGGGCAAACAAAGTCTTCACTCTGAACCTGAACTGGGTATCAAAAGATCGATACCATTGATAGGATATGTAATTCCATTCTTTCAGAACCTTGATTCAATTCAACCTTAGACGAATGTGCTATAACCGGCGAAGAAAACGAAGGCCATTATTCTCCTTCCATCCTCCAAGCTCGAGCTCCCAAGCCGAGTCCGTGCTCTTTCAGTAGTCAAATATCCCCAGCTCTTGCCGTTGAAGGCATAACCGGTCTTAGCTTTGACTTGGCAGTTGGAAGAGTCGTCAGGCCTAACCCTATTACCGCAGTGGGAGGAAGTAGGAGCGGCAGGCGAAAGGATTTCCCTTTCCATCAAAAAGCTCTTCCCGATTCAAGTCTTGGAGGAAGGGTGGCTACTCTCTCTTTTGAGATTGTCAGAGCCAGGAGTGGAAGAGCTAACCATAGACAGTCCTTATGCCGACAAGAAAGAGGAAGACTGGAATAGCAGACAAAGTGGAATATGACTCACTAGGAAAGAAGAGATCAGCGCTTTGGTAAAAAGTGGTTTTTCCCCTCGTAAGGCAGGCTCTAGTTCGACTAGCTTTTAGCTGGAACGTGGCTAATTTAACCGGAGATCGTAGTCTCAATCCTAACCGCAGTGAACAGACAGAGGATTTGGCCCAGCTTCTCTGATCTTTCTTGGTAGGAGGGTTTCACCCGAGCAGAAGAGGAGGATCAAGATACTTTTTTGACCTTCACTCTGGAAAGCATGCAACAAAGCCGCTTGATGTTTCCATCAGGAAGAAAAACTTAGCTGATAAGCGTTGGGCATACGGATTCGACTAGCATTCACGTGGGTAGCATTTGAATGAAACCTGTAAGTCAGCGGCCAAGAATCATCGATTTTGGAGTTACCAGCTCAAGTAATGGGAATTTCTTTAAGTAAGAACGATCCCCAGTGTCATCCCCTTCGTCTCCTCGAAAGAAAAACAAGTGACGAGAGGGTAGAGGGTAGGGTAGCAAAGAGACGACCACTTTTTAGTAAGATAGCAGACAGTGAAAGAGTAGAACTCATTATCTCCATTCCAACTTGATCTTATTCAGTTGGAGATTCAATCATCCTTGAAGTGTGAAACTTGAATTGGTCGATGTAGAAAAATCGGCTAAAGGTCCATTGCTTTCATAAAGTGAATTTCAATCGTGTAGTTGAAAGGCGAATCGAGATAATCGAAGTCCAGTGCTACAGATTTCCCTCAAGCAAAGAACAAAGAAAAGATTCGGAAAAGCTAATTCCTTGATCCGGGAAAGCGGTTAGACCAATCACACTATAGGAGAATGGGACTAGCCTTGAAAGAACAGAAAGTCGGCAGAAGAAAAAGCATTTTTCTTCTTAGCTCACTCAACGAAGAGCTTCGAAAAGCAAGCAGTTAAAAAGCATTTCCCCGAAAGCATTCTCTCTATCCGAAAGCCTAGTGAAGGAGTCCTCGTAAGCGCATAGGCAGGGGATAGGTTTTCAAATCACTATCTTCAAATAGCGTATAGTTGAGAAAGGCTACTAAATGGAGCGATCTGTTCATTCAACTAGAAATTGAGTAAGGGAAGCGAGAGAGGAAGGGAATCGAAGAATTGAATCCCATTTGGACTCTTCTCGTTAACGAATCCGCTAGCTGGGCTTATGACCTAGAAGCTTACCTTCTTCTTTACTTTCATTCCTGGCAAGGACCCTTGGGCTTGGGTGCTTGATGGGAGCCTGTGATGGAGAAAGTAGTCTATGTCCCTAGTGAGAAACTCTTCACCAGCCCCATTCACGGAGTTTCACTCGCTACTGGAAAGGCGGAATCACTAGTTCATTTTATTAATCTCTATTATCTCTTTTGGCTTCTTTGGTTTACTATCCCCTTCTTGCTGGTCTCTTTCCTTGGATTCAAAAAGAAGGCCTAATGGCATTATTGTTTAAGCAGCTGAAAAGAGATCTTAATGTCTTTACTGGGTTACAGGAGTTACTCGTGGAAGAGCAGCTACTAGTAGGTCTTTCCGTCTATCTGACTGCTTACCTTTTTACAGGAGTGAAAGACGCTCATCTCGCAGAGTGAGCAAGAAAAGAAATTGGCCTTGTATAGAACCCTGCTAGGGAGCTCTCATTAACTCCTTCTTATACCCGTTCTCGGCCCTCAGCCGAGAGGAATGAATTCCGCCCTTGGGGCCTGTGAAAAAGGAGGACGGACGACGAGCCGGTGAACAACGACTTAGACTCAGAGCTGACTGAATTGAATGCTTCAATCGATAATTCTCCTCTTTCTTTCATAACCGAAGGCGTCAAAAAGCCTATTCTCAAGATATCCCTTTCCAAGGCGAACAGGCGAGGAATGAAGAGCTGAGCCGATAGGTCAGGTTCTCTAAGATCTCGAGGTAGTAAGGGAAGAAAAAGTTCTTGACGAGATGGTGAGAAAAGAAGTTTCAAATTCCATTTTTTGCATTGAATATAGATGAGAAATGACACTTGATGTTTTTCTTTCGGAGACATCGATCCCCCTTCAACAGAATCCTGCCACTACTGACCTGAAGCACTTTCCGTGGCCATCCCTCGCTGCCTTCTTCAAAAAGTGTTTTTTCTCACTGAATACCTATTTATTAAATAATACTTAGTTAGTCCGTCAGCCGAAAGACGAAGGCAGTCCGATGTTCCAGGCCTAAGATGGCAAGGAGTCACGTCCTCTGGTTCAGGTTCAGGGCACCGATGTCTGAACTGCGGATTCAAACCCTAAATGTGCCAGATCCCAGTAGCCCACTTCGGCTGTTGTCTAAGACTCAAGATCCCCTGCTGAATAAGAAAGTCTCCTCATCCTGTGAATTATCCCCAAAACCATTATTTAGGAACTCAAGAGAACCAAACAAACAAACCTCATAGGAACTGCCGAAGAATGCGGCCCAAATGAAGCAGTCCTGCCCTATCCCAGGCGTAGGAAATGCTAAATTATAGGAGTTAGTCATTCATGAAGCCGGGGTGAGCTAGACTAATGGCATGGGAAGTTCCCTTCGCCCCCCGACCCTTTCCGTCCAAAGGAGCGAGACGAGGTTCCGAAGGAAATTTACTTCAAAATGAGTCCAGGCTGCCTTCCTTTCAATAAAATAATGGGATTCGCAGGTGTGGACAAAAAAGACGGGGTTTGCCAGCATGAATAAAGCATAGACAGCCTAAGCCAGTCTCCATTTCGGTGCAGAAAGAAGAGAAGGGCTACTTCAGGAATTCTGTGCGTAAACAGGCTGCCAACTTAATATCCGTAGGATTACAGTGCAGGGGACGCTATTTGCTTGAACTTGTCAGGACTGATGAAGGGAAGAGGAACGTCGGGCTGCCACTACCTACTAAATGAAAATCGGGGTCGATTGCGCAACGCGGGACAAATGCCGGGAGGGTTCCTGTATAAGTCCTTTTCTTGCAAGTGTAAACGATACACCGCGAAGCGCTCTATCTCACTTTACAAAGCCGGATTACAGTGTTAACCTGTATGGAGGTCAATCCGAATCACCCTCAGATATTCATCCACAACGACGATGCGAACGGAACGCCATCAATCGTAACGAGGCCAACCGGGAACGGCCTCTCTATCTCACTTCGCATGGGGCTGTGGAAAGTGAAGGAGGCATGTTCTCACCAGGGCACCACCTCAACTGCCAGCGTTCTGCTAGTGGCCAAACCATCTGCCCTACTAATGCTAAGGTCTAAGCGGATTCCCATTCAAAACCGAAACGAACGTCTCTCTGAAGCAGTTGAGGAGTTAGGGCTACGCCGTAACGAGTGGAGTGAGCTTAGCGCTTCCTGCCTTCTGTTCCTGTATAACCTCCCTCAATCTCCACAACGACGATGGTAAACGATAGACCAAGGCATTGGCTAGGCTCTATTGGGCTCCATTCTACCCGCTTCAGATGGAATCTTCATCAAAGAGTTCAACGGTCAAAACACAGGTAATCTCGAGATGGACAGAAGAACCTCAGTCAGGCAAAAGAATAAGGTCCCTAGCGGGTCCCTAGCGTTGAGTGTTGAATACGGGTTGTGTAGCCGAAAGCATCACTAGAAGACGCTATCACCAAGACACGAACCCACAAGGGATTCGGCCCTATAATAACCAAAGCCAAGGTGGTGGATCGAACTCCCCAAGGCCTAATAGTTGTCGTCTTTCAGCACCAAGAACACCTGGCTTTAGATCATCATACTTTCCACCTTGAGAGTTCTGATAATAGCGAATTGCACTGCGAGAAGCAGTATTCTGACTACGTTTGGATTTGTCTTGCTTTCGAGCAGCGTTGACTTTTGCATTGTCACGAGGCTTTGGGCATTGCTTCAGGGAATGACTATAAGAACCACAGTTGAAACAACGGGAAGCATCATCTTCTATCTCCAGGCCTCCTGGAAAATGACTTGAACCATCTGCTGAAGTCAAAGCCAATGCATATCCACGATCATAAAAAGGCACAGTCTTACTATCCAATGGGATGAACTCCGTATCATGCGAATTCCTTGTTTGGTTGTCAATCCAGAATGACACAGCAGAGGGCTTCTCCGCACCAACACGTAGAGCAGGAAAGTACGTCTCTTCACCTTCTTCTATAAGTGCATTTTGATCTTGGGATCAAGAACCATGTTCAGCTTGCCACTCTGACCACTTCTGCAAAAGTTCCTCTCTGTTTGCGTTAAGAAATTATACACAATATGAATAGAAGGTTGCGGGTCATCAAATGTCATCCGGGGTCTCTTAACACTAGATACACTGATCCAACTTCTAAAAAGTGAAATTTGACTTCTATATGCTTATGCTAACCGCGAAAACAAGAATCCCCAAGGACATTGCAAAACTCCTTATGATGCAACTTGCTATCGTAACCTCAAAAATCACACTTCCCAAAGGAATCGTTCTCTCACTCGAAGCTCCCTTGGCCTTCTCTTCCATAGCACAAAAGGGGTTTTCTTTCAATCACGCACAAAGGGAGCGATTGAGCCAGGTTCTTCACTAGTCTAGAAGTGAGATCAGTCGAACCATCTAATTGATCAGGGCATTATTAAGTTAGTTTCCTGTCCTGGGCACATTCCTTTCATTGCATCTAGTTGCCCTTAACTAAACTCGTCAAGGAAGAAGAATGCCCTCATAGAGGGATCAGCATGACGGTCTGCGCGTATGAAGGTTGAGGCCCGGTTCACGAGGTTCTTAAGAGCAGTTTGGAATGGAGGGCATAAAGAAAGGAAGGAGAATGCGAGAGAACTAGGCTAGGCTGATGCATGAGATACGATGTGTTATAGTAAGGCGGGGAACTCTTGTTCATTGGAGATGTGATTATCAAAGATGATTTAAACCTCCCCCTTATGTCGATCTGTACGGTCTAGATCATCGATACGTCGGCAAAGGCAGAATCAAAAAGATGATGGCCATGGCTTAGATCAGTTTAGCTATATCGTAAACTATCGGATCGGGTATTACTTAGATGTGAAACGTCCGTGATTGTTTTGTGTATGGAGAAGTTATCTCATGCAGATGAATGATGAAGTGCGAAAAGGTACTCCATAAGTTCTTGCCGAGGACAAAAAAAACGGTCTAGAGGAACGGAAAAACACTGCTTGAAAGACTAGGCTTGCCTATCTTTAAGATAAGAGCTGGATATGATGGAGCATTTAAGTTGAAGGAAATGGACCGGCTGTTTTAGCTTGCTTTATTTGTTGGACGTAAAGGCAGATGTAACTGGCCAAAGAAAGAAGGTGATAGCCCTGTAGATTCGTTCCCATGGTTCGATCCTTCCCAGTAAAACGCGGCGTGTTCGAATGATGACTCGGTGAAAAGGAAGTGATCGAGCGATGAACGTCTAAGAGAGAATGAAAGATGTTGAAGATTTTTGATGAACGAAAAGAATTTCAAAAAGTAGGGTTGGTTAGGACATAAAATAGCTAGATTGCTCAGCTTCATGTCTTCTTTTCTCTGAAGGGAAGGAGAATGGGGCTTGACTTTTCCAACCATTGGCCTTTCTTTCAGCACTCTTTTCTTTCCGCCTACTTTCTTTAGTAGTGCCAGAGGTTTCGGTGAGAGCCAGAAGGGAAAGAAAGACATGGCATCAATCCAATCTCAAAAACTCTTTGACTCTCTTTCCTGATCCCTTTCTTTCCCTGGGCTATTTTGGGAATAATAGAATCTTTTCACCTTGCGACTAATCGCTTTCCGGGTAGGAGGCTTCCCTCTTCTTCGCGATGGAACGGGCTTGGTACTTCTATAACCTCCTTGTCGCCTTTGTAATTTATGGGACTTGAGGCAGAGAATGTCCTTACTGTCATTTTTCCTTTGATTACTGAAACTCGTCAAATTGCTTGCCCATGACTTCTGTGTAACACTAGTGCCACAAAGGCTTTTGGTGGTCTTATTGGCGCATAATTGGTCTTTCTGGTCTTTCAAGACCAAAAAGAAAGTCCGCTACTCATGTTATCCCTTTTGCTTTCGTCATCCAGTTTTCCAAGCCTTGGTTGATGAGTCGTAGCGGAGCCATGTGATAAGCTTTCCATCGACAGAAGGTCTCACGAGAAAGAGAAAGAGCTTCTTCTCGGCATCCAGATGTGAAAGCAGAAAGGCCAGGAAAAGGACTGACCGCGTAATCATTCTCAGATCGAGAAGGTAGGCCACGCGAAAGCTTTAGTTTTGTTCACAGCGTCGAGTGATTGATGTCATACCTTCTTCCATGACTCTCGCCGTATGAAAATCTCTTAGGTCACGAAAAGGACTCTGCTAAGTGGTAACCATAGACAAAACCGCAGGAGTCCCACTGCCGTTAGCAATAATTTATTCTTGCAATAGAACCCCGCCATTCCTAGGTTAATCTTCGACATTCATAGTGCAGTGGTTAAGCATATGGTATATCTCTCCCACTCAAGCGGCCAAAAGGCATAACAGTATGCCTGCGTGTTTCAACAAAAAAGAGAAATCGGTAGGATGGTAGATTCATTTCTATAAACATTCTTTTTCTTCTCTTTCAGAAGCAAATTGCCAATAGCTAGACTTCTTGTTAGCAGGTGTCTTTTTACGTTACGCTTCAATAGAATGAATCCGCAGTGCCGTTTCAGTGGGCGAATAAGGTAGTTGCAAGCGTAGGTCTCGGATTCTATTCCGTCTTCTTTTGCTTTCTCTCCCGGATCTGGAGATTGAGTCCATAGCGCGTCATTCCTCCCAGCTCTGCTCCTGACAAGCAGTGTCTTCTTTTCGTGCTTCTGATAACCCTGCCTTTAGACGAGAAAGCCCTCTTTTACATCCTCTAGACAAATCAATAGAAAATGTTACAACCCATTGTTGTTCTTTTGACGATGAACCACTCCAGTACAACAGGCTAAAGTTAGCTCTATGCTTCGTCCCCGGTGCGTAGGGCCGATCCCCGTGTGCTGGAGGGACGACCAGAAAGTGTGCGTTAAGCATATTCAAACAAAAGAAGCAAAAAAGGGAAATATTTATACGAAAGAGGCAAGGGGCCGAAGGCCTTCGAATTGAGTAGTGAGTCTTCTTTCTACTCGATCGAAACTTTAATCGAAAGTAGACTCAAGCCTGACCCCCTTCCCTTATTATATATATATATATTAGTTCGAAATAATGGACTGATCTTTCTCCGCTTTAAATTAAAGAAGGTCTATTTTGATAGATAGAAATAGACAGGGACTAAGCAATAAGAACAGAATACCAAAGGCTTACTCCCATTTCTCTCTACTCTATCTATGAAGGCAATTAAGGAATTCGTTCATAGAATGCTTTTGATTGTACAGACATTGATTGTTCTTATCCCGCATTGAGCTTGGGCACTACGTCATCGAACTCAATTCTCGAGTCATTGAAGCGCACTTTGTTGGGATGAAAGGAGTATCCATCCGCTGCTGCAAGGCGAGAAGATTAAGGCCGCTTTTCGAAGTGAAAAATCCATCACGATCCGAGTGGTACGTGAGTTGGGTTTAGAACGTCGTGAGACAGTTCGGTTCCTACTTCCGCGGACGAATGCGTGCTCGCTGCTTTTCCCTTTTCTTTACAATCGTATCTACTTTGATAACAAACAAATAAGGGGACTTTTTTTCTACCCAAGGGGGGACCTACCAGGTCTCTTCGACCAGGGATGGACGACGTATGTTAGTTAGAGAGGTTGGCGAACTATTCGACAGAAGGGGTTGAGCTGAGCTTCCTCTTTGCCCACACGCTCCTATGGAATCGACAAAGAATCAATAACATAAAGTCGTGACAATTTGAGATTTTGCCATTCAAGAGATAGTTAGCACCGGTTAGAAGAGCAGTTGGGAAAGGGGATGTTACGAAACGAAAGCATAAATTTTCTCTTGTTCTCCGGCTTGTCCCACTCCTTTAGCTCCAAAGAAAGGTCGGAACAGATGGAAGGTTGATTGAGTTGGGAAGCGAAGCCATTGGTTGTGGACAACCCAACAGATCAAACAATCTTCATCATCCTTCTAGTCAGATCGTTCCAACAGAAAAAGAAAGAGGAGTCAAGTTGATGGAGCCAGTCTATGATCCAGATAGCTGGTCTTCGCTCGGTGCTTAGTTAGTATGGAAATGCCGAGATTGACAAAGCCCACCTTTTGAAAATCTCATAACATTGGACAGTTGTTTCATTCGTTGGACTTAAGTCAGGTCTCTCCTCCAGCATAAAAGAAAGAAGGTAGCGTTGCCAAGCTTGTTCAAGCTCGTACAGTGAAAATGTTGTCTCTCCTTTTTTGGGGAATCCTATCTTCGGATGCTTTTTTTTTGAGACCGCCCGAGCGATAACCATCTTTCGGCTAACCTAGAAGGTCGTGATGCTACTGAAGGATGCAACATAGTTTAGATGACGTCCGTACACCGTACCGGGAATCCAGGGCGATAGGCGATCTGGTGATAAGAAAATACTGCTGGGTAGAACGAGGATGGAACGTGTTCGAATTCTGATCGAAAAAAATGATCCCACACCGCTCTCTATAAAGAAGAGAGATCCGCGAATTGCTTTGAACTGGCTATCCAACAGATTGGAACTCGAAATCGTCGCGATATAAAAAAAAATTCTATCTTTTCTTCATCTCGAGGGACCTCCTCCAAGCCTTCTTCCTCACGTGGTCCTTCTGCAGCTACTGCTAACAGTACTACATCTTCAACTCATGATGTTAGCACCTTGCATCTGACCCTCAAAGCTTCCGCTCGAGATCTTCCTTCCAGACCCTCTCACTTCGTTCGAGTCAGATGGAAGCCGTCCCAGAGCAGAAACCAGTATTGCTAACATGGCGCCATTCACTATATACTGTAATCTGCTGAGCCTCGTGTGGTCAATCAATAGCAAGGTCCTCGTGGTCAATAAGAGTCCCAGGTCCTTCTCATGCTAGTCCTCCTTCCCACGAATGACAGAGGCGTATGAGCAGAAAGAAATATTAGGTGGACAGAGGGCAGATCCATAGTGCGTGCCTTTCCCGTCCCCTCTCCCTTTAAACCATTAGTCCCGGTTTCGTCCCTCTTCCCTGTTCTCAAACCTCTTTCAAGCCGGGTCTCAGTGAATTGAGGTTCTATCTCAAGCAAGGGCCGACTAGTTGGAGGGATCGACCTAAAGGGGAGATGTTAGAGCGACAGCGACGTGACATAAAAAGTGGCTCTCTTCCTAAATTTAGGATGGAAAATGCTTACTCTATATAGGTTGGTCATCTTCTATATGGTTTTCTAATTATAATGTGTATGCCCCGAGTGTGATCAAGGTCAGGTCAGAAGTTCAAGCATAATATGTCCCGGATGGAATGCTAAACCACTTAAGACAGCAAGTGAGGGTCGATGAACATTGAGCTGAAGCCCCTAACAACTCTTCTTGCGCAGGAGCAGTGTACGGGCCAGTGAACGTGGGAAGCACCAGTGCGTAGATTCGGATCTTCCCTATCTTTTGTAGGGATATAATAACGCTTGCTCGACAGAGGATGGGCTTGGTTCTTCTTGCGTATTGGTTGGAAGACATTAGCCAGTATCAGTGGTAGGGCTTTATGTTGGCAAGGTGCTACGCGCCCGAGTACTTCTTTTTTGCTTACGCATGGAAAGAGGTTCAAGTAAGTTCCCGTTAAGACAGTAGGGTAAGACAGTCAGGGACGGAGTTGCTATAGCATCTTTTTTGATACTTGGAGCTATTGCTATTGCCAAGAAAGCTCATATGGTCGATGGGAATGACTCGGATAAAAAGATCAAATAAGGGGAAGAGGGGAGGTAAACCCATTGCCTAAGAAAGTCAAGCCTCGACAGCATACCATTACTACTTTCATTCTTGGTAAGATCAGATTGGAAGGGGAGTTTCAAAAGCACCAGAACCTGAGTTGGACCCTTTACGTCGCTCTCGCTCAAATACTATCTTATTATATTATTAGTTCGCTTAGACTTATTATACGTCCCTTCTGCGCCATTTACTCTTTCGTGCCTTCGGCTTGCATCTTGCTTGAAGCCCTTGAGGTATACCCCCATTTCAGAGCCTCAAAGCAGGGCCTTTGAAACACTTTGAGAAAGAAAGAGACCACGAAGTTGACCTCAATGCTCTGGAAGAGGGGACGCCAACTAAGCCTTATCCGTACTTAGATAAAGATGGATGTCGTTGGTAGCCTCTGGAATCTGATAAAGGAGTTGGAAAGAATCTCTCTAAGGCGAACTACTTATCAGGTAGCGTAGCCTTTTCCTAATAGTCCGATTCAGGAGTTGCTCTGAACCCCCCTCTCCTACCATCGAAAGTTGGTCTTGAGAAGGTTATATAAAAATAATGTGTGTACGTGATCACACCTTTTATTGAGTGGTGCCGATAAGTATTGGATTTTGCATACCTCCTTCACCTCTTTCATGAAGCTCAAGCGATCTTCTTGGAATCCTTTGGAAGATTAGGAATCACCAATTGATAGACTACTCAAAGCTAAGAAGTGATTCTCCCCTATTCGTTAGATGGACTCCTCTCGTTTGAACACGTTAGATGGAAATATAGTGAGTCGTTCACGAGTTGTTCTCTTTTCGTACCTTGTGCAGGGGTTTTAGAGTCATTTAATACCCTTGTCTTCGGTTCCCTCGTTGAAGCGATTTGGTCGTACGGGAGTGATAGAATGAACTCTTGTTACTCTTAGAATGAACTCTTTTCTAACAACTCTTTTCTAACCATTCACAGAAGGAACAACTAAGCGAACTCAAGGGAAGAAACACCAGAATGGAAAGACGGGAGCGCACATAACTCCTTTTAAGCAGGGAACACCTTGTTCAGGGGAAAGAGACTACCCTCACTCGGACCGCTCTTGTGTTTCAATCAACGAATAGGACCGTAGCTGCTTGCGTTTCATAAGTTTCTTTGCTTCGGTTCGCACTTAAGAAGAGATAAGAGAGAACACATAGAATAGTTCTCGAAGAAATATCCGGTACCGAGCTCAGGAGACGGAAAGGAAAGGAGTTGGAATGAATTGCGCTTTCGTTCATTAGTGGTTTTTAACTTACTCTATTTGTAAAGAGTGAAAGGTGAGAGTGGGTTAGGTATATCAAAAGAACCTACGTCCTCTATCGTAGCCTGCGCCCGGTGGGGAAGAAGAGTGAGACTTACTAGCAAGTGCCCGAAAGACGAGAAGATTAGACTCAAAGGACAAATGCCAGGTTGCGAGATCGTTTGATTATATTATAATCATCTCCAACTTTGAGCAGGGCTATCATGACCTGGGGACTAGTTCACTAACGGATGCACCATATTAATATCGATCGGCCCTTTATTCCCCATTTTGGAATGTGTAATAATAACCCATTCTTTCTCTAAATGTAAATAGACTCCAGTCTAGGTGAGACAGACCCCTATTCTGGAAAAGAACCTTAGGAATTGTTCGATGCCCTTAAGCTTGAGAAAGAAATGAGAAAACAAAGAGTCCATAGAATTCTCCATGATGCAGCGAAAGTCCAACGGAAGTTTTTGATAGAAGGTGCAGGTGCATGAGCTGCTACAATTGCTTTGGCGGGATCGGCTGTAGGGGTTGGCCATGTGTTTCGCTCTTTGTTTGATTCCGTCGTTTGAAAACCCTAAATAGCTAAACTGCTATTGGGTTATGCTACTGGTATGATCCTCAAGTTCGTCCCTTCCAACTCTTATCCAACCACCTTTTGTAGGGCTTTTTGGGTTCTTTTAGGACTGCAAAATTGGCTATAAGCGAAATTGACACTTGAAATCCACCCATAGATAGAGATAGGCCGAACAAAAGGGAAAGAGAGATGGAACTACGCACCAATCAATAGCTTGCTTTGCCATGTCGTTCTTTGGTTTGAGCTTCAGAGCGCTCTTTCACATCAGAAGAGAAGATTCTTCGATTGGAACTGGCTATAAGTAATTTAGGTACGAGATGTAGAGTAATGAAGAGGGACAAAGGCAAGGTGCGAGTGATAACGACGCGGTACACTTGCTTTCCCCTTTTTTCTTTTTTTTTTTTTTCTATGCGGCTGCGTAGGCTTGCTAACAACTACTTTCTGGTTTTCAAACTCCTAGAGCCTACTAAAAGAAAAGGATTCCTGCACTTGAGATACTCCTTAAACTTGCCCCAATAGAGAGAAGACACCTTCTTGGAAGAAAACCAACTAAGTCGAGGACTATTCTAGTAGGCCAAAAAAGCAGTCTATAACTTGACTTGTAACAGCTGCCCAGACAACGAACGACTAAGTAAGTCACCTATACAAGGAGTGGTAGCCCTTTATCAGGAGCGAAAGAAAACGAATTGTTCTGTTCAAGCAAGCCTATTAGATCGGCATCTTAAAACATACTCTAGTCTTTTGCCAGAAGCATATTAGTAAGGGTAAAGAAAGAAATGACCTTCCCCTTCCCAAAAAATCCACTTACTTAAGCACTGGCTTAGGAGATGGAACCAAATTCCCCAGGTGAGAGGGCTGCTCATTATCCTCTTTCTGCTTCGACAGATCCCCCGGGCTTCCTCAACTCCAGACTCATTAAAAGAATGCGGGACAATCTCTCATTTCCTCTGCGATATCTTTCTTTTCTACTATTGAACAAAGACTCTCTAGCCTGGCATCTCGCTTCGAAAACTATGCGAGTGGAGTGAAAGGAAAGGAGATAAAGAGCTCTAGTCACAGCTAAAAGTCGAAGTGTAGGATGTTGAAGGAAGGAATGCAGAAGCTCGAGCGGTTTCAGGGCGATACGGCGTACTTCTACATCGTCCTAACCTAAGAAGGAGGTGCACTTGGGGCAGGAAATGACAACATGAAAAGAAGAGGGGGACCTCTAAGACTCGTCCGTTAAAGACGTAATTGTTGTTGCAGAGAGTCAAAGGCAAGGGTCCGGCCCAGACCTAGTAGTAGAAGTAATCCGTCCAAATCCCCCAGCAGGAGCTCTAGCCCAGTCGAGCCTTGTTCCAGGCTATTGACGGATCGTGAGACTGAGACTTTCTAGCTCTAGTAGTTCCCTAAAAGGTCTATTAGTTTTCTCCGTCTACCACCTGATGCCTTACTTCCAACCGTTTAGTCTGGTGTTGAGCTAGTAGTTGCTGATGCTGAGGGAGCTCTCAATGCCTTTCTGCCTGCTAGACCTGACCTCCTTCTTAAGTTAGGACATGCCTTCTTGATCTTGAAGAGCCAGCTCTAAATCAGTCCCCAGGGGTGAAGGGAGGCCTTAGGAATAGAAGAAAACTCCAAATTGCCTCTGGCCGGGAAAAGACATTAGCAATTGAAGAGCTTAGAAGCTCACCCTTGACAGTACGAGATGATTCATTTGAAAGTTTGCAAAAAAGTAGGAAACCCGTGTGAAAGAAAATGACACACAAAACAAATGAGACACTAACGGGGAAAACAAATCATCAAATTCATAGTACTGTCACCCTAGGGATAGCTGAGTGAAGTGAAAAAATACTTGGAAAGGCTTACATTTTATCCCCTAAACTCAAATGATACAATTTGACTGAACACGTACCTTCTCTATGGAATTGCTTTTTATTTTATCTAAAGGGTGTCTTTTTTGTGTGATGTATTTTTCCGTTCTGGTTGCTTAAGTAGTTGAAGCGTAGTTGAAGCTCCCTAGTCCGGTTGCTTAAGTAGTTTACGAGTCCGGTTGCTTAAGCTTAAGTAGTTGAAAGCCCAGTTGAAAGCCTAGTTGAAGCGTACGAGAAATACAGCTCTTCCGTTCCTATTGCTTTAGTTAGGCACGACTTACTTTGGCTCCGCTGAATCTGAGTTCTATTCTAAAAAGAAAATAGTTGGAACTTGTCTGAGTTCTCGTTCTAAAAATAGTTGAACTTGATCGGCACATCGGAACTCATTCATATGCAGCTGAAGGCTAGGCATCCTTCCTTTTGTGATAGGAATTAGCTGTCCAATGAGTCTGAGGCTCGTCCACTGGTTGTTTCTCTCCTCTTTGAAATATGCTCGAAGCGAAGCGGGGATAAAAGATACTCGACTGGAAGGGAGAGGTGCTATCGACCAACGTGGGAATTAAGGAAGGCTATACGCACTCCTTATTAAAGGAAATACCTATCCAGCCATATTAATATTAACGGTCTTTTCCTGTGTTTGAGTTGCAGCTCCCCTTTGCAGGAGCTTAACCATATTTCTTATTTAAGAATCAAGCCCACTACGCGGCATCTAAACCATACCTCTGCATGACTAAGGGCAAATATTCACTAAAACACAGCACTGGAAGTACTACTCTTGTTTTTATCACTTCTAGAGCTTAAGTATTTGAGTCGGGTTTGCTTTTCATGGAGCTTAAGTATTTGAGCCGGGTTCGCTTTTGGAAGCTAGAAGAGTATGCTATGATCCGACCTGCCAATTAAATTAACACTGAGGACTGGTTAAGTTGAACTTGAGTTTTTGTCTTTTTGTTTATCTCTAGAAGGGATTCAACCATTTATCTGTCGCTGACTGGGGTATCTCTCCTTTCGAGCGTCCTTCCTTGGGCATCCATCCAATGCATTCTTTTCGATAGCTATTTCATTTGCGAGAAAATCAATACCATTTCGCTTACTAAAATTAACATTAACTACTATGTCTTGTCTTCTCTTTAGCTAGTGCAGGCAGATCATATGCTCAAATATAATATTATTCCAGTTATTCCAGCAAAGTAGTGAATGGCAACTACTAAGATAAGATAAGAACCCGAAAGAGCTGTCGTGCCCTCAATTAGTTGGAGTATGCGCTACGCTAAAGTTAAGTCAAGTAGAGTTCCCATTTCTTCACTCGTATCTTATTCTTCCGTTGAACACGTTTGAACACGAACTATATTTGCACTAAGAGCGATTTAAGACCATTAACGAGCCATTCACGTATAATTTGTTCGAGTTATTTACTTCAAGTACGGCACAACAAAGAAAGAAATATCATACCCTTCCGGGTCAGGTGAATTATTCTTAAGAGTTACTGCTAGACAGATTTTTTAGCCGAACCCAAGGAGAGATTAAAGCTTTGTAGTTGATACATCTTTTGTAGTTGATACATCTTTTGCAGTTGTTTAGTATGCCCTTACCTTAAGTTTAGATTCCTGCTTAGCTGTTGATACAGATTTCTTAAAATATTTTAGCAGTTGTTGATACATCTTTTTTAGCCGGAGAGATTCCTGCTTCGGAGTTGAGACTTGAGATTAGAGATTAAAGCTTAGCTGTTGATACATCCCGAACCTGAGAGATTCTTGCTTTGCAGTTGAGACAGATTTAGTATGCGTATCTCATTCATTCCCTATCCCTACCCTAAGTAGCCCTAGGGAGATTCAAGCCGAGATTAAAGCTTCGGAGTAGCTCGATCGGAGTAGCTCATATGCCTTACCCTAAGTTTAGATTCCAATTCCTGTCCAGCTGTTGCTGTTGCTATAGCTATATAGTTGAGTTGAGACATTAGAGCAGTATTTCTTATTCGAACCAAAAAAGTAGTAGCTTAGTTGACTTCGGAGTTGCTCGTATGCCCCCCAAAGCGCAGTTGACTTGAGCCTCCCTACCCTAAGTAGCCCTAAGGAGAGAAAAGAACTAGAACAGAAGAAAGCTTCGGAGTAGGAGTCACTCGTATCCTTACCCCCTTTAAGGAGAGATTAAATTGAGTATGCGTATTATTCCTTGCCCCCAGAAGCGGAAGCATAAGAAGCATAAGCCCCTGCCCCAGAAGCAGAAGAAGCGGAAGCATAAGAAGCTGCTGTAGCAGCTGTAGCTCCTGTAGCTGTTCTTGAAAGAAAGAACGATAAGCCCCATAAGCGGAAGCGTAAGCCCCCTGAAGCTGAAGCATAAGCCCCATAAGCCCAAGCTTCTCTTGTTGCTCTTTTTGTAGCTATAATAAAATAAATCGAATAGAATAGAGTGACAGCTACACCAGGCACCCCAGGAGCGAGTGATACGCATCAATCCCGACCAGAAGTGTATCTTGCCTCTCTCGAGCCCTCCGGCTCTATCCGTCTCCACTTGTTCGTCCTTTCCAATGAATTTCTTTAGTATGAACTATTAGTATGAACTATATATTTAATGAAAAACGAAATAACAAAGTGTTTCGGGCTGCTTTTGCTCTTTGTTTTAGTTCAGGGTTAGGTTAGAGTGAATTCCAAACATATAAGAGCTGCTCGTACGGGACTACTCGTACGGGACTAGATTAAACTATAACGAGACCGCGCCCGGATCCCACTATCAGTAGTGAAGTGACCCTTTTACGTGACCTTTGTTAGCTTCAGTAGTGACCCTTTTACGTGACCCTTGTTAGCTCATGAGAGAGCGAGAAAAGACTGATCTCACAAGAAAAGAGATACTGTGCTACTCGTTTAGCACAGCACTAAGAGCAGCAGCACTAAGAGCTACAACAAAAACAGCTAGAAGAGCAGCTTATACTATTGTATTTGTTTTCTTTTGTTTTTACTCGAAATACCCTAATTTTCATATAGAAACTATCTTCTCAACTTTCCTTTGCAGTAGCCGGCCGCCTAAGCTCCTATAATTTAGCGAGGAGATCCCCTATTTATTAGTTTCTCCTGATCCCACAGATCGATTTGTCTCTCCTGATCCCGCCCGGTCTAAATCTACCAGTTTTGAGCCTGAGCCATCTTTATTACTTTCCCATAAAGAGATATTTAATTGAGTATGCACTTCCCTAAGTATTACCTACCCACTTCCCTAAGGAGAGAAGAAAGCTTCGGAGTTGCTCAATAGAGATTGAAGCTTATGACCCTAACCTAAGTTTTTCCCTAAGTAGAGATTCCCACCTAAGTGGACTTCGGAGTAGCTCTAACAGCATAACTTGAAGCAGCTCTACCGTACCCAAACCTATACCTATAAGCGGAAGCTGAAGTTCCCTGAAGCTGAAGCAGCTGCTACTCTTGCTCCTATAACTCCGTACCCAGAAGCATAACTTGAAGGAGCTCTAACCTGCTCTAACCCCGGACCCGGACCCAGAAGCATATTCATAAGCGTAAGCTTCAGACACTGAAGCTGAAGCAACTCCTGCTCCTTTCGCTGTTGCTGTTGCTATCTATAGCTCCTCTTCCTGTATATACTCATAGACATAGCTCTTGTTGCTATAATCCCTGAAGCAGAACCATAAGCAGAAGCAGCTAGAACCCCGACCCCGTACCCAGACCTAGATGAAGCGGAAGCTGAAGGCCCCTGAAGCTGAAGCAGCTGCCGGACCCAGAACCATACCTTGAAGCGGAAGCTCAGGACCCTGAAGCTGAAGCTCCTACTCCTACTCTTGCTCTTGCTCTTGCTGCTAGAACTCCGGACCCAACCCCTGAAGCGGAAGCTCTTCTAACCCCAGAAGTCTAACTTGAAGCGGAAGCGGAAGCTGCTCCTTTCGATGTTGCTGTGGCTGTAGCTATATCTACTATTGTAGCTCTTGCTCCTGTAGCTAGCTATAGAGTTCTTGTAGCTCCAGTAGCTCTTTTCGAATCTCTTTTGCAAGAGTGATTCCTTGTATGATTGGGCAACACTTCTGAACAGTCCTTAACTCTTTATATATACTCATTCCGTATCTATAACTTATTAGAGTATATTTCCCATACCCAGAAGCATAAGCGTAAGCTTCAGCCCCTGAAGCTGAAGCAGCTGAAAGCCCCTAGCTCTAACTCCATACGCATACCCATACCCAGAAGCGGAAGCGGAAGCAGCTATAACCCCATACATACTCATAAGCAGAAGCAGCTGTTGTTGAAAGCCCCAGATATAACCCCATGAGCATAACTTGAAGCTGCTGAAAGCCCCTGAAGCAGCAATAACCCCTGACCCTGACCCTGACCCAGACCCATAAGCTCAAGCCAATGAAGCTCAAGCTGCTATAACCCCTGAAAGCAGAACTATAAGCAGAAGCAGCTCTTCTCTTGTAGCTGTATTACTTGTAGCTGTATTACTTGTAGCTGTATTATCCTATAGTAGCTCTTCTTGTAGCTCTTGTTGCTGTAGCTAGAGCTGTTGATGCTCTTGCCTCTTCTAGCTCTTCTTATTCTTGTAGCATATCTATTGGAGTGGAGCTCTTGTAGCTGTAGCTATAATACTATGTGTTTGTTTTACGTAATAGGAGTGGCTTATGTTCGCCTTAAGGTGCCTGAGCTATAAGTGATGTGCTCGCGTTTGGGTTGATACATCTCATCTTTAGTATGCATAATGCGTATGCTTCTTTCCCTTCTCTTCTCTTCCCTAACCTAACCTAAGGAGAGAAGAAAGCTTATGAGTTGCTCGTGACTCGCTTATTCCCTAAGGAGAGAAGAAAGCTTCGGAGTGGGAGTCACTCGTATGCGTATCCTTACCCTGAGACTATCCTGACTTACCTAAGGAGAGAACCATCGGAGCTACATCTCCAGGAAATGAGATGAGTAGGAAATTAGATGAGGATTAGTACGAGAAAACCCCATAAGCATAAGCCCCGGAAGCTGAGGCAACTGAAGCCCCATCAGCATAATAAGCAGCTATAACCCGCCCCATCAAGCATAATAAGCAGCTATAACCCCAGACTCATAAGCGGAAGCTGAAGCAACTGAAGCTGAAGCAGCTCTAACCCCGGCCCCATACCCATACTAATAAGCGGAAGCTGAAGACACTGAAGCTGAAGCTGAAGCTACTCTTGGAGTTGTTGCTCTTGTTGCTATCTATACTATGTGGAGCTACAGAAGGAGCTCTTGTATCATTTGTAGCTGGGCTATATATGTAGCTATATCTGTAGCTACCTCCCCTTCCCTTGTCCTAAACGAGTAGGAGCTCAAAGCCACTCGACTGGAACAGAGTAGGATATCTTTGATCCACTGCAAGGAGTAGGAACTGAAAGCCACTCCACTGGAACATCTTTGATCCACTCCACTGGAACGAAGTAGGAGATCTTTGATCCACTCCACTTAGGAGCTGAAAGCCACTCCACTGGAACAGAGTAGCTGTATTTCTTTTCGTAGCTTTAGTTAGTATCAGTCGAAAACCCCAGCTCTTGTAGTATAAGGAGAGATTCCTGCTTTGCTCTTTCTTGATACAGATTTAATAGGCCATGCGTATTAGTATTATTCCTTCCCTAAAACCTAAGGAGAGATTCCACCCTTCCCTAACCAATGACTGGAGACTTCGGAGTTGCTCGATCGGAGAGATTCAGGAGAGATTAAAGCTTATTCCCTAACCTAAGTTGACTTAGCAGTTGATACGGATTTCCCGTACTTAGCTGTTTATACATATTTATTATTCGAAGTTAGTTTAGACTCAAGCTTATGAGTTGAGACAGATTGAATATGCCCTTTTTTTACCTAAGTAGAGATTCCTGATTCCTTCCTAAAGTTGCCAGATTCATCGGAGTTGCTTGTGACTCGCTTATTCCCTAAGGAGAGGTGTACTCGGAACTGGAGGGGCACCCAAAAGGTGGAGCTCGAAGCGAAGAGGGCATCTAAGATGGGCTCGAGCGAAAGCGAAGAGGGTAGACGAGACTAACACTAACAGGAGAGGTTATGAAATAGGCTCGGTTAAGATTGACTCGACTTCTAATCATTCAATTGAATTTGACTCGACTTTTCCAATCATTCAATTGAATTTGACTCGACTTTTCCAATCATTCAATTGAATTTGACTCGACTTTTCCAATCATTCAATTGACTTTGACTCGACTTTTCCAATCATTCAATTTCAGTCTCGACTTTTCTAATCATTCAATTAAGGAAGCGAGAGGGTACCCAAAGGGCACCCAAGGGGTGGTGCTCGACCAAAGGGCCGACCAGTTAAGTCTATCAGATCTGTCGGACTCTCTCTTATTTTCCCATTCACGACTGTTGCTAGCGAGCGGGATGCGGTAGCTGGTCCCTTATATGAACACTGCCTTGATTCATTCGATCCACTTCACTTGTCCGCTCCTCTTCTTTATATATAAAGAATATCTAAAGAACTATGAACGCATAGGAAGGACCGAAGCACCGGAAGCACTGAAGGAAGGAGACGTAAAGAATCCTAAAGATCGATAGCAGAGTAGCTCATTCAAGTAGTGCCGGATGCCATGATAGTAGTGCCAATCAAGGAGCAGTTCCTACCTATGAGCAGAATCTTCTTGTGTCGCCCAGCTCTCTTTGCTCTCGTTCCAGTCTATCCTCTGCCAGGGCTTTTTTTTGGGCACGACTTAAAGAGGAGGTCATATCCACGACTTAAAGAGGAGGCGCACTCTGTCTACTAGTCGGTGGTAGGTCTAGTCCGTCTTCGGCAGGTGCACTGAAAAGGACTAGGTCTAGTCGCTATTCCATCTAGTCGCTATTCTACCAGGTATAGTAGGTCTGCTGCTTCTCTTCCCAAGAGGCTCTATTGAAAACGCGAAGTCGAGCTCCTCGGGCTAGCAGCCCTGCCCCATCGCTGCCCTCTGTCCGACATGCTGCCCTTCTCGTGGGAATCAACTTGCCCAGCCCACCTGATAGGGACTGAATCTAGAGCCATTAGGAGTCGGAGAAGAGAGTGAGAAAGGAAGCTGAGCGGCAGTGAGAAGCTAAGTCATTCCAGTCAGTCGGGAGAGAGCTACGCGACTAAAGTGAGACAAAGCGACAGGAAAGGACGAGCTCCTCAGGAACGGGGCCTGCCTTCCTTCAACAAGGTGCTCAGCGATCGACCAATGAAGCAAGAAAAGAACCAACCAAAGCTCAGTCAAAGGAGCTATAGACAGTGACGCGAAGCCCAATAATCAGACTTGAACTACCGCCTTTCTGCGCATCCGCTGAACTACTGACTTTTCCAGTTCTCGCTCCCGTGCGGTCGGCGCTCCTATCTCCTAAACTCTCAATGATTAGATCGTTCGCGTATACTTATGAGCTCTCCCGCCTACTAACTGAGCCCGTCGATCATCCTTTCACACGGAAGATCCTAGATTCGAACCTATGTCTTGAATCTCGTCGCATGACATGACTCTCTTGACTATCATGAATCTCCCCCGTCTGCTACTCTTCGGCCTCACTCAGAAGTAGTCAAGTTCCTTATGTAAGAGAGGTAGAGAGGAAGGTGCCCATGAGGGAGCGTTGGAGGTTTAGATCCAGTAGTGGGGTCCCCAGCAAGAACAAAAAATGGGTGGGTAGTCTCATGGTAAGTTATCAAGTACCGGACCGGAGGCCTAGTTCTAGGAAGATGCTCTCCACGTCGCTGCTTCCCGTCGTACCTCGGCCCTCGGATTCTTAAGCAGTTTGGTGTTTGTTTTCCCGGTCGAGCTACTCCTAGAAGGTTTAGTCGTTCCGAACCAGTTGCTTTTCTTGCCCGCGAAAGAGCGCTTCTCACCATTCACGACTGTTGCTGACGGAAAGAATCATTTAGCTCCTGGAATGAAGGTTGCTATTAGAGTGAATTCAGTGTAGGTTGCAGCTGGCGTAGCTCCGTCTGTTCTTGGGTTGAAGTGAACCTTTTCTTGCCCTGAACTGCCTTCCTACGCTTTTAGTAGGGGAGGCTAATAGTTCTAGGCTACCTAAGAGATTGTCTAATATGGTGCAATGCGCTTTTCCGAACTGAGATAGAATCTTAGCTGCATATAGTTCAATAGTTGTTTGAGGCTACCTAGGAGTGGGGGTATTAGTTCTATACAAGCAGACTCACAGAGGAAGGATTGCCGGATACTGAGAAGCTACATTTGCTGCACCCAGGGACGAAGACAAGAGTCATAATAAAGCTGAGTGGCCGGAAAGCACTCATTTGATTTGAGTTGCTGGTGCCCGGACCGCCCGGATAATTCTCCCCATCCTCGGGAAGGTTAAAAAGAAAGGGAAGAGGGAATGGCGTCGGATGGTCGTGAATGGAAGCCCGAACTACTATAATAAGTAAGTAGTCGTAACGTCACTGGATTATAGTTCGAATTAGACTGAACTTGAGTATTAGGGGGGCCTTCTCCTGGAGTTGACTACTTTCCGATGTCCTAAAAGATAAGAGACTACTTACTACTACTACTAAAATAAGTTTGGGCCGAAATTGTGGGCGTACACCATTCAATCAGTCTCTTTCTTAAGGATAGGTGCCTTATTGAACCAAACAAGAGCAGCTGCCAGCTACAACTAATCTTCTCTTGGAATGAAATGAATTAGTCTTATCTTATATCTGCGCCTAGAACTCCCGACCGACCGGCTGTAGTTGCTTTTCCTGTCTCCGTGGGTAGTGAATGCCATTCTCCTATGAGACTAAGGTTTGGTTTGAGCCCTATTAGCATATGTTTGGTCTTGTTGAGCGGAGTCCCGAACTTCTCACCTATAACTTCCGGAATATCCTCTAATGGAATTGACTCAACTCATTGACTTTCATTCCCGTACGAGCCGAGTCAGAGATTGCTTAGTTATCATTTTTGACGGTAGGTAAGCGACTGGAAGAGTCTTTTGAAGGCTTTCACCAATAGAATAGAACAGCAATAGGCAAGAAGAAGAGAAGGTTTCCGCACAGGGTTACTTAATCTCTTTTGCTTCTTAATTGAATTGGTTAGAAAGAATTTCCGCTATAAGGAGATAGTGAAAGAAAGTGAAACCAAAGCTGTCACTTCGAAGTCTTATGAATCAGAATCAAGATCCGTTTTCAATCGATTCCCCCGGTGCCCCAGACGTGATTGCATCGACAGGACATCCTACTCCCTTACCTAGGACAGAGAGTGATTGCCGACTTTAGGGAGAAGAGAGGAGCAGCACCCTAATTCCTATGTTATACCCTTCGTGCCCCTCACCCTAGCAGCGGAATTGCCGCTATTCCTTTAAGAGGAGGAAAGAAGCTGAAAAGCCTCTTTTTTGACCGAACCTTATTTTATTTTTCAGGCTGCCTACGTACTCCTTTTTGGATGGGGATCAGGTTAAACGTAGTTCTTTCTTTTACCAAAAGCCCAAAAATAGCTTAGAGCCCTTTTTCTAAAAAGGGCAGTACTGCTTCCTCATACATGAGTTGACTTTTAGATAAAGTATCTATAGAATGAGCACTGTTAACTATCTGCTTCAAAAAAGATAGTTGGTTGAATGAAACACTTGGAAATCGCCCTTTATTAAAACTTTTTTAACTTATAAATGAGTTGCTTCTCGACTCGACTAACTCACACTCCTCTCCTATCTTTTTAAGAGCTGCCATGGGCATTTTTCTTTCCTTGGATGCTATAAGAATGGGCTGGCTCTTGCCCCATTCAAAAGGATGAAAATGGACAAATCCATTAAGAGTCTCATTTGTCACTTCTCTTGATTTCCCACCCACCTACCTATCATCTATCAGTCTCCTGAAGCTCCCCCGCTTGGTAGCTAATCCCGCTCGTTGGTATCTGTGAGTCTAGATCTTAGCTTATACTCTCTATACTTCGCATTTCCTTGAGCCTTTCTACTTATATTATAGACCTGTAGACCTGGACTGCTATTTGTTTCATACCTGAAATAAAAGGCAAGCAAGTCAGGGATTCCTCGAGCTGCTATCTCGATACCGATCCTGGAAACCCTGAATGAAGGGCACTGCTTAGGTCAGAAAGAAGCGCTGATCCACTTATACTCGCTAGGGGTTACTCTATCACACGCATCCTAGCTTATCTCACTTCTTCCTTGAAGGTCCCACGGACTGTTCGAATCCTTATCCTGTCCTTGATTAGCTTCCTATCACCTACGCCTCCTCCCAAGAAGTCACTATTCTTTCCTTTCTCCTGGCTCCTGAAGCTTTTGCATTTTTAAAAGGCCTTCACTCGATCTTCATTCTACTATAAGAACTCAAACCTGAGTCCATTACTATCCTGGTCGAGTTCGTTTATTCGTTTTTTCAGAACTCACACTTCGTACCTGAACATGAATAGGCAGCGCTCTTTTTCCCGACGTAAGCCCAGGCTTGCTATCGTTGTGGCTTTTTCCCCTCTTCATTCTCAGGAGAGTGCTATAGCTTGTTCGCTAAATTCCTTCCCGATACCCCTTCATCACGTCTTGGGCAACCGCCTTGGAAAAAAGCATTCTCTCACTTCCCCGGACGAATGGATTTAATATCTTTTCAGGTTCAGTGAGGACAGTCCTTACTATCCTAGCAGCGGTTCCTTTTCATATCCCACTTTGAAGCAACTACACTCGCTCGTTAGCCTGTCTGGCTCTCGACCTGCTTCAGTCTCTAAAAAACTCTGGCAGCTGGGACTATTGCATTCGCTATACTTCGTTCTGCTACCTTCCGATGCTGCTTACTACCAAACCGACAACTAACCTTGCTTTTCTACCTTATCAGTAACAGCTATATTCGGAGACTTTACCTGAAGAAAACGGAGACCTAGAACTACTAGGATTCCTAGCTTCCAGCTTTCTAAAAGCTATTTAAGTTAGCCTAAAGTTGTATTTTTGAAAAAAACCTTGGCAGGATCATAGCTATCCTCCCTCCTATCTTCTTTACTCCAAAAGTCTACATCGGTGTAAAAGAGCGAGTTCGGATTGAATAATGTTTTTGGGATAACTGAAAAGTCCATTGAAAGTTGTTCAGCTTAAATAAAAATCCCTTTATAGAATTGCATTGTTAATTGGTACGATCACTCTAGCTGTTCTTTTCACAAGTGCAATGGCTAAGCATATAGAATAAGCGCTTCGAAGATTGGCTTAGTTTAAGGAATGAGAGAGCAAGTTTATCCCCAAAAATCGAAGAACCTAATGGATCATCCATTTGAAATGGTTTAAAAAGACTGAAGGGGCAAAGCAAAGGAACTCCGATCGGTCAATGAGCTACCTCTATTCAGAGAGAATCCACCATTCCATGCTCTAAGCTGATAGTCGAATGGCTTTACGCTCCTGCACCTCTTTAAATTCCTGTGTTGGTGGGTCCCTTAGCAGCTTTTACAACTCCCTATCTTCTGTTATCGTATCTCAGAGAAAGAGACATGGCATGGAAGGGAAGATCAGTTTCGGGTGAAGACTCATCTGAGTATGCCTCATATGTCTTTGGCAAAGTCGAGTTCTTTTCTTCTTCATCAGGGAAACTGCTCAACCTCAAGGTTGGGAAAAATCCCTCTACCCCAACTGAATGAATGGCGGGATTGAATCTCTAAAGGGAAGGTCTTCTTCCACGCTTATACCCTTTCTGGGCTTCCATTTCACCGGCGAGGAACTGAGACTTCTAGTAGTAATGAACTCAACTCATGGCCTCTGGTTTAGTGGTTTCACTCGTTGCATCAGACCGTACTTCCCTCGCTTGGTACTCGCTAGCATAGCACTCCGCTCCAAAATATCCATGTGATCCCTTTCTGTCTCCTTCTCAGTTAGGTCAATAAGCCCCTTCCTTATTGTTCATGGAAGAAAGGCGAAGGTCAATCCCTTTCTCCCCTCTTCTCTTGGTACAGCAGCTGAACCCATTCATTGCTGCTTCCTTGGTTGCTGCACCTGCTTCTGCTCTTGGGTTGGTAACGAAAGCTGCTTACCCCCGGCCGGACCTTTCAATCGAATGTTCTGGCTCACCCGAATCCATTCCCGTATTGGTTGATGTAAGAAGAAAGGTGTCCGTGGAAGAAGTGGAGACAGACTCTCACGCTTCTCCTTCTTTTTATAGAGGCTTGAGGATGCCCCCATTTCCTTGGCGTCAATCGGACTTCAAAGAAAGATCGGAAAAGAGGTAAGAGGATAGTGTCTGGTGGGTGTCTATCCAACTCATCGTGGTACAGCAGCTTCCTTTCTTCCCTCCCGGGTTGGTGACTCTGTAATTTCATATATAAAGATAAGGTTCGCCCTCATGTCACGGCTTTCGCTTGTCGATGAACCCGCCGACATGGCTACCTCCGCCTAAGCTGGCACGAGTGCTTGGCCAATGGTTTAGCTGGGGAGCTTCTCTGCTGACGTACCTTCTTCTGACTAGTTCACCTTTGCCTTCCTTCCCGCGTACTCTTTCCGGATTTGAATGAGAGAACTGGTGCGGTACGGAAGTCCAAGTCAGCTTCAAGCGAGAGGCCGCCAGATGAGTGGTAGAGGGGGGTGCGTCCGGGAGAAGCATAGCAGAGAAGCCAGCCCGGGCAGAGAAGCATGTTTCCGAGAGCCGACTATGCCGATTCATTCCTATTATATAGGAAAGTTGTTTACTCGCGGTCGGAGGAGAGCCTATAAGCCAGGGCGCTCTCACGAGCTTGGAATTTTTCTTCCATTTATATAAATTTCATTTCAAAAATGGAATCTGTTGTCAATTTTCCTTTTCAA
The DNA here is from genome assembly GCA_025175895.1 of Wurfbainia villosa. Classification (NCBI taxonomy): domain Eukaryota; kingdom Viridiplantae; phylum Streptophyta; class Magnoliopsida; order Zingiberales; family Zingiberaceae; genus Wurfbainia; species Wurfbainia villosa. The sequence continues at coordinate 768,243 of JAKLTH010000158.1, forward strand.
GGTCTAGTCTACTATGGGAGTGAGAGGCGGGACGAAGAGAGAAACACTACTATAGGCCCGACAGCAGAGGCACCAGGCTACGCAGACTCCAAGGCGTAGGGCAGACGAATCCTAATCAGCATAGGCGACCATAGGGAGGGTTCGATTCCACAAGTCGGGCTCTCTCCCGGGCAGTGTCTATTCAGGACGGGATAGATTATAGGCTCATTGCTTTTCCTCCGTTCGACCGGGCTTCGGAGCACTACTCGGGAGACAGAGGTCAGACTACTCGGTGAGTGGTGGGCTCAGACCGGACCTAGCCCGTGAAGTTAGCTCATTCATTAGTTTAGAGCCCACTATATAGGGCACTACGGGAGCTAAAGAGGCCAACCATATCCATATCTGGACTTTCCTGCTCTTCAGTCACTTCTATGATTGGTAGCGTACGAAGCCGTAGGGGGAGAGAATATTCGGTAGCGGTACGAGGGGGAGAATAGTTCTTACGAATGGATAGAGCCAGAGGAGTAGTTCCATGAACAGATCTACTACTTTTCCTAGTACTAGTGATAGAAAGATAGGCTAGTGAGCGCGTGGGCTACGTAGCTCTACGTGATGAACGTGTTAGGGAGTCTTTTCTAAGGCAGAGCTGTGCGAAGTCATTGCTAGCAAAACGGATGCTCTAAGGCAGCTGTGCGAAGTCATTGCTAGCAGGGTGTGCGGAGTCATTGCTGCAGCTTGACTATCTTATTGTGAGGAGGTCTAGCTATAATAAGAAAGAAGAAGGTTGGCAATCGGTCTAAGGCTAAGGCAGCTATAAGAAAAAAGAGTGAGGCTCTTAGTTCTAGCAGCAGCTGTAGGAGGGTTGGTAGAGGAGGCTCAGTGTTCTAGCAAGAGCTATGAGAAAGTAGGCTACTCGTTGGCTATCTCGGTGGTCTAGCTATACTACTCAAATAGTGGTATCGGCTATCTGCAGCTATAATCAGTTCGCTCCTCGGTTGAAAAAGAAAGAAAGAAAGTTTGGCTCGGTTGAACTATAATCAGTGTTCGGTTGAACTATTGAACTATACTTTTGGAGCCGCACCGAAGCGGAAGCGGTCCTAGTCTTTCTATCCCCCGGAACCACATGCATGGTAAAGCATCCCGGAGCTCAGATCCCACAGCTACAGGTTAGCCTTCTCATCGCACTCGGTAGTCCTCCCCTACCTATGCACCCTTCGATCCTAACCAAGTCTTTCTCCCTCTTTCATCAAGTCCTGAGTTCCTAGCTTCGGTCGGTGCCATTACGCCGTTTAGCCCTCCCTTGATTGGGACTACTTGTCCTACCTTCTTCCGCACCTCTCTTTATTCGGGTAAGGGATTCGAACAACACAATTCCTTTGTCTCTTAACTCCCCGGGGAGGAGCAGCTATCCAATCTCTAGCTCTGGAGCCGAAGCAGCCGGAGTTCGGTCGGGGGACCTCTTTTCTTAAATTCAAGCCTAAGCCCGTCCTTATGTTTTTACTGGCCTCAGTTGACTACTAGCCAGGAGAGCTCATTGGATGAAAGGGAAGAGGAAAGGCAATGAAATGAATAAATGTCTCGCCTCGGCTCGACTGAGTTCTTTCTTAAAGTAGAGTGAAGACTGGAGCAAACGACAGTGACTATGAGGTGGAGTAGTGGACCGGAAGGCAGTGAATAAATATATTAGGTCGGGCTTCCCGGACAGGAACGGATGAGTTGAGCGAGCCGACAAGTAAGCAGAAGAATCAGTTATGAGCTTTGCCACTCTTTCTCTCTCAGATCAGAATTGGTTTTCTTCAAATCTTTTCTAATTCTTGTCACTTAAGTCAACTAATCTTGAACAATGCGAAGTCGAGCGAGAGAGCAAAGGCAAATCCCAATCCGGCTCGCGAGGGCAGAAGAGCGACTTCAAGGAGCGAGCGGGAGACCGCGAAAGAAACTAAGTTCCACGAGCCGGGAATGAGGAGCGACTGTAAGATCAGTGACGGGTGTGTGCGATGTATCGATCTTTGATCCCAATCCCAGGACAAACTCATCCGATGCAGGGAGGGCGAGGGGCAAAGGAAGACTAAAAAGCGCTTATAGACTCTAATGAAAGAAAGAAATATAGAGTATATAAAACGCTCTGTGATATCCCAACGGGAAGTGAAGAGGGAAGGGGATTTTTCTCGGAATTTTAGAAACTACTCAGCCAGGAAAAAGAAAGCTGCTACTGGAAAACAACTCCCCCTACCCTTTAAAGCCTTGTTCTGGTTCTATACCAGACAAGACCCCTTGCCGTCGGACTTGCCTTTTAGTCATCGACTACTTCTGTATATTTGAAAGAATAAACTTCTTCAGGTTTCCAAATTCACCGTCCAATCCTTTCTCGCCGTAAGGAAATCGACCCAAAATCCTTCACCTTTGGTGTGAGACACTTTCATTTTCCCCGTATTTTTTGTTGAAAAAGCAAGAGGATTCACCATCGTTTTTCTTGTCCAAAGACACCACAGCAGAATGGTTTGGTTGAACGTAAACACCGCCATATTTCTGAGAGGGGCCGTACGTTAATGATTGCATCCTCTGTACCTCTTTCTTTTTGGACAAAAGCTATTTGCACTTCTGTGTTTTTGAGAAAGCGGTTGCCTACTATCGGATGGCGTTCTCCTTTTGAAGTGAAGCTCCTTCTTTTTGGTCGTATACCAGATTACAAGGCCCTACGACCATTCGGGTGTGCGTGCTATCCCCACTTAGCACCCTATACCGCTCACAAGCTGGAACCTCGTTCTCGCCAATGTGTATTTTTGGGTTATAGCCCCAACCATAAAATAAAGGGTCTCGCTCTTTCGATCCCTCTTCAGGCCGTGTTTTCATCTCCAGGCATGTGATCTTTGATGAATTATCATTTCCATTTGCTACTATCCAGTCCCCAGGTTCTACTAATGGCACTTCTTATGATGATATGGTTTTCATCCCTGTGGTGCGCACTGAGGGTTCCAAACCTGTGACTCCTCCGCCGGCAGCTCCTACTATGGAAGTTTGATCACCACTTCCTTCTAGTTTCCCTGCTCCAGTTGAGATTACTCATGCCACTAATGCAACGACTTCGGCTGCTTCTAGCATGGAGGAGATTCGAACAGCTCTCACACATCCTATGCCTCAAAACCTGAAGGTTTTCAACCAGTCTAGTCATTCCAGGAGGACTCTGCAATACCTGCTTGTATGTCATCCCAGTCTCATTTGCCCTCGAGGACTCAGAACCACTTTTCATCATCCCTTCCTTCAGTAGCATTCCATTGGTCAACTGACATGGCCTGCTTCCCTTTTCTTTCAGGAATGATCAAATCCGAAAGTCCCATGGCAGAAGTCTGCTCTCGAGTAAGAGCAACAGTGCCTTGATCAGGAAATTATTGAAGATTTGGCACTGATCAGTGGTATGCAGGTCTGTCAAGTGCCATCTGCAGAACTTCTCTAACCCCTCATCGCAGAAGATTGGGAACCTAAGGATACCAGAACCCACCAAATCATTAAAGAGATGATTGGCAGTGATGGTCTCCCATGACATACCTTGTGCCTGCACAGAGAGTTAAGTATTCAGATTAATTCAAGTCAACTAAAGAAGGAAAAGGAAACCTATCCACCTCCATCATCAAGAGGACATCGATTCATCTTGGCAGCTACCGAAACCCTTTCTAGATGGGGAGAAGTGCTTTCTCTTAAAGAGATGAAAGCTTCAAGCCAATCGGTCGGATAAGCCAAGGGCATGGATGAGTTAACTCGATGCTAGAAGGCTGCCGTAGTTGTAGAGCTTTCAAAGAATTGTTGAAGCTGCCGGGCATCTACGTAGGACCTCTTGCGAAGTCTTCCCTACCATAAAAGCCAAACAGTGCAGCTCCTACTCCTAAAAGGCAAAGGGAATAGAGCGATTGTTCCAATCAGAGAAGCCTGCCCCGACTGTGCATCGAGAAGTTCGTCTAAGCATGACTTTATGTGGGAACGTCGATCTCTAAAGATTCCATTTCTAGCGTGGAGCCCGAAGCTAGTCTTTTTCGTTGTGATGGATTGGATTCTGCAATCAAGGCTATTATTGCCTGCTCCGCTACTAAACTCACTTGAAGAAAGCAACTAGGTCCCCCGAAGGGCCAGGTCATAAACTCATTTTTTTTTTTCCCGCGACAACTAGTCGAGAAAAAAGGGAAGAAAGCGAGACAAGAAGGAATTAAGGAGCTATTCCCTTAGTGGCAGTAGCATCTTTCTTTCGAACATTCGGACATTGTAGGCTCTCCTACAACTATTAGTTGGACTGGGAAAGAAAGACTCACATTCCCGGGAAAGTCCCCAACTGGATCAATCTTTGTTGGCTGGCTTGCTTATAGCACGTCTATGGTAGGCCTTGGAATACCGGTACGGTTGATAGAGATAGGGTAGCGGCTCATGCAACTAAAATTACTTACCGGCATACGGAAGCCTTTATATAAAGAGTCTATAATCAACCCACCCTTCCTTCGCAACTGGATAAACCATTGGGCGAATAGATATATCGCCACACAGTTTTCCTTAGGCAAGCATCCAAAGGGAAGACGGAAGCGCGATCCTTCTTTGCTCGTCGTGTTACATGAGCTCGAATGGGGATCCGTACTCTGCCCTCTGGACTGAAAGAGTTCCTTGGTTTGGTCTAGCTTCAATAGTTCTTTCTCCGGCCTTACTCAAGTGATTGGGCCTTTAGTAGTTCGGGACATATCTAATCTACTTGAGCGGCCAAAGCCAAGCAAACCCTCACTCGGAAGGTGGGCTCTCACTCTGTGTGTGCCAATGCACTCCTTCTCTAGGCCGACCAGTTCAATGCGATAGGGATCGTGTCAGGAATTCCGATCGGGACCCCCTTCTATTCTCTCCTTTAATAAAGGCCCTTTGAACTTGAACCATGAACTACTCCCTAAATGAGGAAGCTTGAATCGTCCTTGCAAAAGTGAGTGGGCGAAGGAAGAGTACCAAAGAGCATAGGGCCCCCCGCTCATCTGAGATTAAGCACCTACAATATTCTATGCAATGCTTGATCTGAGCTCGCCCTTCGTGGAGTCCGTTTCTGATAGCAGGCGGACCGAGATTCTCTATGAGCTGCGATAGCAATGAGGAATTCAAGCTCCGTGAACCGATCAGTAGATTGACCATTGCCCAACTCGCCGCAAAAAGTATAATCATTGTCATGACTAGCCTTAGGTGTGGAGGGCCTCTCCTCTTCTTAGATGGACTTCTCTGGTCCCTAATACATCTTGGAAGGAACAAAGAAGCATTGGAATTTTGCTCAGAGAGGCATAGATTGATCTCGCTTAAGAGAAGAAGGGAACCCCACTAATAGAATGGACTCCTATTGATAGGTTGGAGACTCATAGGAGTGATAAATCTTTGTTGAGATCCACCCTTCCCAGAGACCTCAGCCCCCCCGAACTTCAAGGATTGGATGCTCCTCTTTCGGGCACAAGTCTCCACTGCTTCAGACGGAGTCATTCATGCCATCCATGACCTTCCTTGATGATCCGGCTTTCTTTAACTACTATCAGATACCTAAGCCAATTCCAAAAGCAAGAAGAAGCGTGAACTAAAACCGACCTAGCAAGAGTCTCCATAAGAGAAAAGAGAGTCAATAAAGGGGGCCGCCCACAATCTCTTCAACCCCTAGCCCCAGGAGATACTTATTTGAGGAAGAATGAATAGGGACTCCAACCCTTTATCTGATAACTCCTAAGCATTCCCGAAAGAGTCAAGAAACCCCTCGTCGTGCGATTCATATCTCTCCCGATAAAGTCTAGTCTTCTCTATCCTGCTTGAAGAAAGTTGCCCTTTCTAAACTTTCTTTCACTTGGCATTCAACAAGTATTTATCCGATGACCGGGGAAGATCTAAAAGAAACTCTTCAACGGAAGGCAAAGATCTATGAGACTGTATGAAGACGTACTTAAATAGGAAGAATAAAGAAAACGGCGGAAAGACCAAAGATCAAGAGTTGGGCGCTCGCAGCAATAATGCTATCTTATCCCTTTTGGCCTCCAATTAGACTCTCAATGAAAACAGGGTGCTTAGTACCAGTAGCGGGAGAATAGGAGGAGTCCTGACTCTTTAACTAGCACTTGAGAGTTGCTTCATTAGCTCAAGAATAAGACCTGTAGAACTTCCCGGTAGACACACATCTTTTATCTTAAGAGAGATAGTAGGGGGCTTGCGAAGAGACGCACTCCCCGGACAGTGGTCAAAGTGAACTGGCACCGAGAGGGAGAAGAGATCGAACTAAAGCTCGGTCCTTCCAGGCATGAAGAATATAGTGAGAGTCTGGGCTAGCGAGGGATTGACCCCCTTTTTTAGGATCTTCTTCTTCACTAAGCAAGGAGGGACAGAGGGGAGACATTTGAAAGGATAGTGCTAGTCAGTTCTCTTTGACAGGATGGGAATTACATAGATCATATAAGAGACCGACCCGGAATCAAGCTACTTAGAGAACATATAGGCCCACTTCCAACCTACTTCTCGGCAGATATAAGGTCGGGCATGAATCGACTCTAGCTCATTGGAAAAACCCGATCAACTTAACTTCACTCTACTCGAATGCGAGAGGGGAGTAGGCCCCACCACTCCAAGTCATCGGACTCATAATCTATGGGCTTCCCGCTTGCTAATTCCAACTGCGCCCGACTGAATTCGTTATAAGAGGTGACTACAGAGGGAGGAAGGAAGTTGACCAAGATTCGATCCTGGACCTATAACCAAGATCTTATCTAATATCAAATATAAATACAATGGGAAACCCTCATTCGTGCTCTACCTTCCATAGCTGGATGAGGAGAGCCACTTTGATGCATCCAGGTACCGGGTTTTGCTAACTAAGTAGGGTTCGCTTGCATTTTGATTGATCTCCCATACTTTGATGAATTGAATTGCCTAACTTGTCAGACATCTCTTTGAGGTACTTATTTATGTGCACATAGATCAAGATTTAGAGTAGTGCGAACTGAAAACTTAGCTGATTAGAGAGAGGGAGGCCGCCTGCTGATATGAGCTATGAAGGAAGGATTACTCATTAGTGTGACGGATGGCATGCAACAAGGAAGGTTTAAATCAAGTATTTTTTGCGACTAATAATTCTTCTAAAGGAAGAGACTACAGGGCGAAGACCGATAGGGAGAGGGACGAGCAAACCTACTGCGACGTTGAGTTCGCTCCTCGGCAGTCTCGCTCTTGCCCCTCGTAAGGAAGGAACCCTCTCTAATGATTGGGAGCGCACTTCATACTTAAGAAAGGATTCCCTCTCTCTCATGGGGAAACCCGACCTAGTTCCGAACGAACCTAACCCAAGACGAGCGGTAGTCAGAGAACTGTAGCAGAAATTCCACTATGTAGATAATAAAGAAAGTAATCAAAGTAATAGAAGAGCAAGGGAATGTCATAGGGCTGCGTAAGGTACGAGTGAAAGGACGTGAGTAGACGGCGGAGTTCCGGCCTCATTCCTATATGAAGGAGAGCGGCTCCCCAGAGAGAGACTTAATGAATTGGTCTCATGACTGCATCTCTTGGGCAGCAGATAGTCGAAATGGAATGAATGGGTTGAGCTCGAATACGAATAGAATCAGTTCTCTCCCTTCCGAGAGAGCTCTAGCAAAGATCATAAGAAAGAGTCCTGTCCTGACCCCTCTATCCAGGGATAGCAGATCACCTCGAGCTAATTTGCCTGGCTCCGATTCATACGATGCTTTGTCCTTTACCTTCAAATGGTTATAGTCAGCTACTTTCATTCGAGTAAGGAGGAACGAACGCTAGTGACATATAGTGGAGAAGAGTCCGATTCCTTCCACTCTCATCCTCTGCTCTAGTATAATCCAAACAATTCCATTTACAAGGCCATCTTTCTCCATTTATCTTTGACAAAAAGAGGCTAGGCAGTTGAAAAGCGCTCTGAGTTCAATAGCTCGCTTACCAGACCAGTACTACTCCTTAACCTAAGTAAGCAGCATACCATGCGACCATAAGAATAATCTCCGACCCGTACGAAAGGTAGCCCTCCCTATTCCATCCACGACTACTGCTTGCTTCTTCCATTGACTTTTGACCATTAGGTAAAGTAGTCACTCTTTCCTCCAGCTAATCTAAGAGTGAGGGGCTGGGCAAAGCGCTCCCACCACGTACCGATCATCTGCCGAAGTCTGATGCTGCCCTCACTTCACCTGCGAATCAAGGGCTACCCTGCACCCGTACTAATGGAAGTACAACGCGTACCTACCCTTTATTCTAAGGATAGCATACGTGGGGTGTGGCGACGAAGGTGCGGTCAAGTCTCTGACAGATAGGTGCGTAAATCATGATTCTGCTTGAGCATCTAGAAAAGATGAGACTCACATAGCAAACTCGGAATTCACACTGACCTGACTATGAGGTGAATCTTTGAGCTGGCCCGCATCCCGTCCATCAGAGTAGTGCAATGATAAGCAAGGGTCTATTATCCCTCTTACTTATTAAAGAATACAAATAGAGACTTAGTAGACGAGGAGAAGCGAAAGGCAGCCCTCTTTCTGACCTTCCCATACTCAAGCTCACCTTCAGGGGTAGACTGAGTGAGGAGAATCAATGGCTGAAGCACACTGAGGGCCAGCTCCTCATCTCATGGGAACTCCGAATCATTCTCTTCATTTTGACCTTAGACCCTGGGGAGTGTAGGTACGAGTGGACCGCTATTCCGACCGGGAGGCTCAGGGAATAGGGGATAGGCTGCTATATATCCGAAAAGTCAGTCAATCATTCCTCAGATGATTAAAGCAATTCATTGAAGGATTCGGAGAAAGAATAATCTTTGACCTTTCAACAATGAAAAAGCTTAGACAGATAGGAGTGAGTCTCAATCTTATTGATTGGAGGGAGTTTCAGTTTCATTCACTCTACTAGGACCGAAGATGGGACCGCTAGGAGATGGGGAATGGCTCTATGGTCTTGGCTTTCTTTGTCGAGGTACGATCTGGAAGTATTTGTGAGTGGGGCGAGTAAAGGCTGCTTAATTCAAGATCTGTGCAAGGTGCTTCACTTTCAAAGCCAGTTGCTTGCTTTCGAGCTCTATGGGTCCGGTCCACCTACCGGGGAGGGAGGCTAGTATAAGTGGTTGCCGGAAAAGGATCAAAGAATCACTCATAGTCACAGGAGCGACGACATGAGAAGAGCTCCCGTTTCAGAACTTGTCTGCTATTAGGGAGGTATGCATACCCTTATTAGTAGGCTCAGCTGTCTAGTATTTCATCCTTTTGAGGTGGGCGGCAGAGAGATAGTAGCCGCTTCGTGGATTATGGTTAAAGAAGCGAGGATCAGTTCATCACTTAGAGGCGGGTGAGGCATCAAGGGTTGGCAGGTAGGCTGGTCTTAATTCAAATGAGGTGTGCAGATCCGGATCCGGGCTTTGCTTTCAGGTGAGGGGTCGGGGATGAATTGAGGTACTCATGAGCAGCGGCCCCTATCTTTCGGATGGAGACCTTTAGCCCTCTTGCAGATCGGATCTCTGCCCCCTGCGCTTAGTCGAAGAAAGCTCCACAGCTCAAGCTCGAATCGAACAAAGAGTGCTACTGCTACACTACAAAAGAGAATCAGTCTATCCCCTCTCCCACTATTCTCGGAAGCCACTATAGAAGAAAAGAATGAAGCTACCCACAGAGAAAAGGGCATGATCTATCCATTTCATAAAGCGGATCAAGCCTTCTACTTCTACCTGCCTCACGCCATTCTTCCTATATTATATTCAATATTCAAAGTGAAGTAAGAAGTACGTGGCACCGAAGAGGAGTGAGTAGGATCACGTCCGAGACCCCACGCGCAGCCCAGACTGAGAAGCTAGGATAAAGGTTGGAAGGAGGCTCCCTCTTTAGAAGTCCAATGAGGAGCTCGCCCAATCCGAACGAAATAGAAAGATGATTCTAGCTTGAATTGAAGAGCAGAGAGCAGAGAGAGTATCTTACTATTCTATTAGTAAGGGTCTCCCTTGACCTACCCATAGAGAACTCATAGCCGTATGTCGAAGAGCAAGACCAGCAGTCCTCCTCACTCAGTTCAGTCGGACCAGAAGCTAGAGCAGATAAGCCCCGTCCGAGCCGAGAACCCACTCCCTCTTACTCTCTATCTTCTCTTCGGTCAAAACTGTGAATCTTAGTTATTAGGCCGTGAGACCAGTAAGAGCACCGAAATCATTCATTTATAGTTCCGCAATTGCCTATAAGAAAGAGGACGGCAGAAAGATGCCCGGAAGAGAAGTCCCCCATCACACTTAAGACCCCGTACCCCCATAGTCAAATATTCCGCAGGAGTGGAGATCCTTTGCCAACAGTCCCAGAGGAATCCAATCGGCCCGCGACGTGAGGGAACAGAGACAAAGAAGACTCAGACGCCCGCTCCGTGGAATGCATCACTCACTTGAGTGGAAGAGGTCAGGTCAAGAGGTCGGGCTTAGCCTTTGAATAGAGTTCGCCATCGAGACTAATTCAGAACCAAGAGAAAAAAGGAAGATTGAACTGTCAAAGAGGCCTAGCTTCACCCACTGTACAGATCCGAGAGGCTCAGTCGTGCTAGGAGGGCAGAAGAGAGTCATTATTAGTAAGTAAGACCCAGCTCACACTCATTCATTTCTATCCCATATGCTCACACTCATTATAAAGAAAGAAGGCTTCCTTTTCCCAAAGAAGAAGCAAATATCTCACCCTCCCGTGTATAGAAAAGAAATAGTACAGAGACTCTAATCTAAGAAGTAAGCAAGGACTGGTATAGGAAGTGCTCCCTTCCTTTGAGTTGAGACTCTCTGCTTGTCTTATCTAAATACCTGTTCTACGTCGAGGGCAGGGCGCCACCCTACAGCGACACGGGAAGAAATAGCCGCTACTCGTTCCTCAACCGAAGCACTTTTAATAAAAAGCCACCCGGCCAGGCTTCTAAAGAGATATGATAGGTCCCACCTAGTCAGGACTTGATTCAGACTCACTGGTGGAAGTCAATCATTCAACCAGTAAAGTACCCTTACCGGCAGTTGGAAAAGAATCCATAGAAGGAGAGAGGGTAGGGTTCATTATCATTAGATAGAGATCCCTTATGAAACCTAAATATATATATATATGGTGGGGTCCGGACTTGCCCAATCTTCAGTCGTTCTCGCTTGCTACGCACCGCTCCGTGGGCTTCATATTCAGATTTATCATATCTATCTCTTCCCTCTTATAATAGAAGTAGTGCTCATGGGAAGATAAATTCATAGTACGCGCTTACGTATCTCATTACTCATTTATCATCTCTGAGTGCAATAAAAGTAAACTTCTAAGGCTAACAGGAAAGAATTAAAGAAAGGAAGCAAGCAAGTTAGGGAGTTCAGCACCGAAGGACCGAGCGCAAGTCATTCAAGTCAAGGAGTTAAGAGTAGAGAGCAGTTCAAGTAAGGTGCAGAGCGGGGTGTGGGGGTACGAAACGAAGGCGAAGGAGCTCACTCAAGTGAGGCCGTGTCAAGATGAGGCTATGCCATAAAGTCTTCAATGCCTACCAGCTAGAGCCTTGACTTTGTATACTGGCCAAGTTCTCGCATCTGTAGTGTAGAAAGTAGTGGAATGTGGAATGAATTAGAAGCAAGGGAGCGTAGTCTAGCTTGCCCGATCGCGAACACCTAAAGGAAGAAAGAGAACCCGACCTGGGGCCTCGCGCCGAAGGAATCTAGGGCTCATCAATTCCCTTTGCTAATATGTCCATGAATGAGAAAGAAGAGAAAGGCGAAATGCCTTAGAGAGGAACTCCTCAATCTCCCACTCTAGCCAATATGCGAGCGGCTCCTAGTTCAGTTAGAGGTGAGTAAGGTTACCTACCGTTCCCCATTCAGTAGCTGCCTACACAGACCCTGGAGATCTATAGTGGTCCACGCACACCAAAGAAAGAAGCATAATCCAATGTGGGTCTGAATCTGGTCTTGTCTTGGCTGGGCCTCTTCTTGGAGTTTCAGAGGTTCAATTGCCCTTCCCCGGCTTCTCTTTCAAACCAAGCTCTCTCGCCCCTTTTTTAGCTTTAGCAGGCACTTCTTTATATATAATTGATTCAGAACCCGTGCCAGGAGCTAGCGAGGGGAAGAGTGAAAAGAGCAATGGTACGTTCCTGTTCAGGAGAATCATAAGTAGACGGATCCCTATCTCTTCCTCGAACGAAGCGCAGAGCTGAAACTACCCTCTGGATCCATCATACCCAGAAGAAGCGCATACTATCTCATCCGTTTTGTATGCCGAATGGCCCTCTTACTCTTAAGAAGAAGGAGAGTGCCCATAATCACTCCTCTTTTACATGGTTGTCTTCCGGTAAAGAAGAAGGACTCAGAATACTCTCAGGCTCACTACTTATTCGTTATTCGGGGACCGTTTCCGGCTCCTTTCTTTAGTGGGTTTGCTTTGGCGCCAATTCCCCCTTTTTCCATTCAGGACTGTCTTAATCTGCGAAGAGGCGATGTGCATCTGAGGCCTCGGAAAACCTATACTTCCCGCTTGATCAAGACAAGAAGACAAGGATCAAGGTTGAAAGGCTCTGGCGAGGGAAAGAGTCCCGGATCCACTACTTTAGAGGAGCTAGCGGGCTCTCTCTTTCCCTTCAAACAGGACTTAATGCATTTATCACATAGGTTATATGGGGGCCCTCTACTCCAAGCCTAGTGTACCCAGATAAAGACAGATCCGGAGCCCGCTTCCGTCGACTACGCCACAGCAAAGCACAATTTGAGTCCAAGATGTCTGAGAAGAGATAGTAGTCCCGGCCTCCTTCCTGGTCTTCTTCTTCAATAAAGCCCGAGAGATCTTCCTTCACCAAGAGCTGCTAGCAAGGCAAGGAATGACTGAGACCTTCGATCCGAGCGGGATCACTCCCTTTATTGATATAAAGTTGTAACTAATTCAATTACTTCTCCAAAACTGGAAGATGAGCCCAGACACAACAGGCCTTCTGCGAGGGAGACTACAAATATCCACAGGTTCCAATTCCTTTAGGTGTGCGGATCCGCGTTGGATTGGAAGAGAACCTGACACTCTACTCTACTATCTACTATTGAACTGTGGCACATGTCAGCTGGTAAAGAAAAAGTAGTGGCTGCCGATCCGGGCAAGTCTCCTGAGCGTGCTTTCTTTTATTACGAGGACTAGTCCCTTTCCTTGAATAGCCCTCACTCGAGTACAGAATAGAATAGAATCGGTTGCTTGCCTACCTAGCAAGATCTTCAAGAGGCTGCGGACCGAACTAGGAAGAAAGGCAGTAGAGTGCACCTTTCATTCCCTTCTGACTGTTCAAGCAAGTGGGTTCAGGCCACTTTGAAGGTCTTATGCCGGGAAAAGAAAAAACCATGAACTAAGATAAGAACACTTTTTGAAGTGTGACTAGTCCTCCTTCCTCTGCTCTGCCTTGGCTAAAGAGAAGTTATTGTTGTGCCCAGCGGATACTGGAATAGGTATAAAAGAGGTTGGGATAGGACTCAGTTCTTTCAAAATGCAGCCCGGCGAGTTAGGTAAAGGCTCGCACCCCATCCAATAAGACCTATGAAAATAAGGCTCATAGCTCCGATCCTCATGCACGAAACCTTATCAGAGTGATTTGAGTACTACTGAACCCATAATAATGAATCTAGGCGATAGGAATTCACTCTCCGCTATCCAGATTGGAATTGGAAGGCCCTTCAATCAATAAAGAAAAGAAACTAGCCTCGGTAGTTGGTCTTCAGTCTATCCTCCTGTTAGTGCCATACGAGTCTGAAGCGGAGCCTACTCTTGATCTTTCTTCTCCCGCTGCTTTAGCTACTTCTAAACTAAACAATAAGGAATGAACCGTCAAAGGAGTCTGACTTACTCGGAATACATTCAATGGAGCTCAGTATATAGAAAGCACCTTGAACGAGAGAAGCTATAGGGGTCACTCCGGGAGAGAATGACCTTAGGTCTACTCAACATCTCTTGATCTTTTCTTTCTCTTGAAAATGCTGAAAGCAAAGGTTAGTTTCTTAGCTCATTGCTGATCCTTCCTATGTGCCAGTAGTCATAGGTCCAACTCCTGACTCGGATGACTTGAGTGAGGTAAGGTAGGTAAGGAGCTCGGTGCCTCTTTCACCTATTGAGAGATGGAACCCCTTTCTGAACAACCTTGGCAGGCAGTCGGGCTAACAGCGGGAAAAGATTCCAATTCTGCTTCTAGTGCTGCTCAATCAAATCTTTATCCAGATAGGTTTCTGGCGAGACAGCTGTAGCTTCGGAGAAAGAATCTGTCTTTCCTCTTCCATCTGATCCAGGAGGGGGCCTATTCAACTCAACTCTCACTCACTCCTAGGTAGGCTGGAGCAGAGTGAATCATAGCAGACGGATATCAAGTCAAGGCCTGGCTATTTACAATAAGTTCTCTTTAATCATCATCTTGCTTGTTCGGAGACTTTCAAAGTCTGACCCATCCTTTTCTTATTTCGACCTTAGGAAAGGGATCTACTAATCTTCTTCACTGTAACTAGAGCTAATACAGACCCGGCTTCACAATAACCGAGGGAAGACCGGAGAATGAAACTCTGAAATAGAACTTAAGCCTAGACTGAAGCGTTAGAGTTGGCGAAAACGAACTAATAGTGACAACGACGCAGAGCGGAATGACGCGAGCCTATCAGTGCTCATAGGATGGGGACGCGAAGTCGAAAGGAGCGAAGAATAATTGCATAACAAAAAATCCGACTGCGAGCCTACGAAGTTGGAACGAGGTAAGAAGAGAGCGGAATTACATGGAGCGAAGCCCGCCGAAAGGCCAGTGGGAGGGGCTAAGCTTAGCCCGCCGACGTAGAGGTAAGACCCGACCAGATATAGATAGTCAGTGGGCTCAGCTGGGCGGCGAAGGTATAGCAGACGCACTGCCCGCGAGTGAATGATGAGCTTTATTGTTGCCAAGTCCAGATAAACTCACATGTTCGTGTTGAACTTGATCGGGCCACAATAAAGTTGCCCAGGAACTACGCAGCAATAGTTAAAGAAAGAAAGCAAGTAAGGAAAGAGCGCTCTTCGCTCCAAGCTACGAAGTTTAGCCGCCCACTGAGCTCGCTCGGTCCTATAGTGGAATAGCAGTCACTTAATGAATTGAACCCATCACTACCATACTTGATCTTCACTAATCGCGACACTACCATACCCATACTTGATCTTCACTAATCGTGATTCTTTATTGGTAGGGAATCTCTCCACTCACTGACTTGAACTACCATTCTCTTGCATTCAACTCGTTCGCTGAAGTCGACTACGCCTCGCTACTACCCATCTGGACTGCCTAAAGGAGAGTCTGGTCTCACGGGGACACATGCATGAACTCGACAAAACAATAGGAATAGGAGCAAGGGGCGAAAGAAGCCATCAGAACAAGTCCAGTAGAAGCACGAAGTCCTCTCTTTGGAAAACCACACGAAGTCCTCTCTTTGGAAAACCACACTCCTATCTTCCTTCTGAGTCTCGGTCGCTGGCACGCTTCGACCTTGAACTTGTCCCGATATGGGTGGCTAAGCTCTGTCCAAGTCTCAACTCAATCAACTAGCGAAAGTGGGGATGTCCGTCGGATCCTATTGTGTCGAAAGAAGACTCTTACCGCGTCCTTGTCACTCTTTCTGATAACAGCTCACCAGAAACCCTTCCGGAAAGCCTAACCAGACTGAGAAAGGCATAGGTTCTTGCTTACCTGGATTGGCTGCTCATCTTTCTCTCTATCTGGAAATCTTCCTTAAGCTGGCTTCGCCCTATCTGTTTATCTCTTATTTCCCCTAAAGCTCGTCACTTTTGGTGGGTGCAAGATAGACGAAATGGCCTTTTTATGGAACATGTTCGATTTCACTGTTGATCATTTTTTGTTTGTTATCTTTTGGTTTTCCCCGGTTTAGAGTCCTCCCTATTATTATGAGCCTCAGTGTTGGAGCTCTGTTTTTAGGAGAGATTGGATTGGTGCATCCCCTTATTCTCTCTTTTTTCCCCTAAAGCTCGGCTGACATTGTGGGTGCATTTTTATCCTTAGGCAAGCATCCAAAGGTGCATAGCTGAACCTTGTTTAGGAGTCCCGTCGAGAGATTTAGAAATCTCTCCGCCAGAAGCGCACTGAGACTCTCTCTAATATGTTATGTTCAAATTGTAAATTCATCCCTCCAGGATAAAGGCTTAAACCTATTCATCTATCCCTCGCTTTACTCTTCTCGGAAAAGGTTCTCGTTCCCATGAATCTTGATCTGCCTCCTGGCATTGATAGCGATTGATCGAATTCCTACTCTGCTTTGAGAAGCTTTTCAGTTTTCCAACTCTCTCGTGCTTTTGACCTGCCATGAAAAGAGTACGTATATGTATATCAGATACTAAATAAACCAGCTCCGCTGGCCACCCCTATGTCTTGGTACTCTACCCTCCCATTCATAAGAGAGTGGTAGTTGTCACCGGAAGCAGGTGAAAGCAGCGAGTTGAGTAAGTCTTGTCAACAAGGCTTCGAACAACTAAATACTAACACACTGCTCACTTCTCTACTTCTCCACCGTCAAAACACAATGACTTCTGCAATTCATACAGGCACCCTAATATAATATGGGACGAGCGAAAAACGATGAATTTGCCTTAAAAGCTCGCGGGCCCCGACCCAAGGTCGTTCCTAGGCCCAGTCAACCACTTATGATGACTTCGCCCTTACCTACCAGTGCTGGAGCCTCTCCTGCTGATGTCACCACTGGTTCAGGTACTTTCACCAGTACTTGAATCAGCACCTAGCTATGTCCATGTCGTAGCTTCTGCGGCTACGAGGAACCTCCGGAGCCCGGCTATGGAAAAGTGTCTTTTATTGTCCATGCCCTAGCCGTTGTTTCCGGGATCCCAATCTCGATTTCCTAGGTATGCTTGCCCTGTAGCCGGAATAGATAGATTCAAGGGGCGAAGGGAAAGCGAAGCTTTGAGTGACAGAGATGGAGATTGAACTTCCCCGTGGAAGAGCTCTATGCTATTTATGGAATAGCGGTCAGTGCTGCTTGAAAGTTTGAACCAAGACTTGAGAGAAGTAGGCGTAGAGGATATTGGGAAAGATCCCACATCTGGTTAACTGCTTTAGGAGTGCCGGATCCAGGCTAGAGAAAAGATAGGCTATTACTGAAGCTGTGAAAAAGAATTGCTAGCGAAAGTGTTCTTTTCTTAGTTTAGTCAGTTCCAAGACCCCGGGTCGAGCCCTAAATAAGATTTTCTTTATCTTGCCTTTCGATGGATACAACTCCTTTTTTGCACCAACCAAGTCTCTTTTAGGTTGAGACAGTTCCACTAGAACGGGAATTTTGCTCGAAATGATGATTCCTGGCGCGAATTGATGGATTTTATCACAGGATTTGAAAAAGGTTCGAAATCGAGTTCCAAAGAAAGCGGAATTGATTACTAATAGCTGGAATCACACTTTGATGATAGCTTCAAGTGAAGGGCATTCACTTTCCTCCTTAATATATTCTGAGGAAGAAATGCTTGCAGTTCGAAGTTGCGATCCTGGTTTAGCTGGACTCGTACCTGTCTCTTCCTTATCTGTCTGATGGGAGGTGGGTTCCTCATGGAAGTCTACGGTTTCTGCTTAACCGGTCAGCTCGCCCGGGTTTTTCCCATCAACTAAAGAGCAAGGCTAGCCGGCCTTTTACTAAACTTTCTTTTATCAAGAGCTAACACAACTCTTTTCTTTTATGGTACTTCCAGGTAAAGCGAAACGATTACCTGAGACAGACGCTCTCTAAATGTTAGTCGCTATCTTTGATGAAGTACCGTAGAAGCGGATTCTCTTTTCCTTTATGGTGGAACCAGACAATCTGGCTTGACTTGGATAGAGCGGAAGCATAAGTAAGCGACATGAACCTTGTTGATCAGCGAAGGATATAGCTAAAGAAATACTTGCATCTGGCAACAATCCGGACTTAACTAACCCGGAAGTTTGGTTATCTGAGCTAGCCAATATTTATAGTGCAGGCTGACTGGCAACAGAAAGAGAGGCTCTTCCTTTTAATAGTAGGAAGGCCACTAGGACCTTCTTTTCCTATACGTACGTCATTTCTTTGAGGCAGAAAACAGGCCGAAAAACACATCCATAGACAGGGATTGTTGTCGATAGAGCCGTTACTCCGCTGGAAAAATCGGGATAGCTCGCAGAGAAGAGACGAGGATTCGAAATTGGTTCTTGTTCGTTTTTCTAGCATTTCAAAAGGTCTGCGTGAAAGAGTCATTTCCAAATAATGTGGTGAAAGGTCTGTGCCCTTCTTCTTCAAGTATGACTTTCCCAACAAAATGGATCCTCGCCTATTTTCCTCTCTTGTTTTCGCCCCTGTCTGTAAGACCAACTAGCGCACTCGCATCTCTCTCTTGTGAGGCGTGAACCTGCCCTATAGATGAGTTAAGATAGAAAGAGATCCGTAAATGTGTCTTTTATTTAGGGGGTATGTGTGAAGCCCTAGTGAATCGCATAGGAAAGATCTCTCTTTTCTTGCCATGAAGGAGAAGCGCATCTCTTTTAGCTGAGGTCGGTCGGTAAGTCCCTTGGTACGCTCGGGTTAGCCTGTCAGGGTGAATGCTGGTAGCTTCTCTTTTGAAGCGTGTTAGTTCGTAGCTGCCGAAGTCTAGCATTGAGGTGAGGTTCTTTCTAGGTGGAGTCTCCTTTCAGAACTACTTCTTTTCCTTTCTCTCTCTACTATCCCATCCACTGAACTGTCAGTATCAAGACATGGTCGGAATGTTGGCTGAGCGTAGACTAGTCTGTTCAGGCTGTGAATGCAGTCGTTAAGCCGACAATGCTAGGAAGATGGACAGAAAAGGCTGAATCTTCCTCTATAGCATAGCATCTCCTTGGTCCCATCGCTCAATGCTGACCTGACATCTAATTACCCTGGGGAATGCCCCAAAGCCCTTAAACTATTAGTTAGCCCTCCTTCCATGGTACCTAGACACTTTGAATCAAGGCTACGCCCCCTTAGGCTATTAGTGAAAGCGGAATTTGACACCCGGAAGCTTAAACAGCCTTCCCCAGCTCTCTCTCAATCTCATGAGTTCAAACCGGGGCAAGCGGTCCACGAGAATCTCTTCCTTGCGTAGGCTCATTCAAGTAATGATTACTGATTGGAGGCCTTACGACAATGGTTCACAGACAGACTGCTGAGGCAATATAAATCTTGTTATCCCAATAGTCAATGTTATATTCGTAGATGAGGCTGCAAGAATCATCATCTTCTTTTCTTTGCCTACTCTCTTCTGCTATCTCCTTTTTTCCTTTTTAAAGGCCCTAAAAGTTGTCAATGATTCTGAAATGGATTATGATTCCCAAAAGTAGAAAATAAGAAGAGAGCCCTTGATTCCTTGTTCTTAGGAGTCTCCTAGACTTGAAGACTGCTGCTGAGAGTGAGTTGAAGCCAGGCGAAATAGAAGCTAGAGATCGCTAGCTTCACACCTAAGGACAGAAAGACAAAGCCAAGGCAAGAAAGCAAAGAGAGAGGTATTAGATAAACTAGAATAATAAGGTATCCGTCAACGAGAGAAGGCAGGCTAGGAAGAGTCCTGTGATCAGTGATGAGATGCAGACTGAAATGACCACTCAGCCGGCTTGATCGATTAATCAAGAAGCCACCAAGGCATGAGAAAGACTCAGAAGCAGAGATGGGAGAGAATGAGACAAGCAGCGTAAGAAAGGTTCAGAAGGATGCTGGTGAGAGTTCTTCAAGTAAAGCCAACCAGAGAAAATCTTCGACCAGAAGGAGTTCGAGTTTAGAACGCTACCAGATAAGGTGAATATGGTATTGAGTTTGCTACTCATTTTTTGAAGCTAAACCTGGTAAGCCAAGTTTTTTATACGTTAATTTCAAATTATTGTAGAGGAAATAGCCCTTTGTTGGGCCTAGATCGGTCGTGGAATCAAGTAGACCGACCAAGACTAATGAAAGAGAGAAGGAATCCGCCACTTTCGTTCTATAAAAGTCTTCAGATAGTATGATCTATGATCCAGCATTGAAATCCCCTTTCTATCAACTATATCTTAGCTTAGCCCACTTCGATGGAAAGCAAATGTTCTATGGTGGAGAAGGGGCTGCTAACAATAAATATATTGACGGGATCGGTCATGAAGAAGCTCAGCGAGCAGAAAGATTCTTTGATTCCAACCATGACAGACTTTGCTGTAGTAGAGACCTCAACCCAGGTCCTATCGAACCTACCTATGGTCCCTTTCCCCACTCCTCAATTACATCCACCCTAAAACGGACGAATGGAATTGTATTCTTCCTTTCTTCAAGAGTTGCTGCTGAATTCCACCACAATGGGGAGCCCATAAGGATAACTAGAGTATACTAGAATAGAGCGAAGGAAGCTACATACACAGGATGGACGTAGTTCATGCTCCGTTAAGATTAGGACTGAGAATATGAACACTTATGCAGCTATCTCTCAAAAGAGTCGTTAAGTTGACTCGCTAGTGCTACCTTTCATGGTATATAGAGAGTTCAGGCAATCGGTCTCTTCGGTAGCGCTAGGGAAGAAGGAAGATACATACTTGAAGCGAGACAAAGAGCACAAATAGATAATAGATGGACAAACATCTCGCTATCGCTCAAACCTCTTTGTTGAGTAAAGGTGAGAGGGAGAGTGAAGGGTCGAACATTAGTGAGAGGAAGGAGAAAGAGGATGGACGAACTTCAGGTAGAGGAGAATGAACCGGCCGCCTTAGTCTTCAACTCTCACACTGACCGAAGCTACTGTGGCGTAATACGAGGCCTTCCTTTTAGAAAGTGAGAAAGGCGCTAAAAAAGGTTTACTAAAGGAGGAACGTCATCAAGCAGATAGGAAAATGGAGAGTTGAAGGGAGGAATCCCTTTTATTAGGTCCGTAGGCCTATGGATTCTTCTCGGGGGAACTCCCTTAATCCCAGAGGTGCCGGAACTCTCTTCCCTTCCAAAGGGAGCTAATGGGCTCAAGGAGCTAAACGGTTTAAATACTCCCCTCTCTAACGAGCCAGCAAGAAAGTAAGCCTTGGCTTAAGACTTGTTATATGCTTCTGTCGGAATGAAAGACTCAAACTCTATATGGGAAAATAGGATATTTTCTTTGTAGTTCCGTTCCAAGGCGGTCCATTCGAGGCAATAAAGAAGGCGTCGTAGATGTCTTTATCTGGGGAAGTGAGTTTGCTTACGCTATTGGGAGTTCACCTCCCCTCTCCTATGTTGTCGAGTACTTCAGCCCCTGCTTCTGTTTTGGATGGGTATTGAGAAGGAGTGGAAGTTGCAATCATAAGCTGAGCACATTCTGTTCTCTTGAGAATTGTCAACCATATAGTTGGGGTTGCTTTCGATGATGTCGATCCAACCAATCCAATGTTAGTTGTTCTAACTGAGTTAGCCTTGTTTAGTTTAGCTTTTGTGTAAAGGAGTCCCCCCAACTGTTGGGTCAAGGGAGAAAGTACTCAAAGTCTGGAGGTAAGTCAATTCTCCTGGCTTCTTTCCCCTAGCTTATGGTGCGGGTCCTACTACTGCTACTGGTATGTGACTGGGCGCGTCAAGCAAGTACTTTTTCTATTAGCGGACAGTGGATGAAAGACTCTTTCGGGTGCCTTGTGGCTAATGCATGGGACAATGGAACTTAGGCCTGGCCTTCTAGCCAGAGCCCAACTATGGGCTTCATTTATTCCTATTCCTGCTTGTTGCTTGGTGTGCTTACTTCGGGGATGAAGAAAGGGAGGAAAGCCCTACAAAAAAGGCTTAAACAAAGGCTTATCGGAAAGAACCCTTTGGAAAGTCTTCTCTCGATGAGGGCACAGGTTCATGAGATCATAGCCCGAAAGGAACTTACGAAAGCCTGACAATAGGACTATTGGACGAAGGGCGTGCCGAAAGGGGCTTTCTAGCTAGTGCGCGCATCCGGCTGCTGCTTGTTTACTTGGCCCTTCTTCTTTCAATCAGCCAGCTCGACCATAGGGAGAGGAGCTTCAAGAAGTGTAGGGACGTTGTTAACAGAACTCCTTTCCGTTGTAATAGAATCCATCCATCCGTATTAATTATTTAATAATCTATTCTATTGATGACACCTGTTGGATTACTTCCGAAAAGCAAGTCCTTAGGTTACGTCCCCTCAGAATTCATAGGGTTCCCGTCGAATCAGCTCTTATGGTGATCGTATTCGCTAGTCAGTGCTGCTTGATAGAAGACCGCTATTGAATTTGCTCTTGGCTTTTTTCCTGTGCACGTTAAGCTCTTGTGCGCATGAATTTGAATAGAAAGAGTAGAGTATGGCATTCCTTTTTTTTTTTTACTATTCTTTATACTCAAGCCTTTTCAATCAACTAAAACTAAGGAAAGTAGTGACTCCCGGAACTCCTGGGCACCAGTTAATGTAGATAGTGCAGAACGAGTACACTCTTAAAAACGAAAGTCAGGAAAAGAAGAGTCCTAACAAGAAGAGTCCGGAGAATTAAGAAGTATTCTTCGTTCCGCACCCACAGCCCGCTCCCGTATTTGTGCCATCCGCTCCCCTCTTTGCATTCCCTGCTTAAGTTTGCTTAAATTCTGTCCCTGCTGCTACCGAGGAGTTTCTTTCTTGTCCCGTACTGGAAACTCTATAGGAATGAACTGAAACACCATCTCTTTCTTAAGGAACATTCACTTCAGGAATTCCATGAACAGAAGGACAGCGTGGTACTACGCCTCAAACAGCTTATGCAGCAGTTTATCCGGTGTCATCGGGTGAGAGTGAGCTTTACTTGGCTCTCCTGGCATTCCGACCGAAAGAGTGAATGGTTAGAGTCCATTCAGATAAGAGACTGGGCCCTCTGGAGTGCTTCCTATGCAACGGCCCTCACATGATCAAGGACTGCCCAAATCAAACTAAGCTGGCCAGCATCTCTAAAGAGGATGAGGAGTCAGATAGGGAATCCCTCAAGCTCGGTTCAATCATGCTCAGCTCCATCCGGCCCAAGAAGTTCAGCAAGAAGAAAGGGCTGATGTTTGTGGACATTGTGGTGGCAGGCCACAAGCTCAAGGCACTGGTCGACACAGGTGCCTCAGACCTGTTCGCATCCGAGGAGACGGCCAGGAAGCTAGGCCTTGAGGTAAAGAAGGGCAACGGATGGATCAAGACCGTAAACTCAAAAGAGGTGCCGACCTTGGTTTAGAGGGAGCTCAACTTGGGCAGTGGCAAAGCAAGGGGCGTAGCGTCGAGGTAATCCCACTGGACGATTATTACTTTGTGGTTGGCTTGGATTTCCTTGACCGGATTAATGCCCTTGTTGTCCCGTTTGCCAACTGTATATGTATCTTGGAATCACGGTGCCAATGTGTTGTGCCGGTGAGACGAGAGGGGGAAGGGTCCAAGACACTGTCTGCCATTCAGCTGGCCAAGGGCATGAGACGTGACGAGGTCACCTACTTGGCAGCCTTGAAGTTTGAGGATGAGGATAAGCCAAGGGTAGAGGCCCCATCCAAGGTGATTGATGTTCTAGAGTCCTTCAGGGACGTCATGCCGGCTGAGTTGCCTAAGAGGCTACCACCCAAGAGAGAGGTGGATCATAAGATCGAGCTGGTGCCCAATGCCACACCACCAGCCAAGGCCCCGTACCGGATGTCCCTACCAGAGCAGGAGGAGTTAAGGAAGCAGCTCAAGGGACGTAAGGGCTCGAGCCTATCAATAGTTTACTTCTCCCAATAGTTTACTTCTACTCCCTCAATATAATACTTCTCACTCTCCCCTCAGCCCTCTCAACCTCTTCCTCCCTATCGGTCGATAAATGTACTTTCAGTACTCTTTCCCTTTCGGTCGAGTGCTTCGCCCAATAAAAGCACTATCATTGCTGATGTAGATAATGAGGGGCTTTCAGGCCCGGCATTAGATATGATAGAAGAGGACAGCTACGTGGGTCGGGGTTCTCATACCCATTCCATTAGCGTGAGGAATGCAAGTCGAACGCGTCACTGTTCTTCGCTCGTCACTTCATTCGTTCCTTTCATTTCAAAGATTAGAAGAAGACATACTGGTCCTAGACCGCTAACCCACTTAGATATGAGCCCTAAGTCTAGCTTATCTGTTACCGAGCTGGAAAGCAGACATACTTCCTGGACGTATCTTCCCAGATACCACTGACTGATCAAGGCTGACTCCTCCTCTTAATGGGACAAGAGGCACGGTGCTTCCTAGGCATGTAGAAGAGTCCGGCTTTACCTAAGGCGGGACTGGCTGCCTAGTCAATGGGATGAGTTACTAATGCAAGTCCCAGTTATGCGTGATAGTGAGAGCTTCCTAGTCCAAGGAGCGGAGCGGTTCCAAAGTGATAAGTTACTGTACAGTCACCGATGAATTGGGACGAGCTTGTCACGAAGAGCGGGCGATAATTGCCATTAGTTGCGAGCGAGAGCTCCCGGTTTTCGAGTAGAATAGAAAGTTGTCTTTCCATATACATGTCTTCCTGGTCTTGCCTTGACTTAAACTTACCTGTGCCTGGCATATCTTACCCACCTCGTTCTTCCTCTGCCTTCCCACTCATCCCCGGCTCTCCATCTCTTATCCATCCAAGCACTGGTTCCCGGTGACGAGTACTAGCTCTGCTACCTAGGACAGATTCTTCCTAGGCCAGAGAAGGAGTCAGGTTCGTCCCTGTGCCTTCTCTAGTTTGGACCAGTACTAGGTCTTTTTTAGGGGCTAGTGTGTAATCGATCTCCTCCTTGGCTCTTTCAGAATGGAATTAAGTGCTTTCAGAGTCCAATCAATAAGCTGAGGCTTGGTACCTAAGCGACTGTGAATTCCTAATATTGATTGGCAAGAGTGATTGCCACAGCACGGTTGACCGAGAGAGATCCTTCTTCTGAGAACACGTAGAGGATGTCGATTAAGCTGCGAGTCAAGGAGAGCTGGCACTATGGCTATCTACAGAGTAGAGTGGAGACTGAGTACTTTAGGATCAAGAGTGAATGTGTAGCGGCAAGAGAGTGGTCCATGTACGAGCTATACCCAGTATTAAAATGGATAGATGAAATAGTGCTAAGCAAGATTAGATCACATAGTTGAAAGCACGAAACCTCACTTCCCCACTAGTTGAGTTGTGAGCACGGTCAGTTATCATAATTTTATTGATAGGCATGGTCAGCTATTATCTGATAGTGGAGAGCACTCAGTCTAGAGTGCAGTTATTAATCTCATTCCAGTCATTCGGATAGAGGGAGGCAGTTCAGTCGTCTGAGGACATCCCATTCCTTTCACGGTGGTAGACTTAATGAGAATGAAGTCAGATTAGCATGCTAAACTCAAAGGAGGCTACTCCACTCTCTTCTAATAGAAGAGGGGCACTAGGCTAGGGATGGAGCGAAGCAAGCATAGCACGTATCCAAGTAATCACTATCGTTAGGGAGCAGACATCATAGCATTTCTCATCTGTTCGTGATCAATTAAAGTAGAGCAGTTCTGCCCAAATGGGAGAACGGTACCGATCGAGAGTAGACGAGAAAGAATTCGTATGCGTAGTAGAAGCACTCTTTCTCCTCGCTCTCTCTACTCATATGAGTACCTCTCTACCAGTATGGAGTATAGAGAAGAGTTCGAATTGCAATCGTCACCTAAGCTTTTGTGCAATGAAAAGAGAAATAAGAAGGAGCAAGCACCTCTTTCTTAAGGGGGTACGAGATCGACCGGAATCCCTGACTGAAGTCCATAAGCCTGAGAGTTGGACCCGGACCCGCGGAGAGCCTACGCTACGTACTCTTTCGTGGGAGGTGGACCAGTTCTAGTCCTTCTATTCTATCCCATAGTATATAATGTCAAGAAGTAAACTAGCTCAGCCTAGGACTTCCTAATTTATCTTAATAGAGAAAAGATCATCGAGTCAAACAATAAGTAGGCAGAACGACTAAAATGTTTTGGATTTAGCGGACTTGGGATCGGGAATAGTAGTGGGAGCACTCTTATTTGCCCGACTTATATTTAGCTCGTACAGGGTGTCTTTATTTACTTTCTTAAGCTGGATCGGCCTTGACTTGAGACCCGAGCTGGATGAACTGGATTGGCTCAGTTAGGTGCAGAGGTCAGTCACTCGCTACGACCAGTATCCGAACAGTGGATATCAACAGATGGATGGGGCACCTTCACCAACACAGGGTCATAGGGCAGAGAAGATCCAAGGCCGCTATCCCACTGTAGGTTCTGAATGCCGTCCTATCCTCGATCAACCTCAAATCCCTCAACTATCGCATGAGCCACAACAGACGGATCTGCACCGGCTATTAGGTTTCACTCTTTCTCTACGTGGCGAGGGCTCTCTAATTTTGGGGTCCTGGCTAAGAGGTGGAATGCGAACTACTGTCAACATCTAGTACGGTCAGGCGAGGAGTGCGGAAGTTCAGTTGCATTGTGAACCTGCCTTGTCTTGATTTAACGGAGCGGATTGTATCTGCCATCGTCCCTCTTCGTCCAAGGAGCTGGAATTCGAGTTGATTCACAGGTCAAAATTGGAGACCCGTGTCGCAGAACTGAAGAGGAGTGGAGGAGCTAACTAAAGTGAGCAGAAAAGCCTGCCATGAAAGTGAATCCATAGAGTATAGGAGAGATGCTGATAATATGGATTCGTGATCCTTTCTTATTATGGGCTCTCTCTTTCTTTCTATCTATCTATTCAAGCAATTTGTTTTCACTCATTTCAGTATGGTGAGGAGTCAGACGGAGAAGTGGGAAAGAGGATGAAAACCTTATCTTATAGCTTTTGATTGAAGCACTGTTCTGTCGAATGTTCACGAATGCTCTGCTCTCGAGTGACTTCCCCAGTGTGCCACATATCAGGCTTCAAAGGTAGAAGGCGATAGAGTCTGGGAAGAAGCGAAAGAAAGGGCGTTAAACTGTTATTAGATGCTCTTAATGCGCATAACATAAAGTAAAGAGGGAAAAGGCTAACAGGAATGGAAGGCCTAGGTGAAGCAAGAGGCTGGCGGTAGACAAAAGGAGGCAGGCGTAAAGGCTAACTCAAGGTCAAGTCAAGGAAGTTCAGTTAATGTACGACCGTCAGAAGTGGTATGGAATAGGTCTAGCAGAGCAAAGAAGATAGGTACTTCTCCTCCTCCATAGAATGAGTTGGCGCATCTAAACCCTCTCAATTAGATAGAGCTGTACGGTTATTGTCTAATAGCGCTGACACTACTTGAGTATTTAGGTCTGATTGGAACTCATTCCTCATTTCCCATGAGTAGAAGGAAGAAAGAAGGAAAAGAAAGAGAACAACGAATACTAGTTCGGGAAGCCTCCTCCAATAGGAGTAGACCTATGCCACGGATGCCCTGCTCGTCCAACCGCTTCTAAATTCCTACGCGAACAGAGACCCATCATTCACTGTGCTTGGCGAGAAGTAGTACGGTCCTTATAGTTCAAAGACCATACAATATCTGACAAAGAGTCAATCTGGGCGCAATGCTCACTAGTCATCGCAACAGTAGCCAAGTCCATTCACTCTAGGTTTCAGTTCCATCTTATTGAGACATTGCACCTTTTCTATCGCCAAGGCATGGAGAACCCGACGGAATTCGCCTAACTTCTCGGTCACCCTCATCTCTCTTAGGTT
The DNA here is from genome assembly GCA_025175895.1 of Wurfbainia villosa. NCBI lineage: Eukaryota > Viridiplantae > Streptophyta > Magnoliopsida > Zingiberales > Zingiberaceae > Wurfbainia > Wurfbainia villosa. The sequence continues at coordinate 795,795 of JAKLTH010000158.1, forward strand.
ACAACGGTCAGGCGATCAGAACTAAAGAAGCCCTCTGAGCCAAGTCGAACCGCTCACACTAGTGAATACAAGTTAAAGCATATCCGCTACATCCATACGACTACTTGAATGGCATCCAATCCAGGAAGTCGAAGGGCAGATCACACTACTTCGCCACCCGTGAACGGTACACATTCCAGTGCCCATGGCTGCGGGTTGAGGGCTATCGTTCACTTGCTTGATCATAGATGGATTGCCTGGAACGAAGCAATTGGCAGAGAACTCATTCGCCCTATTCTGAATGAGATGTAGACTGGAAGAAAGGCACTCTGCTCCTTTCTTCCCAGCTCTCAGTCGTCATAGCCAGATATTGAACTGGCCTCCTGCACCTCACACCAGGGAAGATGCAACCAGAAAAGGCGCTATCATATTGCTAGACTCAGAACCGACCTTGGCCTATGGATCTCAGCAAACTACTACTGAATCTGCTCCTTCGTCATCTAGGTCTCCTAGCCGCGCAGAGCCATGGAGTGGTGAGCCACAACAGACACACATTAGACAGAATCTCGCCAACACTTTCTACCGTTCCACCTACTACGTTCCCTTGCCCATCCGTGGTATCAAAGCCGCGTCATAACTGGCTCCTTACGGATCTCCTCCTGTCTCTCACCCGAGCCCCCTATAGAGTCTTCAATTCAAGATGCCCTAAGAAGGGGATAAGCAGTGCCTTGGGTTGAGGGTTCATTTCATTTGCACACATTCGTTCTTGTATATTTGTCAGTAGGCGGTCTAGTAGGCGATCCCTTATTGAGGACGGGAAAGAAAGGAGTAAAGACAGGGAAGGGGCACTTCCATTAAAGGAGCAGACATGCAGGGACAAGTGCAACGACGTGAGGGAAAGAATGAAAGTAAATTGAGTGCGACCTAATGGAACTCCCCAAGCAAGAATAACTCTCGTAGCTATCAGAACGAATTGAAGCCCTACCTCTCCCGCTAATTGCCACTCTGAAGTGCCCGGGATATTCACTATTTGCAAGATCAAGATCTCATAAACCCATTGGCTTGAGGGATGGCATGCATAAAGGAATGAAAGTACTGGCTACGGTTGATGACGACTTAGACCCAGACAGCCCTTTGAGAGGAAATGTTAGGTAACAGGGAGCATGGCGATACGACAAATAGTCGGTCCGCCTTCCTCTGACTGTGCTGCCATATGAGCCTAGCCTCTCTTTCAATTCTCACCGCGTCACTCTCTAATGCTCCTACGACTTTGGACTGAGCGAAATTGGACTGCTCGAATTCAGGATAGGCACTTTGGTACTGTACTATACTAAGTAAAATAAGAGAGTCCACGTACGTCCTCTTCCTCTTCATAAGCTCAATTCCCCACTGCACTGCTAGCACAGGGAAGAGGGGGTCTGAACTTATTCTCAAAGCTATGCCGAGGGCGGATTGAAAGAGGGAAGGGGAGCTACTACTGGGAGCGGGCTCGGAAAGAGCACAAATGCTGGAGGACAAGAACTCACGACTGGAAGGCTGTCCTGACTGTCCTTCGCTCGGTGCTTCGCTTCGCATTCACTCAGCCCTAACCATTTCTTTCTTTTCGCTGGGCAGCGTGTCGTGAAGGAAGTGCTACTCGCTTTCGTGTCGGAAAGGAATTTCAATCAGTCTTCTGACCACCGTCCATTCTCCGACTTTCACTTCCTCACTGATCAAACCGAAGACCTATGCCCGCGATTCACTGCCAAGTCCGCCAAGCCAAGTCCATCCTTCCTTCTCCACGTCGCTATCGCTCGTTCCTTCTCATTTAAGTTTAAGCTAAACCCGTGAACCGAGCGATGAAGCCAAGTACAACGTTCCACTTGAGCACGGCAAGAGATCAAAGAGAAGAGAATGATCAATCAATCAAACTCTTCTACGCACCTCTCTAGCATACATACTCGCTGTCTTCTTCCTGCTCTACCCCTATCTCTATCAATACTTGACTTGGATCTCCACGCTCTTGAATCATGAACTCCGATTCTATCCATCGTCTCCTCTGTGCTATCCCAGAACAGATAAATATAGCGAATCCCATCCCTGCTCTCTATCAATCCATCGACTATCAGAATAATCATTCACTACTGCTCTACCCCTATCAATCCAGATAAAATACTTGACTTGGATCCCCTTCTCCACCTCCGTGCTACTTGGATTGGCTTTACTTGGATCTCCTTCTCTACGCTCCTTGAATCATGAACTCCGATTCTATCCATCGTCTCCTCTGTGCTACTTGGCTTTACTTGGATCTCCACCTCTGTGCTACTTGGCTTTACTTGGATTGGATTTCACAACTATATCTCGCTTCATTCCTACGAGCCCTCTTACGCATGTAGGGTTAGGATCCAAGGTAATTGAATCCGTCTCACTTCTGCGCTCTTTGCTAGGTTTGAAACCGATTGAAATAGCTTCCTGCGCCCACGTGTAGCGGTAGGCAGGAATGCTAATTAGTTTGGGGGGTTCGCTAGCTACTAACCCTCGGGTAGGACAGTCTTTCTGAAAGGGGAGGAAGCGTTGAGTCTTTTACATCATCTTATGTAGAATCCTCATCCGGGTAATCAAATCAGTCTGTAAGGAAGCTTTAGTTCCACTTCTCTTGAAGCGTAATACCCTTCCTGCTAGTTTTCCTATCCCGGAATCTAAGGGGGAGCTTGATTTACGGCGAAGACTTGTGAACATCCGAACATTTTCTCCATCACCCAGGGAACGAATGGGGGTAGCTTCCTCTCTGCTAGGCTAGGAATAGGAAGACTTGAATGAAAAGTTCCGCATCTGCAAAAATGACATTTACAATAAAATGACAACCTGGATGGAAATCTGCCATCCGATGGAAAGGCATCATGCCCAGCCTCCAAAGGACCCTGTATATCGTCATAGTAGCGAAAGTTGCGGCCCCTTACGGAGTAGTTGAATCCGCCTCAAGTCCTACTATTGAATTAAAAGGATTTGATTCTAAGGCTACTAGCTTCAACTCGAAAGGTTTCCCGTAGTGTAGTAGAATTAACAGATAGGAACTGCTTCAATGATTGGCTAGTGGAATCATCCGATACATCGGAAGTAACATCATTAGTCTAATCAGGTTCAATAGTAGCATTAGTAGCTGCTTATTCAATAGTTGCAGTTGCTGTTGAGGCTTTAGTAGAGGAAAATTACATTTACTACTTACAATTCCACTCTCTAGCGGATTCATTTGCATTAGCGGGAGTTTCATTTAGAGGAGTTTCTGCTTCGACGCCCGGAGTGGAATATCCTGTAGTTCCATTTCCAGCTACTGCTACTACTAAACAAGAAGTACGTACTTTCATATCCTCTTCTGGTAATTAAAGGAAAATCTCACGAGGGTATAGTGAGAAAGAAAGTACATAGTAGCTCACAAAATTACTTTAAGAAATAGTCATAGTTGCGAACTTTATCAAACACTTTCAGCCTATTTATAGGTTTAAATGTTGATATGACTTCTGATAGTTGTAAATGAATAGTAGTTATCAATATCAGGTTTGACTTCTTTTAGTAGTTCCATCTTCAGCTGGAGATCTAATAGCTTCAACCTTTCCATCAGCTACAGGTGAAAGATGATCTCTAGTAGCGGATCTTCCTGCTCTTGTTCGTCCAAGACCTTACAATGAACTAGTTGATCTTGCTTCAAGCATTCCTTCTTCTGTTAATTCTATAGGTTTATCTGCTAAATGTAATTTATTCCATAGCTCAAAAGTAAACTTATCTACATATTCCACTCTTCAGTACTTCAATAGGCTAGGGTCCGTCAAGTCCTGTTAATTCAATAGCTGCTCCTAGCCCGATTCCAAGACCTGGAACTTCCAATTCAACCATTCCGGGGCCATAGAAATAGTAGGACTTGAGCTAGTAGCTTCAAGCTTACCTTTCAGTTCCTGGACTCAGAAAGTACAGCAGAAAGTACAGCAGTAGCAGCTCTAGTTCCATCTGAAGTGATATAGCAGGAGATCTAATAGCTGAAAGCATTCCATAGGCTCGAAGCAGAAAGCTTGCCAGTTAAAGGGAAGGAGTAGCAGTTGAAGAGGCGGATTCCACTCCTAACTCCATTCTATATTCGTTCCTGCTCCCCGACTAGGGGATCACTCTCTCCTTTAAAGTGAATTAGAACTATTGAATTGTAAGTCACTATATAATTAACAGCTACTAATTCATTGACTAAAGCAACTGTTGATTGAGTTTCTGCTACAGCAACTAGGCCTGCTACTGTTGATGCTTCTTTACCTGGAGTTTCATTGACAGGAAGATCAACTAATTCATTGACTTCCGATGGCATGCTTTAAGCAAGAGAAAGAGGAGTTGCCTTTGTAAAGGCTTAGCTTGATGCTACTAGCTAAAGTCCTACTATTGAATTCCATGTAGTTCTTGGGATCCTCCTCCTACGGGTTACCTGAGACAAAATCACTTTCATTTAAGTAGTATATTAGTATATTCTAATCGGAAAGTGCTCCCCAAAATTACTTTCTTCACTTCCCTGCCTTAAGGCTTAGGTAGAATAGGAAGCAAAGAACTCTCACTTAGAACTCATTCTTCTCCATCCCTATCTGCTAGTAATGTTTCTCTTTACTTTGCTTTTCAATTAGGAGATTCTCTAGTAGCATCTTACAATTCGATAGTGACTTACAATTCAACTCTATATTCAATAGCAGTAGCGGAGGATATGAAATAGAAGCATTCCCGTCATCAGCATCTGAGTCATTAGTTTCTTCAGCACCAGGGCCCGTTCCCCTTGAAGCAGCACGTGTTGATTGAGATCGCGCTTCTTCCTAGAGGTTGTGGGCAGGGGATGCGAAAACAGCTCCTTATATAAATACATTAAAGAAAAGCCCGTCTGCTAACTCTTTCTTTCTCATTCTGTTTCATGTCGGAAATGCCGTTGAAAGATGAATCCTATGTGCACATCCTTCTAATAGGGCTCGATGCATCCCCGCTTGTTTGCTTATGTTGGCATATTAGAATAAGGATTGCCTTATTCCGGATTCAATAGCAACAGGCCTCCTTTCCTTCCCTGGGCTTGACCGGAATGACAGGACTGCTACCGTACTGTGCTAAAGGAATGCTTTCTATCTTCCAAACGGGGTTCTCGACTTGCTACTTACTTTTCCTTTCTTGCCGCTTCGCAAGGGGCGCGAACGAATAGACTGAAGTAGTCCTTTTGTGGCTGGTCAGCTCTGAGGAATGCCCTTCTCTTTATTTAGGAGCGAAAGAAGAGGGATGCGTTTAATAAGAAGAAGCCGCTATTTTATCCACTATAGTTCGACTCGAAAGGTCTTTCCGTGACCGAGTTCAGTGAACCGAGTTACATACCAGTTTCGAGAGGCTCTTAAGAATCTGTCTTTTTTGGCTAAGGGGATTGAGAGGAATGAGGGCACAGATTCGATAGTGCTCCACTGCTTAGGCGTAGAATAATTTCCTTATTAAAATATGCTCCTATATCCTACTGATCTTCTTTGGACAGCGCACTGAGGTTGATATGCCTTGATCGCCTAGTCCAGATTCCTCCCACAGAATGTCTAAGAGAAAACGTAAGGCTTTCCTTTAAAAGGGGATCCTTAAGAATCCAAGCCTCTTTCTTAGCATAGGTGAAGCTCCTTTCGTGTACGACAGTTATCGGTTCAAAAGAAGGCTGAGTTCAAAGGCAAGAGGAATGGGCCAACCCGGGTTTTCGGATTCCTACTTTGAACAGTTATCACACTGAACCGCTTATCATATGAATTAGACTGAACGGAACTCAGCTTAGATTGTGTTGTCACGCTAACTCTATGATTTAATAATCTGCTCTTTGAACATTGAACAACAGATTCTATAACAAGAGGGTGTTTGGCTGAACGCTGCCCGGAGGAAGAGTTTGAGTTCCAGGTAAGAGATTAGAAGATTCATGAGACGTGCAAAACCAAAAGTGCCAAGTTTCGGGGGGCGAGGATTCGTCTAAAAGGTTCAAGTCTAGAGTCTTCCTCAAGGGGCTCGCAAGGAGTCATTTCAAAGCAAGTGGGCATTTCCAAGGGAAGACTCGGTCCGAAGTGCCAAGAGGCCTGGTGTCCAATCGACTTTCTTTGTTGGATTTCAATCATAGGCATCAGACGCGAGCTTTGCCTATCAGACTCAGCAGACTGAACTTCTAACATGAGTTAGACTTGTAAAATATAGTTATTCCCCTTCCTACGAGATCTAGTAGCGTCCCCTTCTTCGCCATAACAGTTTTATAGAAAAGAGTACGGTAATGGTCCGAACTGTAGGATTCGAGCACGCCAGGCTCTATTATAATGGATTAGATCGATCACTCGTAGCTAGTCGAATGATTGTTCCTGTAAGCCAAGCAGCTATCGAAGAGCGTAGGAGATAGAGATAAGCATAGGATAATAAATAGGTTGTAAGATGCCGCTGCTATTGGTTGATTCGCATCGGTAGCTGCTCTTGAGACAATGGCCAAGAGGTCCTTCTCTAACTTAAGCAAAGCAGGCTTGACCTATCCATCCATAGAGAGTCTCAACCGAGAGCAAAGGTGCTGAAGGATTTTGAGCAGTGAAAAGAGATCGCCTAGCTCGGACTGCCGGGACAAGAATCAAAGATCATCCCAGTACACCTCTCTTCCCGCTAGTCATGCCTGGACTGAGAAGAAAGAGAAAGGAAAGGGAGACAGGTGGTCGTCAGTCAGTGGACCAGGAAAATGGAGCGTAGCTGGAGAATGGGCATGCTTGGGGGGATATAAATGGCTCCCAGGAGAATCAATCCCAGAGAATCAAGCATCGGGAGGCAGGGCAGCAGAGAAGCTTCCGTCTTCGCGAGCCTTAGCACGACAGAGGACAAGGCCGAGTTCCAATCATCTTCCTCTCACGAGTCCCTTTCATCAGTCGTTAGGCCAGGGCATGCGATGGACGGAAAGGTAAGGTCCGAGTGAAACGACGGGTAGACGTGGCGACGCAGAGGGCAGTGCTGCGAGAAGGAGTTCCATGGATGGCTAGATTTTCAGTAGCTCTAATGCCGGAAGCAGATTGGTTGCTCTTCGATTCGTATTTCTATGCGATTGAGGGGCTAGCGTCTTCTTCTAAGCCGACATACATCAATCCTAATTAGTTTCGTCCTCTTTTTTGTCGCGTACTCACCCAGTGGCATCTGTCCACTACCATTTCAGGTTTTGTTAGGTTTTTCCGCGTGTTACCAACTTTGTATGGTTCGTTGGATGCTTGTCGAACGCGGTAGACCGGATTGGTCTTATGTGGAGCGCTTAATAGTAATCAGCGCCTAGACGAGAAGATGCTACATTCTTAACAGAAAAGCTCAAACTCGGTTTATGGGTTCGTTATTATTGTAAATGGTATTATAGCACTATCCAAGAACATTTGCCAATCATTAGGAGTTTAGTATTATTCTTCGCCTACCGCAAATAGAATAGCTTCGTCCCCAAAGAAAGCTCATAGTCAGGCACGGGATGGGATGATCCGCAGGTGGTCTGCTATTGCCTGCCCCTTGCCTTACTCATTTAGGGCTTCTAAAACTACAAGATACTCTGTCCCATCCTTGTAGTTGTAGCTACTAGTTCTAAGTTAGCATTCAACTCCCGCTACTGTGGTATCAGAGCAAAGGATCAGTCCTAGGTAGACCTGCTTCCTTGCTACGAGCAAATGGTCACTGAGGAAGCTGCTGTTCCTACTTCAGTCCCACAAGAGCAGGCACGTGGACGAGCTGAAGAACGTAAGCAGCCTAAGCGTGGCAAATCCAAGCAGGTGACTGGCTAGAACCTCGCATTGCTGGATTGGAAGAACGCACGTCCAAGGTTGAAGCTGATGTCGGGAACCTTAGCGAACAGCTAGACAACTTAATGCAGGAAAATGCTGAGATTACTCGTGCTGCCAAAGCTATGATCGAAGAGCTTAGTAGCACGTTGAAGGGAGAAAATACGCTCCCTCACCCAAAGCAAAGTCTTACAGACTTGTTGCGGGGTTTTGTGGAACGAGAGCTGCGTGGAGTTATCACCGGGATTGGAAGCGGGGAGTTAGAGCGGTACCGAGAAAGCTAATGAGGGGCACCCATACGGGCTATTGCGCTTCTTCATGCCCGGACCGGGAAATAAGGGAAGCAGATAGGGCGGACTCTACCTTGAAACCTTTAAACCAATAGTACTAGGGGCAGCAGGCGTATAAGGCTAAGCTGTGAGGTAGAGCCTTTTCCTCTTCTTATGCCGTACCGAGAGGAATAAGATTAAGGCGATACCACTACCACAAGGTATGATGGTGTTGGAACTTAAGCTGCCGGTTCTTGCTCTGGCGCTCTTAATCTCGAAGGTCTTGGTAGGATTCTTACTTGCTGGCCCTGCCCTTTTCTTTCTTGCTTAACAACATGGCATCCCTTGCGAAATTACCCTAGTCTCGGTCTTTTTATCCTTAGAGTGTGTTCGTGTATTACTTGTACTGCTTTTCAGTGATGGCAATTAGAAAGGGCCTGATATTTCTTATTCTTTATAGCTCTACCCGCGAGGAAGCCCTTCGCTCATCAGTATAGTGCATACAATAAGTCAAGAGCTCTTCCGCCCCTCGGGGTTTACGCTTGAACTCCCCCAAAGGACTGCTGGAATTCGAACTCAACAGCTAGATCATCAAGCTTATGAACAAGCTTGGACAGTTCTCCTTCCTTGGGGTTTGCAGACGTTTTGGAAAGGTGGTCTTAGCTTTTGTGCCCTATCTGAGAGAGTGGGGTGAGGGAGCTAGCGGAGTGAGCGGAATGCGTGAATCTTTCTTCCCCCGGGCTATATAAAAAATAGATCCTCAATTGAGGAGCGAGTTTACGAGCTGACCAAGCCTGGTAGAAAGAAGGAAAAGCCCTTTCTTTGGCTGAGCACCTTTAGCTCGGGGAGGAAGAGGATCACTTACCTAGGAAGAGGATCACTTACCTTAGTCTTGTTTTCCTTCCGATAAGCCCGCCTATCCCATCATATATCATAGTAGTCTTGCGCTTTTGTCTTGGCTTACCGGTCTCCTGGTCCGATGAGCTATTGGGCTAGGCTGCTACCCACACTTTATTCTCGAATTAGAATGATTTGATACCTTCCTCGGCCAAAAACGGAAACTAGAAAGTCTAGTATTGTCAGCCCTAGAGGTACCACACTAACAGCGGCATCCCTACCTCTCTATCCACAACCGACCCTAAAGCTTATTTATTTACTTTTGCATAGGCATGGGCACAGGTGGAGACACAAGCAAAGGCAGATCCCGTTAGAACTTCATAATCCCGGAATCCCTTCCTATTTGAGAGACAATAGTGAACATTTATCCATAATCCATTGAAGTAACACCAGCGGCAAAGGCACAGGTTCCTTCGGCGGCAGGAAGAGAAGAAGCTTAAAGCGGGATAAGGGCGGTTAGCTACTCCGCCGGTCGCTACGCTCCTGTTGAGTCCCTGTGCTTGTACTTACTGCTATGCTCACCAAAGCCCATAGAACCCTCACTCTTCTTTTTGTTCTTATCTGTTTGAACATCCCCGGATCCAATCAGCAGTGGTAGAGAGTCCTCTTCCCCCAAGCGTCTGAAGTCACTTCCACCCTTTGCTTCCTTGCTTTCAAAAAAGGAGAAGTCGGACTTCTTCTATAGTATAGCGCCTTCCCTCGGGTCATGAGCAGCTTTTCTAGCTAACCGAACACAAGAACACAAGCAACCGAACAGAAGTAAGTGAACGAGAAGAGAGAGACGGGAAAGCAAGGGTATCCCAATAGGCTCGAATTTAAACCCATGGGCAGATCTGTCGTAGTTTCGAATCTAATAAATCCATTCCATTTCTACCCTTCTTGTAAGTTGCTGCGGGATCGGGAGAGAGGTAGAGCTCATGGTATGGTAATTCTGCTGGCCCCATTCACGACTGGTGCTAGAGGAAAAGTAGGTCTAACCGGATTAGAGACCTCTGCGCATCTATTAGGAACGAGGGCACCGCCTCTTCGACTTCGCCTTTGCTAAGTGGGAAAGAGCATCATGCATTCAGTATATATTCATGATGTGAGTTCAGTGCCTTTCTATTACATTCAGTGAGAAAGTTTATCGACTTCGAGAGTTCGTGAGATGAGCTCTTTATTGACTGGTTCTCATGAATGAGACCTGGTGACACTCACTCAGATTAGCAACCCCTTCGACTTCGCTTGCTAAAATAGGACTTTGATTAGGTGGAAATAAGGTAACAATGGGATTCGAACAGACAAATGAAGCGAAGCGGAATGCGGCAGCAGCGAGCCGACTCTCACAATCAGATAGGGGAGGCGGAGACGTGGGAATCGGGATAGATCGACATTCCATTCTTGGTGATGAGCCCCACTATCATGAGGAAGAAGCAGGGAATCGGGATAGAAAGTCGTGCAATAGACAAGTGAAGCAGAGCGGAGGCAGGGCTCCCGCCCCAGTGTTCAGTGAAGCGTGAAACCTTATAAGAGAGCATACGAAGCCTACTTTAGATTCTTAGTGGAGTAGTGCGTAGTTTTTCGTTCTTTTTCTATCTACATTTGCTTCTTTCTTTTCACGGATCTTATCTATTTCGACTTCGCATTTGTTTTATGATTGAGATGAAGAAAGAGATCATAGTAGGGCTCGGCTCGCTCTAGTTGGATTCAATCCTTGTCGGGACCAGCTATCGCAATGGGCCTAAATAAAAAGTGCATCGCTGGCTCGTCCTTTATGGTGGGCTCGCAAATCACTCGCTTCATGAGCACCTCCGACTTCGCTTGCATTCGGCGTCATTATCACGTCGCCCCTGCTATCCCAGATTTCTGCTGCTTTTGCCCTTGCTTGAACTAGCTAAATCCTCCAATGGATAGTCCTTCCCGCTTTCTTCCTAGATGCTTTCTCTATGCTATGATTTCGCGGTCCCTTCCATTATTTGAGTCACGTAGAATAGAGAGTCTCTCTCATTTGATTCATTTCTTCACATATCAATAACTACAAGGCATCCGGGAATAAACGATTCATCTGGCCATACGCTTCGCTTCCTTTCAATCCTTAAGTTAATGGTTGATATATGAGTTCATGCGCCTGCTATTAGAGTCTCAGTTCCGGTTGCACTTTCGGGGTCAATCCGACGGAGGGGGTTCGGACTCTAATGGGTTTGTTACCTTTCCGAGGAGTATAAGTTGCAGCTTCTTATAATGGCTTGCTTTCACTCATGGGTTTACTGCGTACCTGGGACGAAGAGGAATGTTGACCGCTCAGCAGCCTTACTTAGTCGAATAGTGGAACATGGCAAGAACCCTTCCAACATCGAATAGTAGCTCTTCCTTAGTCTCATATATGAATATGGCATTACCAGAGGCGGAGCACCCCGGCAGCTGAAAGAGTTCTTTCTGAACCAGGCTCCCCAGGCACCCCGAAGCGTCTCTTCTTTCTTTCATCTTGTCCCGACGTCCCGGCTGAAGCATATCTTTCTCCTCTGAAAAAGGGGTGAGGGCGCAGGCACTGATTACTTTGGCCGTTGATCCGTTCTCTTGGTGAAGCAAGAAGAGCGCTACGGGTAGAGAAGTTGGAAAGCAAGGTAGGGCAGCGGCGGCACCGAATTTGGATGACTCACTTTTCTCTGTCCAAGCAATTGCAAGAGTTCTTCTGGGAGCAAATCATATTATTCTGTACTGTACCACTTGCCAGACTTGATTGCTTTCACGGGACTCTAGCGGGATAAATTCACTCGAACATATAATAATGAAGACACGTCGCTATCGCTCGTCCCTCGTACGCAACCCTTCCTTTTATTGAGCTAAAGGCCCGAGATCTTGCTTTCCAGTCGCTCCGCACCAAGCTCCAGGTTCGGAAGAGATGCCCTTAACTTAACTTAAATGAAAGTAAGGTAAGGTCGAGCTCTCGTAATTGATCGCTCATATGTCCATTCCGTTCTGGCTAGCAGAGTAGGGACTGCGCTTTCCGATAGCAGCAGAGAAGCTCCCATTCTTTATAAAAGAAAAAGAATCGCTAAGCACCAAAAGAGCCCTTTCTCACAACTCTCCCTTCTCCTTTCTACGATCGCATGGTTGGCTTCCACACCTGCCCTTGTGATGATCGGAGAGAAGATTGAGCAAGGTGTGAAGAGCGGTCAAATTGCTGATAGCTCGACAGAAGCCTCCAAGAAGTAAACTGTTGGGAATAAGAGAGTTGGATAGGTGCAGTAGGTCAATCACGATAGACAGGCTAGACGACGGAAAACTCCAATTCGAATCCCGCGGACAAGGGATAGTAGATCGTAGACTCTCTCCCGGAGCCTCATGGTTCTCTTTCGTTGTGCTAGCCGGGAACCTTAGTGTAGACCGTTCAATCGAGAGCGACGCGGAAGGTTCATCAACTCAACATTCTTTCTTCAAATCAAAAAAAGATTCAAACATCGAAGAGCAGACCCTGGGCCAATTGCTGGCATTGACGAGAACGGATTTGAAATTAGAGTTTCCGATACCTAATACTAGTCGACCAGAAACACTTATACGACAAAGGCTCAAAAAGAATGCTTTGACCTATTGAATGAAAGTGGGATGGGATGATCCCGCTTTGCTCCTCACTCCCTTCATGGCTGGGTATTCAACAGAAAGATCAGAGGCCGCTACTGAAGGAATGGATATGCTCTACTTCAAGGGCTTCCTCCATTCTCTCCACAGTCAGATGGTGGGCGCTACGGATTCACTTCAAGAGCGGATCAAAGTGTTGACCTTCCGTACCACAGAACTAGAGGGGGTGCAGCTATCTTTATATATGATTGTCCCATCCCAACCGAACTGGGGATAAGAAGAATGGGACTATTCCGCACATCGAATGAGAGTCTTATTTGTGGGACTATGAATAAATCCAGTACTCAAAGTAAGGTTGGCATTCTTTTCTTATAACAGATGATAGTTCTGATGATGAGGGATCGAGCACTGCTATCATGAGCATGATAGTTCTTTGCCGACCAACCTAGACTGGAATCAATGAACCGTTGCATCCATTTGACTAAGAGAATGGGATTAAAGAGCCGCATTCGTTCGGCCGGAGTTTCCTTGAAGTCGTGCCTTAACTGGGAAGCTCACCAACTCTCATATAAAAGAAAGAATCCCACTCTTCTGTAGCGGATGGTGAGGCGAGAACTAGAAACACTATCAACAAATGATTCATACTTCAAAGGAAGAGGCAAGAGTTGGAGAAGTTGAGTGTGTAGGTAATGTTTAACCAGCCCTCAGAGTGTAGGTTCCACAGAGCCTATCAAGATGCCGTATAGTCAGGATAGCCTGTGAGCGGGTGATCAGAGCGACTATTCGCGATCCAAGGGTGCCTGCTTGCTTATCAGCTAGCGATGGGTGCCGTCCTCTCCCACATGCGGACAAGGACTATGACCTTTATGTAGGGTGCAGAGAGTCTGAAGATTGAGCCTAGCCCTTTGCTCTGCCTTACTACCTCATATGGAAGGAAGGAGAGGGGTCGTGGGAAGGGGAGATGAATGGTACAAGACCTAGCTAAGCCGGGAACCTTGATTCAAAGGGGTATCGGCGATCAATTTCTATGTAGGCATTGCAGGTCAAACTCAAGAGGATCTGAGCTTGAAACTGCTCTTCTTACAGGCCGGCGAAAGAACTATGCAAGTCTCTATCCAGGTGGTTTTGGAATCACTCAGTTGAAGAACGAACCCCTTGAGAGGGGCTCCCTCACGTATCGCGAACAACATTTAATGAAATTATGTCGCGGCTAGTTATTCAGTCTTTTCTTTAGGAAAAGTAAATTATTCAAGCTGCTCTGCGTACAGTTCGGGTTGCGAGGGCAAGGAGCAAGTGAAACGTCGCACTAGAAATCATTCCCGGCCTATCTTTCTGTTGAAAGAATAAGGATAGAGCCTAGCCTAAGAAAGGTCAGAGACTCCCTCCCCATCCTCCTGCCCTTGAGCACGAAGAGTCGGAATAGACTTGGCGCCTATAGCACAGGAATCAATGAACCGCTACTGAGAAGGGTTTGAATACTGATGTAAAAGAAAGGGTATCGAAGTATGTTGTGTTTTTGGCTCGGCTCGGTTCACTTATCCGGCTCCTTCAACTCGATGCACTGACTCTTACTCGATGCACTGACTCTTTCTTATCTATTGATTGTGAGCAGCGAGGGAAGCCAACTCGCATTACAATTCATAGGAGCGACTTAGCTCTCGATCGGTTCAACACTTTCAGTAGTGGTTATGCATTCTATGGGCCAGCTCTCTTCTTCTAGCTGCTATCCCATCCAGATCTACTCATAGTCGTTTCACTTCCCTCTGTCACTCCGCATCTTCGCTTTTCAGCTCCCGTTGGTTCTATTTCAAAGGTGGGCTCTTTCTATCTATCTCTTTGTCGGCTCTCTCATTCACAGAGCGAATTCGAACTCTATCTTATCTCGATGCACCGTCCCCGCCATCTCGGAATGATATCTCGATGCTCAGTCCCCGTGAATCTGAGTTCTGAGCCCACTCACCGGCTACCAGTCCGAGGAAGAATCATAGGCATAGCAGCAACCCCGTGTTAGCCTTCCGTTCTCTTCTTGATCTATCTTTCTGTCTTAATAGAAGCCAGCCTATGCATGTAAATTGGATCTCCAGTCAAGTACTACTTCTCTCTCTCTTTAAGAAACTATCTATGATCTTCCCTTATGCATGTAAATTCAGATAATTTTGGATTAAAAACGAATTACAACATCTGATTCTTAGCCCCTGATCGGGTCTGCCCTTATTCCTTCCTTCTATCAATCCGAGCTTCACTGTACCCACCCCCCGCTCTGGAACTGAATTTACGATTAACTTGATTTAAGCGGAGCTAGTGAAATTCACTTTATTTACGATTCACTTTATTTAATGAACTTTGGGAGCTCGTTTCACTTTATTTAATGGTATTCAAGTAAGTCTAGTCTCGTTCAACTCCGATTCACGGGTCTTAATCAAGTTCTTCGCTCTACGTCGTACTTAAGCCCGTCGGCTTCCCTTTATATTGGCCCGCGAGTCTCGAGTCGCAATTGAACTTTGAACTTGAGATATTGAGAGTCATTCGAAGAACTCGATTCATTCGATGATACGAGTGAAAGCGAGTGAAACTGGAGCGAGTGAAACCAGTCCAATTCCATTCCAAATTGAGACCCAGTTGGAGCGAGTGAAACCAGTAGGCGGTTCACTTTATTTAAGCCAAGTCCAGGTACGAGCGCTAGCGACGTGGAGATAGTGTCGCAATTAAGGATCTTTATAATAGCCCGCCGACATAGAGACCAGTAGGAGGGGCTAAGCAATAGCCCGCCGACGTAGAGGTCAGACCCGACCAGGGCAGAGGTGCTAAGAGTCCCTGGGCATCCACTAAGTAGAAGCGAGTGAATCAGTAGCGCGTAAGAGTTCTTGTTCTTGTTCGCCTGAGTTCGAATATATAAGAAGGATTCTCACGGGTGGATCAGACACTTGGGGCATGAAATTGAATGCCCAGTCGTAGCCAAGACCAAGAGATCTGACTCATCTCCCTATTAGGCGGGGCTAGATTGAGTTGGGCATACTCAAAATTGATATTCTCAGTGGAATGCGAACGAAGTTCATGGAAAGATAATAAGGAGTGAGAAGTCCTCGCAAGAGCAGATCTCCTTTCTGCTGCACTGACCGCTACTACCTTCAATAGTGAGCCGGCATGGCTTTATCTTACTTAAAAATGGGCTAGGCATATGTGCTCGCGGAGTTAGCAAAGAGTCAGCGAGCAGGGCGCAACAAAGAGTTGAGTTCAGGAGACGAGGTAGGTCTGGAAGAAATGGGGGCTAGTACTAGTAGTAGAAGGCCCTCTCTTTTGTCTTGTGCCAGGCTTGGAGAATTCACATATACGCTGAGCATCTCTTGATAGATCTTTTCATTCACTCCCCATGGTTAAGTGTGGCTGCTCGACGAGGGCAAGATTCAAGCCAGACCTCATAGACCAGGTGGTATATGAGTAAGAGAAGTGGTAGAGTAGGAGCGACCTCGTACCCCACACCCCGTCCCTTTGATAATCATATAGTAATGGTGCACTCTGTTTAGTGAGTTCCCTCGTCCAGTTCCTCGCCCGTGGAAAGAGGACTGATTCGTCCCCGGTCTGAGTTGAGTGCCCATAGCCTTTCTGAGGTGGATCCAAGCAGGAAGTTTAGGAGGTGTCACCATCAATCACGTAAGAAGGGGTACGATTCTTATTCTCTCTTGTAGTACTGTGCCAGAGACTGATTGTGACGAGTGATGATGGTTCACGGACCAGGAACTCTTCCGTAAAAAAGCTATCGGTACAACACAACCAATTTCCTCTGCTTCCAAGTACTACTCTATCGGGTGGGGATTGGGGCAGGCTCTGACTAGATCAGAGAGTCATTTAGCGGCTGGGAGGACACTAGAGCAAGGCCTCGAGTAGACCGCCACTTTCTTCAAGCTCGAGAGGGAAGAGAATCTCGAATTGATAAGAGGGGGAAAGAAAGATCATCCATAAGGGAAAGTGGCCTGCGGACTCATGGCTAAACCCTTGCTTGCCAATGAAGCGGATAGACCATACTTGCTGAACAAGAACTCTTAGTGGTCTCCCGGATGAAGGAAAGTGGCCCGCCCTCAACGCTCCCTGGTCTCGCAGATCAGAGGTGGGCCCCCGCTGTTCAGTAATCCATCCGTAGCTGCTATTGCATTTTTTTTGGTCCTAGGATTAAGTAAGAGATTGCGATGATGACTTTCGCCTGCCGAATCGTCCTATGAAACTGTTCTAAACTTGCTTTTGAAGTCCCGTCGAACTTGGACCACGACTTCTCAATAAAGACGCTCACTCCCACCCGAAGAGAAATGTGATGTCGGGCTCGACCTGCTCCTACTTCTTTATATAAGATAAGACTCGTGGGCCCTCTCCACTTCTGCTCGATCGAATGCTGATTGATACCCGACTTACTGGTTGAAAGAGCATAGGGTTCTTCTATTGGCAAAGGGTTCAAGTCTCGTCTCGCAGATCCAACTTGTGCTTCTTCATCCCATAAGGGCCCAGCCCAGTCACCTCTTAGGAAGTTCTCCACTTGGTCCGTTCGGTCAAGAATCATACAAGGATCTAGTTCACACTTACTTAGTTAATGCGATGCTGATATAGCTCCTGGAATTCCTGTGCTTAAGGCTTAAGTGAGATTCATCAAATACCTCAGCCACCTGCTCAAGGGCCTAAGAAAAGAATCCAGCTCAGGCGTCGTTTCACTCGCTCCTTGCAAGCAAGACTTGAGAGTCTCATTCGAATCCCTAGCCGGCAGTAGAGTAAAGAGGGTAAGGGAGGCCGAGTGAAAGAAAAACTACTAGCCAGCGCTATGATTCCACCTAACCTGGAATCTTGTCAGCCCGCAGCATCTACTGACTTATAGGATCCCGCTACAATCTTTGGTTATAGAAGAGAAGATCTTATCTTACCTAACCCGCGTGAAGAGACCTGGGAGAAGGAGGATAAAGAGCAATAGTTTTCTCCGGATAAGAAGCCTTTTCCAAATAGGTCTGAGCCAGAGTTTGATCCAGCCTTTTCTAATAGTTTGATCCAGCCTTTCATTTTCTAAGCCAATAAGGAGAAGGAGGTTCTTTTAACCTGAACCCCTGATCTTAAGCCTTTGAGGTTCTTTGCCAGATCTTCAGCCCCGGAGAAAGAGGCAAGTCTGAGCCTGACCTTATGAATGAGTTCCCGGCGAACCCCTCCTTATCAGCTGCAGATGAGTCTGCTCTTTTCTTCTTCTTCCATGTCAGCCGAAGATTCGGAGTACCGGGGTCTCTCTCAATGAGAACAAATCTCGCACCTATCCTATTCATTCGCATTGACTCTGCTCCTGATCATAAGAATAGCATCCAGCCCTTGAACTCCTCCTCTACGAAAGAGTGCCAGCCAGTCCTTCTTTTATGGGGATATGGGGACGACTCCTAGACGTCCTCGACGCTCCCGCTCCACATTCTGAGTCTGGCTCTCCGTTCCTCACGAGCTACGGCTCGCTGGATTGTAGTTATCCATGATTCTTCCTTTCCGCACCGCTCCGCTACTATT
This sequence comes from Wurfbainia villosa, assembly GCA_025175895.1. NCBI lineage: Eukaryota > Viridiplantae > Streptophyta > Magnoliopsida > Zingiberales > Zingiberaceae > Wurfbainia > Wurfbainia villosa. The sequence continues at coordinate 813,802 of JAKLTH010000158.1, forward strand.
GGTATTGGCATGCTATCTCAGAGGTCCAGAGCTAGAGAATTCAACACAACATTCCATCTGAGCCGCCTTGAAGAGACTATTCGACTTCCCGAATTCAATCCTTGAAGTTCCCCGAAGGCCCTTTCTGAGACTCTTTCTGAGACTATTCGACTCCCCTCATTCAATCCGAGTGATGTTATCGAGGGCCACTCTTTCTCGATCCTCATTCCCGTCTCCACTATCTCGATCGGAGTTCAGTTCTATCAGGCTCATGCTACTCATGCAATCAGACCCGAATGCAAGAGAATCAGCTCATGCAATCAGACCAGAGAATCAGAGATCAAGTTTCAAGCAATCTCCTCCTTTATTGGCATGCTATCTCTTCGGATCATGCAATCTGAGACTATTCGACTAGCTTGTGTTAAGCATCTTGCTAGAGCTCATTTCTTTATCATTCGCTTTCGTGCTGATTCTTCTTTTGGAGCGGGCTTGTCTTCCTTCTTCTCCTGGGAAGTGAGGAGTATAGTTGATGCATGAAAAAGTAACTTGAGCTAGCTTCTGCGCTCAGTTCTGGTCGGCCTCCCCTTATTTCACTCCTGAAACTGCCCATCTCTCGTAACCGTAATAAAAGAAAAAAGAGCTCAGTCGGAGGGAGAAGATGACTAGGCAGGCGTGGGAATCTTAGCTCAGCTCACACAGTTCGTGGAAGAAGTTTCTTAGCTATGCTATGGAGGTCCCCTCTCTCTTGAGTTGCTAGTTCACGGTAGAGCTTCAGTAGGCATACATAGTCAGTCCTTTTAAGTATAGTGAGAGTGAGAGCTTACTAATTGGCTCGGCTAATGTGTTTTACTGAAAAAGGATCGATCAATGAAGACTTCCCTTATCCGAACCTACTCTGAATAAGAATCCAGTGCCGCCGGCGTCAAGTGAGTCCCGACAGCCAGCTTTCTTTTAAGAATCTTCCCCCCCTTAGTGGACCCAGAAGCAGATACTATCTCCGCAGAGAGCGATGGCCTCCTATTCTTGATTAAGCGTGAAGAAGGAAGGAGAAGAACTAGGCCCTAGCCTCTTGTTCACTCCTTATTTTATTTCAGTTTCAGTCGGACCCAAGTATCAAGGTGCCTCAAAGAAGAGGACTCGGACCAGGTGGAGCGTCTATCTTAATTAAGTCCGCCGCGCCGCTAGAGTAGGAATGAGGTGCGAACGAAACCTGACTTCCGGGGAGTGGTCAAATCTCTTTATCGTGGTCAAATCTCTCGTGGTATAGTTGTGTCACCGGTACCAAAGTGAAAGTCGCCAACGAAGACAAGCACAGTAGGTAGGGAGCAAGAACTGCCCGTGATAAAGACCCGTGACTCCGAGGAGCGCTCCGCATTCTCGTCCCAGCTGCGAAGGAAGTCGGGGCCCCTTCAGAGTGGAGTGAAGAAAGCGCACATGGCAGGCGATGCCGGCGAAGGGAAGGCGGCTCATAGGTGCGAAGGAAAGTTACTATGAGAAGCTAGAACCAAGGCCAACCAATAGCGAATGGAGCCGGTGCGAAGGCTCGAAAAGGGAGCTTCTAACAGAAGAGACGAAGAGACGTGGGAAAGGAGACCCTATCGAGGAGCAGGCTTCTCAGTCTACTAGTTCTCAGCCAGCGCCAGTGACCCGGATTAGGAGGCAAGCCCTCGCCTAATTGGGATTAAAGAAGAAGAGCTAAAATGATGATACAAAAAATGATGATACAAAAAATGCATCCCTTGTTCCCCGTCAATTCCTTTGAGTTTAGGTCTTGGGACCGTACTCCGCGCTCAATTGATCGAAACTCGGATTTGCTCATGCACTCCAGGAACTTAATTTGAGCCGCGTCGTAAAGGAACGAGTGCAACTTCAATGATTCACTGATTCACTCGCGGGCTTATTGGAATGAATCACTCGCTCCTTCATTTAAACCCGGAGTGATTCACCTACTGGGGCGTGGGGGTCTAAGGTGGGTATAGTCTAGGGGGTCAAGTCTCGTTTCAAGACTTCACTTGAGGAATGAAAAACCAGAACATTTATAATTGAGCTACGAGTTTAGCTTACCCAACTTTCAGACTTGATCTTGAACGAGCTCTTCATTGCATAGAATTGAGTTGCCTCTCGTTCCCACGAGGAGGAGGGAGCCCTTACTTCGCTCTCGTTCCCGTTCGTTTCGAGTTCACCGATCGATAAGAAGATAGTTGAGCGCTCCCGTGGACCATGGGCTCGGTCGGAATGGAGAATTGAGCTAGGCATGGCCGGCCTTTAACTTCCTTTCAGCCCTTCATGGGTCTCCTTTCATGGGTCAGTATGGGTTTAAGTTGAGGAATTGAGTTTCAGACTTGAAGTTCATGAATGGGTTTTGTTCGCTTCCGGAGCTCTTTCATGGGCTTGATTCTCCAGGGCGGTTTTAGAGACCGGAGCCCTGACCCACCTACTGGTCGGGCAGTTCATTCTGAAACCCACCTGGAGCCCACTAAACAATTCCCTTTACGACGCTGGGGGTGGCGGGAGTTCTACGACGGCCTATACTATACTATACTATACCCACCCACCGCGGGTTTGGAGACGCTGCTTGGCTCGTCGGCAAGCCTCGTGTGGGGTCCTCCTCCGCTTGGGCGTAAAAGTAAAGTAGCGGTTTAGCCCTCTACGTCGCTATCGCTCGTGCCTCCTCCTACTTATTTACTTGTATCGGACTACTTTACGACGCTGGGGGTGGCGGGATTCTACGACGCTGTCGCTTGTTCCTCCTCGTGAGACTAAACATCAAGTCTTCATTCTTGCATTGAAGTCTTCGTGAATGCATCTCGGTAGCTTGAGACGATGAACTTAACGGAGCATTCACTGAGCGACCAACAGAATTGAATGAGGAGTGCTTGCTTTCACTTCGGTCCTTGATCCCTCTTCCCCTAGCTTCTGCGTTCTTCCCCCTAAAAGTGCTCTCTAGGCTGAGAACGTTCGGTGCCCTAACACCTATCATCTGTCCTTCTCTCTTTCCCGTCGCAATCATCAGTTCCTGTCCCCACACCCCAACATAGTCCCAGTCTTGCTCCCAGGACACTCACTCTCCCTTCTCTTCTAACGCAGAATCATTCTTCCTCAAGTGTAACTGCAGCCCTCTCGTCTTCGACCTAAACGTGGACTTGAGCACAAGAATCCAATTAGAGCTCCCAGAGAATAGAATAAATTCCGCCTTAGCGAACTTCTGAGCCATCATAGATATAGATAGGAGCAGCGCCAGTGAGTACCGCTCCGCTTTGCGACACGGGTCAAATTGCGACGCGGGCCCAAATTAAGATACTTCGTTCCTTAAATAAAGTATGTTAGGAGAGTGCTGGGAAGGAGCTAGCGAAGAGACTCCTTCAAGTAGAGGAGTGAATCTCCTTCCATCTGCCTAGGAGGATTGAAAGGTAGTCTCTGCTCTTATTCACCTTCCTTCTGGCATCGCATCCCAGTGAGTTGAACACTGATAAGTAGATTTAGGGATGATACGCCACTTTCTATCTGGTCCACTGTATCTGCTAGAGTGAGTTAGCCAAGAGCGTAATAGCACTATGGATCTCTACCTTTCTTTATACAAATAGGGCGCGAGGGCGAGGAAAGAGCACAATTATATGTCCATACTTAAATAAAGGATCCGATCCGGATGGTTATGACTTTCATTTCTTTTATCGCTAGAGCTGGGTGAGGAGGCATTCGCCACTCTTGCTTCGGTATCCTACCCTATTATCTACTTGGAAAGAGGCGGCTGAGCTCCCCGATAAGTCCTTCTTAGGCACCATTACTTCTTGATTCCACGGTTGAACCATCGCACGCATAAAAGAGTATATCGAGAGGGGCACATTAAAAAGAAACCATGCCTGAAGCGGTAGAGCTAAGGTATGGTAGATAGGCGTGGGGTCTCCGATTATACGACCTGGGATCGGTTTGCGAGATCCATTTCAGAGCCTTCTTATTCACCCGGAACCTTGGCAGTTCCTCCTGTCCGCCTTCCGCCTTTTCATCCTTCCCTTTTAGCCAGTTCACTTATACCTGTCTTGTCTAATAGTTAGAGGGATTAGAGTCGGGAATTGGAAACTAAGTATCGCTAAAAAGAGAGTCTCGCTAGCCTCTTTTGTTCATTCTCTACTCTTTCTAAGCTCTGGGCAGGTAGCTAGTTTAGTTCTTGTGCCCGAGTTCGAGTATGCTCTTCGTCCTAGGAGCTAGTGGAATCATTCCCCTCAGACCTCATTCACCGTACCCAGCTCGGGTATAATCGACGCGCATATACCTTGACTTTAGGGCATAGGATGAATGAAAGGCTCCTGATAAATAAAGGGTCAATGAATCCCAAAGAGTCTGAGAGTGCATCCAGTCCCCCCCTACTCGGCCGAACCGCTGGAGATGCGAATGCCGTACGAGTCTTCCTGGTCTTCAAACCTCCCCACGAAGCGCAGAACTGAAGAAGTGGAAGTGGAAGCTCTTGAATCATAAAATAAAAAAAAAATCAAACTAAGCCTTTCCGATCTATCGAATCCAGATCATGCTATAGGCTAGGGATTAATCTGGTCGCTCACAAGCCAGGTGCGTAGCGAGCAATTCCAGTACATCACCCTCGCGGTAAAGGAAAAGGAGGAACGATCAGTCTTATACTAAGAAGAAGGTAAGAAGGGGATTCCCCTTTCATCGGGGCAAGGAAAGAGGAATAAGAAGAAGCCCTCTCCCGGTCGAGTAGATCACACGGCTAACAGTAGCTCGTCGTTCTTCGATTTATTCATGATCTTTAGTTGAGTGAGCCCGGCGCTTGATTAATTCAGAGAAGAGTATTAGGTTTATTGTCTTCTCCACAAAGAAAACACTGACTTTGTCCGGAGCAGCAAGCACCTTGATAGCACCCTTTTGAGCTCTTAGCCGGATCAGCTAAGGGGCGGAGCGAAGAAGAATGAGTAGATCTATTAAGATATTGGACTGCTGTTCTCTTATCAGGGGCCCTCGCACTCTTTTCTTCATGCCAGGATACACTTCAAAGGATCAGGCCGGAGTAGCCTGAAGCAAGGAACGCAACCAAACCACTCTTATAGTGCCTGCCCATAGGCAGAGTGGATCAAACCAAGCACCTGCAGCTGATGGATGCTTAGTTTCACGCACCAAACAGCCCATGAGGCGCCACCTAGTCCTCCGTCTTGCTTGCCTGTCGAGTTGAGGTCTTTAATTTATCGCTCCGCACCTTCCTTTCTTGCTCCGCACCTCACTTGAAGCATCAGCGCAAGGAATGTCTCCAGAGTGGTGGGCATACTTATGCTAGAGCAGTTTAGGTTTGAGGCAGGCTCCGTTACTAGGTACCTACGATTTCCTCCTACTCCTTCCTATATCTAAAATGTACGTGCGCTTAGGCGAGATGCTCGACCTGAGAATAGGGGAAGAGAGATCTTTCACGGGAGATGGGATTGTTCTACTTGCTTGCCCCTGAGCTGAGTCTCATCAATTCCTGTGCACCTCTCCCTTTCGGAAGAGAGAGAATGATTCTATCCGACTGCAGCGATAGGGAAGGGCAGATTGAATGTGCGCTATGCTCACGACTCATGGCATGGATATGGATACGGTTGCCATTCGACCTCTAGTTCTAGGTCTCTTTGAATGTTGGCGTAGCACTGGAATCTTTTATGGTACATGAGCGACCCCCAAAAGAGCAAATCTAGGGAAGACTATGCCTCAACCAAAGCCAACATCTTGATGATAGCTCGCTTAGCTCACCAACGAGAGGCGAGACTGCTTCCATTAGAGGGGCCAAAGTAGGCAATGAGGACCCAGAGACCTTCACGCTCTTGGCTTCCACTGCCTCTCATGCCTCTCCCCAGAATCAAAAGCAAGAGTCAGTAGCGAAGTATAGAATAGTGCCCGAATAGTAGGAATTATTAAACCCGTACTCACACACACACAAAGCAAAGAATAGCTACGAGAGGCACTGTCCGTACATCAATGACGCATTGCTCAATAGGCCTAGGAATGGGAACGAGAGCTTCCTTCCCCTCCTGTCCTCTTTGACACGTCAGCCAAAGGAATGAATGATATTCAGATTCAAACTGGAGAAAGAATTCATCCCGCCGCACTCTTACCGCGGAAAGAAAGGACAATCAAGTATAAAGGGCTGCGCAGCCGTAGCCCATATAGTTGAGTAACCCCCATAGCCTCTCAATTCGATCCTATCCTCTGCTTGAATCGATCTTTGCTCCTTCAGCTTATGCTCTTCCTTGAGCCCATAATAATTGAATAGCTGATTGGGTCCTGGGCTCCAAGAGTCTAGTCATATCTTCCCCGAGCTCCTCAAATGCTATATTATCCGTTCAAATAGCATATGTTAAGCATATAGCTAGCGCTACTTTTCATGGGTTCTCCGCCAAGTCCATTTGTAGTAGAATGCACGATTTACTACAAATGGACTTGATGGATTCATCAATGTGAAGTTGAGTCTTTTGAGTTTTGAAGTTGATGGAGCGAAGTGAATCGCTAAAATCAAGTTCCGAAGACTTAAACGCTCCAATCAAGACTTTAAGTTGAGTTTCAATACTTTCGTTTTGGAACGAAGTGAATGAGTTTGAAGACAGAAACTAGGGACGACGTCGGGCACTTTCAGTTTGACTCACTCCCGTTGGTCTTGGTGGTGCGCCAACCTAGGGGCTGCAGTTTCACTTTCTCGGTCTGTTCCTGCGTTCACCGAGTTCTGACTGACTTTCTTAGTTTTTATTTTTCTCTTTGCCTCGGATTGGGTAGCATGGGGAGACTTGAGTTGAGGAATTGATGGTCCACGAGCTCCCGACCAGCCCGAGAGAATCAAGCAGATGAGAGTTTCTATTTCATGGGTTTAAGCAGCTCTGAATGGGTTTGCTCCTCGTCCCTCAGCATGGGTTCGGCTCTTTAGCAGCATGGGTCTCCTAGCAGCCTTGAATGGATGAATTCGCTGAATGGCATGGGTTCGCTTCCTTGCTCGTCAAGTGAGGAATGGCCTCGAAGAAGTGCAGTCCCCTACCTTCTTAGCCGCTCCTCGCCGCACCTCGCTTTCTCTTTCTAATATATTCCCCTGTTTTGCCTCATTCCAGAAGTTCTAATTGAGAATTGAGCTACTATTTATTCGTCAGCTCCGAGTTATAAGTGAGCTACGAGTTATAAGTGAGCTACGAGTTAGAAGTAAGCTCAGCTATGCATGAATTCCGAGTTTAGAAATCGTCCCCAGGAGTTCACGAGCCCTCGTACCTCGTCCCTGCGTTCCCCGACGGTATGAATGGATGGGATAGATTTATTTACTTGGTTTCGCAGGTGACGCACCGTGTCCCAAAGAATAAGTAAGCTATCTCACTAGCCGGGGACATCGGTAGGGAGACTCCACACTGACTGGAGAATAAAGAAGATCAGAGCCCGAGCAGAAGAACAAGAGAAGAGCAGGGAAGAGACGAGGAAGGGCTGCGGTGCGAAGATAAGAAGCATCCGAGTGAACCGAGCTCCACCGACCATGACCTGATTATATATATACTATAGGTGCCTGGCCCTAGTTAAGGGATGGAGAATGGAGTTGCCTTCGCTCACTTTCCCTGGCTAAACAGGGTTTGGGTGGCATAGAAGCTGGACTGCAGCTCCGAGTTGAGTGGCAGCCGTGCAGTTTCGTTTCCCGAGCTCTAGTGGTCAAGCCAGACAGAAGAGGGAAAGCTACAAGCCCTAGTCCCATGTCAGTCGGTAGGACGGATCGTCGAGTCGCAGTACCGCTCTGTGGGAATATTGGAGACGTAGAGAGCAGAATTCCAATAGGACCCGTGTGGAGAGGGAGGCTCACTCTCAAGTCTGACGCATCTCTTCCTCGGTAAGCGCACCTATCAAGTTGTTCATTCGTTGCTTATTGCAAGGGGTTTAGTCCCACCAGGACCAGTTAAGGAAACTTCGGGAGTGCCAAATAAATGAACTGAAACAATTAACGGATTCAACGCACATAACTCCTTAAACCTTAAAAGCAGGGTTCCTTGGCTTCGTTCATGGTTCAATACCTAAGTTATATATAAAGATATTCACATTTATAGGTTAATGCAAGCGCAAGCGAAACTAAAGGCTTATTAAGTAATTGGTAAGTAATTGGATGGGAGGAAGAATTGGATAGTATGCACCTCGGGTTAAGCACTTGAGGTTCGGTTCAGGGTTCTCCGGGTCTTTATCATCAAGATCTGTTCACGACTCATACTAATCCACTTGCAATAAGTTAAGAGAAGTTTCTCCCCTTGACCCGGATAAAGAAGAAGCGGAAAGCTCACTCCAATCTATGGAAGAAGGTTCGGGGGCAGCTGTTCTGTTCTTGGGAATGTTCATACCGAGTCTTAAGTTTCCGCTCCCGTCAGTTAACTTCTTGGGCCCTGTAGAGGACTGACTATATCGCTTGAACCCTCTATATGAGTGATACCGAGGAGGAGGTCCGGGAGAAAACATTATTATAACACTTTCATTATTGCAAGGTACGATGACGTATATAAGAAGCAGCCCTGGACTTTACGGACAACTTTCACTATCAGAAGGGAAGCAGTCAGTATTCCCTATAAAGCGCTATTTATTCCCTTCGGTTCGGATTGATAGAAATATAACCTAAGGTCCGGACACATTCCCTTGGCTGCAGTACAAGTGCGACTGATTTACCCTAACCGCAAATATATAGTTGCCTGAATTACAGGAGTGAATGGGCGAAGGGCATGATATAATAAGTCCCCAACTTACTTAATTTGCGGTTGAGCCGACACAATACAATAGTTGAGGGAGGTTGGCTTGGCAACTCAAGCGTTGGGGTTTATTCGTTTAGGTTGTCTTTTAAGTGTTTTATTTCGCTTGCACTTGGCTTTCATAAAGCTATTTATTCCCTTGAGGAGTTAAATACGGACATAACCGAAGGGGTCCTCAACTCCTTATATATATAAGTAAGGTTTGATCTTGCATTCGCCCTAACCCTAAGGCACTCTTCATAACCCTAGCTTTCTGCTTACCCCTAATCTTAACCCACGTAGCGGGAATGGTTATCCGAACTTAAATGGTTATCCGAACTTCACTTTAATTAAGAAGTTCATGGACCTAGAGTTTAGGTGCCTAATCCAAGGGAAGTTAACCGCTCAGTGGGGGAATGCTTTCGGGTTCAAGTACTCAGTTTTGAGTTGCATGAGTTCAGTTGAGAACAAAGTGCATTGTCGATTGTCGACCCGCCTCTTCTTCTTCTACCTTATCAAAGGGAAAGCTTCGAAAAGGCAAAACTTGATCTCGGCTAAGGAAGGCGGAATTTGCTATTATGAATTAATAGTTGGTTTTCATTTCCCGTACGCTTGGCTTCGGTTAGTTTAGGTTCTCTGATCTTCTCCTCCCGGTTATCACTCGGACCAGTGCATGGAGCTCAAACTTATTCTTTAACGCGGCTCTTAAGGTTAAGAGAGTTCTACTAAAGGCAAGTTGATGCAGTCCGGGAGCTAACCATGAACTCTTTACATGAACAACTAGTTCTAGGTGCAGGGGATAGAACCTTTAAGGGAAGCGAACGCAAGGGAAACTCAAGGGATTCAAACCTCTTGTTCACACCTCTTTTCTTTCCTGAAGCGGATTGCTTTCTGGTCAGCGGGTGTCAGGTAGCCATTGGGCAGGGCAGAGATCTTGATTACAGTCGATGGACGATGGACATTCACGACTACCTTATTTGCGTGCCATGAACTGAACACAAAGATTCCCATTCCGGCTCACCGGTTTATGTATTAGTACTTTGACTTCCGTCTTACCTTGGGGAATTGTAGGTCCCTAACCGAAGCATGATTCCTACTATGAACTTAAACCTGACCCTTCGAAAACCTGAACCACTAACTGGAGACTGAACACTCACCTTCCCTTAAAGGGCACTTCCCTAACCCGAACAAGAGGACAAGACAAAGCAAGCACATCTTAAAGCCCGTCTAACTCACTAGGACCGGACCTTGCAATAATATAAGATAAGTTGCTCCCCTTGCAATAGTCTAACTCACTCCTTAGCTCAAGCTCAGGGTTTAAACCTATCACATCCCTGGGAAGAAGGGAGTTGAGGGCGAATATAGTTAGTTAGACTTTCCCATCCATAAGGGAGTTGTAGTTGTGCCTAACCTAAGTTAACCCCACTACGCGGGAAGCGAACCGAAGGGAATGATAGTGCAATTGGATCAAATGCAAGGGTAGAGTGAGCTCAGTGCTCGTGCCGATACCGATACTATACTATTTAAATTACTTCAGGAAAGGTTTCAGGAAAGGAGTTCATAACACTTCTCACTCGAAGAATGCAAGGGTCTCTCTTCTCCTACCTCTACCGGGATGAGAAGGCACCGGGCCTGTTGTGCAACTCCAAACATCTTATGGTTCACACTTTAAGGGTCAAGGGTTGGGTCGGTTAGGGGTAAGCAGAACTCCTCTCGGACTAATCAAGAGGGATTTAGACTCTGCTTCTTCAGTTCACGCGAGGGCGAAACACATTGAGTATAATGATTAACTTCCCTTGCACACTTATATTATAAGAGTTCATATCAAGAGTCAGTTGCTGTTGAGTAACTTCCCCTTGCGCAAGTTAGTGGTTCAAGTAGTAGTTTAGTTGTTCCCCTTGCATGATCTGTCTGCTCCCATTGCACTTAATAACTTATTCCTCCCCTTGCCTTGTTTGAGGGATGGTACGAGCAAAGAGTTTAGGGAACTTCAAACAAAAGCATCTTCCAACAGTGAGGGAAGTCTACAGAGTGGAGTTCAGTCCGACTTACTATATTTTTTAAGGAGTGAATTCCGACTTTCCTAAAGTGGTTCATGGCACCTTACTATGAAGTGAAAGAGTGAAGCCCTAAGGGATTCTTAAGATAGGCGGTTAGGTTCCCTTGCACTTTTATCCAACCAAAGACCAAACAAGAGGTGAAGAGTTTAAGACATGAGCACTTATCCAACTGTCTCTAGGGAAACCCTCAACTACTAGACTATTATGGCTTGGCTTAGGATTAGAAGATGGTTAGGATTTATGAGTAATACCCTTCCCGAAGGTTAGGAAATGTCGAACTTCAGTCCCACACTTGGAAGGGAATCGAATGAGTGGGCTATAGCTATAGTTTCTGCCCGAGGGAAGTTCTTCTTTTTAGGAATGCTTTCGTGTTCAAGTTTAGAAACCCAATTCAAGAATAAGTTCTGTCAAAAGAGTGACTCAACAGGTGCCATGAACTGAACTAACCTCAAGGGAACATTAGATAGGAATGGAAGCTCAAGGGAAGCGAACGCAAGGCAAACTTGAGAACCTTATTAAGGGGAGCAGTTCATTCACTTCAACTTCCGACCGTTTTGTTTTCATTCCCGCTTTAAAGTCAGTTGCCTTTCCTTATGATTGATCCAATCGACTCACCTTCACTTGACTTGAGCTGAACCCCTGCACAAGGTGAGACTGACTAGTTGTTCATGGAAAGAATGCAATGCAAGGGAAATAAGCGCTTTCTTTTGCTTTCGATTTCTTAGCACTTATTTGAATTAGCTATGACCGCGGGTTTCAAATCAAGTTGAATGAATTGAAAAGATTAGTTGAAAGAATTCCCACTCCTCCCTATGATCACGGTGGGTATGAATGCTTCTCGTGCTCTTTAGCGGATCTCACTTTCACTTCTACGTCGCGGGCCACAGTTCTTATCCATAATTCCCTACTGTTTGAATGAATTGAAGGGACGAGGGGAAGAGGAGCGACTTCAAGCGTGGAATGAAAGGCAAGTCGTAGCTCACATCCACCATTGGAACGAGAGGTGCAACCCGGCCATGCGTCCCATGCCTACCGAGCTCTTTAAACGAAACTGAAAGTCGGGCGCTCAAAATAGTCGGGTCGAGGGATCTCAGGCGGCTAAACCCAACTCGGAGTCGGAGCTCGGGGAACATACCAGTCCTAGGGCCATCCATCAAAGGTAGAGGAGGAAGCTCTTCAGAGCGAGCTAGGGGTTCCATTTCAATGCCAAGCCGGATTAGCTTGACCCTACTTATTTAAGCCAGTACCTAAAGAGAGAAGAATGATAATCTGAGCTTTCAAGTGGAAATTATAAGTTCTTTCTCGGAAGTTTAACAGGTGAGAATCAGAGAGAAAGAATGAGAGAGAAGACGCTTTTTGAAAGCATAAATTATCATAAGTATCTCACTACTTCTCATAGGTGATGTTCAGAAAGTGGCTTTCTTGAACAATCTCAAAGTTCACTCGTTATGTGAGTCAATCGTGATTCTGGAACTCTTGATTTGAAGTTTCGGAAGTCAGCTACGAGTTTATTAGTTCCGTTCCCCGTTGCTTCATTCCAAGTGGAAAGATAGGAATTCCTCGTTACGATTGGGAATTAATTAAGTCTCAGGGGTGAGCGGAGACGGAGAAGAGAGATCATTTGCTTCAACTATTATAATAGAAAGACATTCATTCAACCTTTCTGAACTTCCATTTCAATGCCAAGGCGAGACACTATTCAGTTGGGGTAGCGATTTCCCCGCCGTAGTTGATGGGATGGGACTTCGAGCTCGGAGATGGGAACGATGGTCGAGCTCGTAGATGAGATGGGAGGATAGGAGAGGAAGAAGCAGAGGAAGTGAAAGAAGCAGGTGGTAGTGAGTATGAGGAAGCCCAGGGAAGCACAAGCAAGCAAGGAAGCCCAGATCGAATGCACTCTTCGCATGCCGAAGTTCAAGTCACGAACTTGATTTGAACCCGCGACTCAGAATCCAATTTCGAGATGCATCCGAGGAGGCAGAGAAGGCAGACGCAGAAAAGGGGCTTGATTTAGACCCGGGAAGGAAAGGACGCAGAGGCATAATAGAGACCTCAAGCCCTGGTGTGCAGAAGAGGTGGGGGTCTAGGGGGTCAATTGCGTGCGATTCTTGAACGCGGATCTCCTGCGCTAATTAAGAGTCGCTTTCTTGAACCCAACTCTGATAAATCAAGATCAAAACTGATAATTGAAACTTTCAAGCTCAGATTATCACTGAGAGAGTACCCCGCACCCCGTTCTTAATAGAGTTTCTAAAGAATAATTGATAATGGAGCGGAGATCGATAAGTCAGATGTCCCGGGCTGATAAGTTTAAGCCCCGTTCGAGCTCTTTCTAAGGAACGAGCGACATGGCCTCGTCCACAGTGCACTTTGACTTTGCTCGCGCGAACCTTCTGCTTCTTAGCCTCCCATTCCTATCGTTTGTGATTGCCAGCACCTCTCTTATAAGCTTTTCAATTTAATGCTTCTCAGAGGTTTGATTGATTTATAACCGAACCCATTGAAGCAAAGAAAGCTAGAACCATCTCTAGAGTCGAGAGTAGAGTTCAGATTAGAAGCTAAGCTATATGCCGGCCAAGGACTAGTGACTTGGTGCACATTGACGATCTTGGTATAAGAGACCTAGAGCGACTACCCCTTGCTATGTCCCCCTGCGTCTTCCTCCCTCACCCTATGTATAAGTTGACTACTTGAATGGGACCTTAAGGCACAATATATGTAGTGTGCCATTCTGGACTTAAGTAAGGTAGAAAGGTCAGAAGGGAGTCGTATGGGAGAAGGTTCCGATGTGGAAGAAGATTTGACGTGCTCGCCCGATAAAAAGGGATGCTTGAGCCCGGCTCTCTTCTCACTGGTATGCGATAAGGTAAGCTTCAGCCTCGAATCAATTCGAAAAACCTATTATAAGCCTGCTAAACTGATTCTCACAGGTCTTCAAGGTCAAAGAGTACAGTCCAGCCCTCAAAGGAAAATCTCTTTCAATGCCCCGAGTTCTCAGATCTCTTGGAATTGCCCCTCTCCGGATTACTCTGAAGAACCAAATAGCGGTCCCTCTTACTCTGTAAAAAGAAAGAGAGTGCCCTGCGCTCCCCGTACCTTTCGTCTCCCCTTGTGGATCACCTCGTCCCTCAAAAGAGCTTTCGCATTCTTGGCTCAGATCAAGTGTGCATCGAACTTAAGTAGTACTGAGTCGGGAATCAGGTATCATACAAGTCCTGTCCTTAGCTGCTAGCGGCCGGGGCTCTTGCTAATACTTTAGTTATTCTTTTCGCTCTGCACCTCGGAGTACTGGACATGAGTATGAGTATGATCAGAGGTTCGCCCTCATTCTTCTTCCCTCCCGGGCATCTACTCGAATATGCCTATTCCGTACTATTCAGAAAGGGTGAGGCTTGGAGTGGAATCTGTAGGAGCACTCAATTTCCTTTATCATGCCACTTATTGAAACAATGAAGCTTGCTCGGCATGGCAATCAGTATGGAAAGAGAGGGTGCCTCAAAAGAGGGCAGCATCCTTCTGTACGTGGGCGGAACCAAATGTGGCATATCCGACCGAAAGAGTTCCTTGATAGGGACTCCAGTTTTCAGTGACGAACTCTAGATCTGAGCCTCACACTTATTCCTTTTCTTCTACGGACAGAGTAGGGAATTAGAACCAGGCCTCAAAGTGGTTATAATGATGATTAGGGATCGAGCGAGTCGGGGAGAGCATCGGCGAGCTACCAATAGGGAAGAAGGCAAAGGCATATGGGTCCGTACCCGGTGGCACATACTTCTTTCTTTCCCTTTTAACAGGACTATGTGAATAGCATGCCTTCCTTCAGAAGAGCAAAAGGGAGAGCTCGCCCAGATAAGGAAAGAAAGAGGATAAGGGCGGAGCGAAAGACCTCTTCTTGGACTTGGCTTAAACTAAACCCGCTATGATATTTATCTTACGCAATAAATTCAAAGCTAAGCTGGTCGGGCTAAACCCGCTATTCTATATTGATCTTTCCGCCCCTCTTATTGGACCCCTCCTAGCGCCCAAATTCCCCTAGACCCCACCGCCCTGCTATCTGGTCGGGTCTGACCTCCTCGTTCCAATCGCTCCAAAGAACTGTGGAAGAAAACAACCCGATTCACTTAATCAAAAGACGCCCAATCCGTCAACCCGTGAATCACTTTATTTAAGCCAAGTCCATCCACGAGCTTACGAAGTGTTTTTCTCTCGTTCGTCGCGATGGCTCGTGATCTCGCTGTTCATTCGCTGCTCTTTCTTTCTTCTCGCAATCGCTCGTCGGAATGGCGAATGTTTCCACCAATAGATAAGAATAGATAAGAATCAAGTTGCATAGAGAGCTTGTCAACAAGAAGGTATGGTTAACGGACTTCGACTATAGTATAGGAGACCCACTCAAGCAGCTATAGATCAGTGAGGCCTTCTCTACCATGCGTACGTACCCTTCTACATCAAGTGCTTTGGCTTAATATGGGCTTTTCAATCAAGTTCATGTTGCGCTGGTTAATGGAGCGAGGACTCTACCTTTCGTAGTCCCAGAGGCACGACCCAATAGCAGTAGCTGCCCCGGTTGAGTAGTTCGTTGCTTGGGACGGGACACCGACTTGGGACTCTTCTTCGAACTTTGACATTTAGCCGTTGGATTCACATTCACTTGAAGGCAGGGTTTCAGTCGCTTGCTCTCCATAAAGTAGCTCAGCTCAGGGTCTATGCAGGGCGATTGAATGAACGAGCTTGGTCCTTGAACTTCTTTCCCCGGGGAGAATGGTAGGCATGCTTTAAATAGTGGACGGGGAGACTTGATGTCGAGTTTCGAGAGCTAGGACTCCGAGTTTAGTTTAGAAGAGAGACCTGCCTACGTGGCTGCATGGCCCGCATAGAGAATTTTGAGTTTATCAGTTAGAATTTATCATTTAGTTTCGTTTGAGAAGTCAGTGCTTCAGTCAGAAAGTTGAGAAAGAAATGCACCTATGGTTTGGTTCCCGTCCTGTACTATCCATTCCATCCTTTACGACGCTTAGCTTGGTTTACTTAGCTTAGCGGCTTCACTGTACCCACCCCACACCCCTTTACTAAGCTTCTTCCTCCTGCGATAAGAGGCACCCACCTTAAAATAGCTGTTGTCCTGCTGCCGCTTGTTCCTCTCATGGGCTCGCTTCCTTTCATGGGTCTGACGCAGCCGGTCTCTTGAGCTTCCTTTCATGGGTTTGGTTTACTTCGCAGCTCTTTCATGGAACTACTGGGTTTGGTTTCCTTCGCAGCTCTTTCATGGAACTACTGGCCCTCGCTAGCTCTGAGAAGTAGTGAGATACAACAGAGAATTGATGCTTTCAAAAGAAAGTGGAGGTACCGACCAGATATAGATAGTCAGTGGGCTAAGATCAAGGTGGGTATATATAGCAAAACTCTGACCCACTGAAGAAGTCAAGTCATAAAGTTTAGCTAAGATAAGACGAAAGGGGGGGGGCCGAGCGAAGGATCCTTGGACCGGGAGAATAGGTTTAAGTGCTCTAGATTCAGATTGCAAGTGCAAGGGTTCGATAGCTGCCTCTGCTTTGACTTTAGGTCGATCTCTGCCTCTGACTCTTACCCGTTCTCCATCATGGAAGGAATAAGATATATATATAAAGAGAGTGCGAGGTCCGGTCCCATACTTGACTGGGCCACACTTTCAGAAGCTGCGCTGATGCAAGACTCGGAAGATAATTCCTAAGGAAGAGCCACCTACTGAATCCCAGCCTTAATAGAAGAATCAACAGCTCTCCGGCTCAGGCGCGCACAACTAATTTGAGACTCACTCATACTTCTCTTTCCTTTTCCTTCTCTTAAGAGGGCTGATTCTACTATCAATTATTCTAGGACTCCAACTGCACCAGCTGCCTAGCACTTAGAAGTAGTAGAAAATTATTAAGTTCTTCATGGCCCGGCTTAGGAGGGATGAAACCCTTTCTGACACCTCTTTTCCTGGCACAAGCATCCGCTAACAAAGAGTTTAGAGCATGAACTGGATGGAGCATAATTACCCGCTAGGTTCAAGTCAGTCCAGTCTTATTGGTCCACTCGAGAAGGGTGAGACTGACGATTCATTGGTAGTCTATCTTCCTGAATTGTACTCGTGCCCGCCGCTGCAGCTGTTCCGGACTCTGTAGTAAGTCCAGAATTCCATTTCATCAGCCGTTCGCACAAGGTTTAATTAGACTCACTCTAGTTCGCTTACGAGCTCTGGTTGAATGGCAACTAGCATGTGTCTTGCAAGTGGTAATAGTAGGGATTTCCTCCCCCTCCTCGGGTGTTCTCGCATACTAGTATGATAGCAGCTAGTCTCTATACTATTTATTCTATTTATGTATATTGTAAGCGTTATTTAATGACCGATGAAAGGTACAAAACCCGAACCACTCAAACTAATAAGGGTTCTTCCTTTCTATTGGGCAAAGAGGACTACACTAAGCTAAGTGCGTGCGGGCTGACTTCTTTGTGTTGCAGGTGTCCGTGAAAGAATAAGTGAGAGTTATGCACGATATACGAAGCTGGTGCCCAATTAAAGTCAGAGTTCGCGGGACAGGGAAAGAAATGTTGAAAGAGTGCTTGCTTTCCGCTTGAATCGCCTAGGTTCTTCCCCACTCGGAATAGGAATAAGACTCTTTGGTTCAGAAGTTGCTCGAGGGAGAGAGAAGAACATGACGACCTACTCTACTGATTCTTCTCCATCAACTTAATCTTAAACTGCACTCGCACTCGAGGACTCGGTTGTTACATTCGCAGGGGATCTCTGAGCAGAGAGGCTGGGCACCAGATACTCAACCTGGACTCGAAGCGGGGAAGAGGATCCATACTCCCACTTCCGGGTCTCGCTTCTTAGGTTCTCTGCTTCTGGTTAGGCAGATAAATTTATTGAATCCGTGATCGCTTTATTTCACTTTATTTAAACCCCAGTGCTAGATTGATTTTAGGTTGATCCCTCTTGGGCAGGCCCTGGCTGCACAGCCTAGCATCAGGTTTAGCTCTCTATAGAGAGGAGCGAGTACCTCTTCTTCTTGTTCTCTCGACAAGATTATCGAGACCAATTATCCATTATTATATATGAATGGGTGCTCGTAAGCATGTCTCATTACTTCCTTTCTCATACCATTCTCATACCATTCATTATCCCTATCGTTCAAGCATGAAGTCAAGTGTTCTATAGAAAGATCTCGATGTCAGGAAAGAGAAGAGGGAAGGCGACACTAAGGCTTAGAGGCTCAGAGGAAGTTAAAGCGAGTCATGCGCATCAAGGCGAACCTTTCAGAAGTCCAAGGAAGCGCGAACGAATAGGCTCAAGTATCTACAATAGTGAAAGTGCTCACAATCTTTTAGGAACTGAAAAGGTGGGCTCGTCCATAGGCGTCAGTTGTAGGGCACCGAGAAAAGAGGGAAGGGGGGGCCGTTATGCTTTAAACTCTGATTCTGTAAGTAATGTTGGGTGGAGAGCGCTGGTTCCATCCATTGGGTGTGCCGAGCCGCTTCAATTAAACTCTGACTGGGCTAAGATGCTAGTTCAAGGCTCGAAAGGCAATCTACTCTACTAGACCTAGGTCAGAAAGGAGGAATTGCACACCTATGCCCGATAGCACGAGTCTGATTCTTCTCTTTCTGCTTCCTTTTTAACATCAATCATTGTATAATGAAATGAATAAATTGAATGAGGAATTACTAGAAGCGAATGGGCATCTATCTATTTTGACTGGATAAAATAGATAGAATCAAGACCAGATCAGATTCTGATGATCCCCCGGTCGAATCGATAAATTCTCTCAGCCGAACCGTTCTCTTTCTTCATTACTCTAAAGACTATAGGTGTTGAAACCTTGCACAGCAGCTAGGAAACATCTCCTGGCTAGAGAATCAGACCAGAGGGCGAGGGCGGACCGGAAAAGCAGAGCAGGCGAACTAGACTGAGAAAAGCCTACTTTCAAGGAGAAGGAGGGGGAATTGAACTTCAAAGGAGTATCGGCGCGGGCACTTAAATGAGGAGGTCGGATAGGCCGTCAGAACATAATTAACCTTCTTCGCGCGCCCTCATCTGCTGCGGAGTAAATAGAAGACTTAAGCTACCTCCTAAAAGAAAAGAGTGAACTTGAATAGCTATTGCAGGTGGGCGCCCGGAAGCTATTACTTGTGAGGACAGCGGTTCAGATCTCAGGTATGGGCAATGAGTTTATTCATGCGAATGATAGGTAATTCTGAACCGTCAACCAAGACCTGAAGTGTAACCTGAACTATCTTCTTCAACATAATCAGAATCCTCATTGGAAACCTCTGCTCTACGCCTGCCACTCTTTGGGCCCAATTGAGTTGAGCCAGTCCCAATCTGACTAAGAGGAGGTGCCTACAAGGTGAGGACCTAATTTGAAAAGGAAGTCCATAGAGTCTTTTTAGTTATAGGTGTCCGTGGTCAGATCCTACTGAGAGAGGTATGGAGAACTTCTTTGCTCACAGCATCAGATTCGGCATTTGAGGCTTGATCGGGTTAGGCAGATGGGAAAGATTAGATTAGCTTACTCATAGCACTTGGAACCAAGCTCATTCGCACTCGGGAAGGAAAGAGAAGGCATACGGCATCCGGCGGGGCTCTGGACATCATAGGAGGGTAGGCTTTCTTTGCTTTGTCCATGAAGATCACATACCCGACTGCTAAGTTAGGATTGGGGAGCGCATCCAGATCTCCAACAAGTAAAGGGAACCGGAAAGAAAGCATTAAGCAAAGGTAGGTGAGGGTGATCATGTCTTGAACCCAGCTATGCAGACACCTAATAAAAAGAATCAACGAAATATAAGTAAAGTAGCATCCGTTGGAGAGGACTTGGTGAATTGAATGCTAACCAAGGTGCCCTCGTTCCTCATGGGATCTTCGTTTATGCAGCTAATCCCCTCACAGGATAAAGATTAGATTCAACCAAGCAGGCATGAGCTTATAGAGCAGACATGGGCCTCCGCATTGCATTCTGAAAGAAGGCCTTTTTATTGAGGCTAAAACGCATTATTTGGCGAGTTGAGCGGGTCAAACTCTTGCTGATGCTATTTATCGCAGGTGCAGACGTAAGCTAGAACGAATTAAAGTCTAGCAGGATAAATCCGGCGAGAAATAAAATAGATCGGGGAAAAGAAACTTATCGGAAGGAAGGCTAACCTAAGCACTCTAGCGATTCTGGTGTGGGATGGGACGAATGGCTGGTGTGCGATCTACCGGCTTCCAACCTTGGGGACTGAGAGGGCATGAGGCTAGTTGCAGAGCAGAGGGAGAGATCCCAGAGGGCAGGCTAGCCTCGTTTCAAGGAAGCATTCGTATGATCTCTGCGCTTATCTTGTCTTGACTTGAGCTCTGATCTGTTCAAGGAAGCATTCGTCTCAGCCACGGTTCTATGCTCACGAGATCTACTCAGCGTGTGGAATACTTTAATGAACCCTTCTCCCTCCGATCCGTAGAAGACGGAGAGTGGGGCATGTGTTTCAGCGGAGACACAGCAAGTAAATTCATATAAGTTCCGAGCGACCCCTACCCTAGTCTTGCATAGAGCGTACGGGAGGACGAGTCAAGAGAGTGAGCAATTGGAGATTGGTCAAATCAAGAGAACTTCTAGCTAATCGTACGTAGGTTATGCTTTCTCGGTGGAATCGCTACCTATGCTCTTTAGTTTAGGATCTACGGACTTTCCAACGGTGCCAGAGTCTCTATCGTGGAAGAGGGGAGTGCCTTAGTGGTGTCCGATCATGCCGTTAACCAAAGCTTATTATGAGTGGGGTGGCTCAAGTGAGATCCGATGTCCCGGTGGCGGATCTGCTATGGTGATAGGCTCGATAGGAGCTGAAGCAATTAGATCAGTTCAAGCATTCCTAGGCCTACGGTGTGTGCGCTGGCTTCTTCTTCCTAGTAGCAGTGGATAAGGCAGTGCTGGACCTGGAATGCTTCTCATATGGGCTGACTTCGTACAAGAGATGGGGAGTAGCGTTTGGTCTAGCGAAATGCATGGGATAAGCAGCAAAGGATAGGTCTTCGTACGACTCAGCCTACTCCAGGGATCAGAGATAGGGCCCGTCAGGCCTATCTTCTGCTCGACCAGTAGCTCTATATAATGAGAGATCAGTAAGTCGTGAGCGCATCTGATCGAATTCATCGAATTCAAGCATTATCTATAGAAAGATCTCGAGAAATGTAATGCTAGGAAGATCGCTTACTCTACAGGGGAATCAAGGGGTTGGAATGTGAATGAAGTCGAGTAATGATTCCTTGAGCGAAGATATGACGCCTTCTGAGTACCGAGCTCTACGTCACTTTGGCTCTGTACCTAGCTTTTGAAGAGTAGCGGTGTCTTCTTTCCCTTCTGTGTTCAGGTGTTCATGACGTGGGATCAAAATGCGGACAAAGCAGGTTAGGAATATGCGGGAAGTGAATACCTTTGACTTCTAACGTGTGTTCAAGCCGAGGCGGCATTCAAAGCATGAAATTCTTAGGTTCATTTGGGAAATTCAGGCACAGAGCGAATCCGGGAGCTGACTTGATGCGCCATCCCAGATTGGAGACGGATTTTTGATCCTTGCTCGACCGGTGCTAAGCCAAGCACTTTTTCTCTGCGAAGGTAGGACTTGGAATTCATTGAACTGTCCCAAGTGAAGCAAGCTAAGGAGGGGAGAAGGGTAGCTGGTGCGAGACGCGACGGAGATGCAATCAGGAGAAGGAAAGACTGAGAACGAGGAGTCAAGGGGGTGTGGGGTACGAGCGAGTGGAATGAGGATCGTCCGAGGCCAAAAGCGTGAGGTGCGGAGCCGAATCACTGCGTTCCAATTTAACCCCGGGAAATGGAGCGCCTAAAGAAAGGTATCGAGATGGGAGCGGTCATTCTTTATTTAACCCCCCCCCGACTTTGACTTCTTTGCTCCCAAACTCCACTATCAACTTGAATTTGAGCGAATCCGGTTCGAATCCCAGCCAGCCAATAAGTTCCTATTTCTTTATTGATCGAATGAACTCCCTGCTTCAAGCCATGGATCGAATGAACGGAGTGCAAGCAAGGTCAAGCAAGGTCAAGTGTCAGCTTTCTTATCCTTGAAGTCGCTCAACTGAATCTAAACCCGTGAATCGCTCCTTTCAGTCGCTCTGCTCTTTAGGCGCACCCGTTGGAGAATGATTCTTCGCTCTCGTTTTCCCGTCGGTCCATTCTTTCTTATCCCGGGGAAAGCTTTGCTCCTTCTACCGGTCCGAGCTTTCATGACTTTCCTGCTTTATAAATTACCGAGCTATGGATGGCCTAGATCAACACCTCAGTCTATTCCCTTCACGACTAGGCTATAGTGCCCTAGACTGACTATACTGAACTGGACTGAACTTGACTTTACTTTCGTTATTAGTTGAGTTTCACTGGAAAGACCCGACCCGACCTCTTCAGTGTGATTGGGCTCTGCAGTTGCTTCATTCCGCGCTCCACTGCCTGTACCTAGGAATAGGAATGGGGTGTGGGGTACAGAGTGGATTCTGCGCTCCCCTGGACCATGGCAGAGAACTAATTTCTTTAGTTCTTCTCTTCTCAACTGAATGAAACATAACTAAAAGCTCTTTCGCTCCAGCTCTCAGCTCTAAAGTTGGACCGCTCCTTTTAGCCTGCTGGCCTCATGTTTCCCGCTGGTCGCTTTAGTCACAACTTTAGCCCAACTGAAGCCACTCTCGTGTCTGACCTTCTTCTTCAGGCACTCAGCACTAATAGAAGCTTGTCGGATTGTTTTTCCGGTGAAAAATGACCGTAATAGGTACGTAGGGCCCAGGAATCTCTTAGAGAGTTCTCTTGGTCTCATCTGATAGGGGTCTTTATTGTATTGGTCTCATCTGAGAGGGGAGTTGCTCAATATTGGTTGAGTCTTTCTTCTCAGCGAACCATGAATTCGGATAAGAGCGTGCCCTATGACTATTATAGTGATCCACCTCCTATCAGCCTCTTCGGTATGCGGGATCCGGTCTAGGCTGCGGAGGGATAATTGAATGAGGCGACGAGGCACCAGCTCATGGATTGATTGGGGAGTAGGCCTCTGCCAAGCAAGAATACCAGTGCTTGTCATGAGATCACGAGTGAACCGTCCCGGATGATCATGGGAAGCATTATCTGGAGGATCATGCATTGGGATGGGCCTAGGAATTCCCCACCAATGACTGATGTTCTGAGTGCTTCTTTCAGTTCTGCCATTCCCCACTGACCTATGAGTACTACTTGAACGACTGCCACTCAATTTCTACTGATTCCGGGGCTATAGCAGTTCTACCTCTTTCCTCCGCTCCGGGGCTATAGCAGAGCAGTTCTACCTCTTTCTTTCCTCCGGAGCTATATATAAAGATGGGTTAGGCGGACGGGGGCTACCTACTACTGAATGAATCTCAAGTCCGTCTTCGGAGTTTAGTTCATCTATCATCCGAGACACCTCGCCCGCTAACTCGCTCCTCGTCCTGGCACTGAAAAGAGTGGCCCGAAAAATGCTCCCTCTACTTTGATGATCACTAAATCGAACCGGATGAGCGAGTGGAATGAACTTGCAAAAAATATCAACATGGCTGGATCAAATCCATGGACCACTGATCCGCTATTCAATTATATGGTCGGCGAGCTCAGCTCATGAGTAAGTAGTAATCAAATCCCATATTGACTGCATTTCAGTAGTTATTGCCCTACTGCTTCAATCATTCATTCTAACTGAATGTAAGAAAAAGCCAGCGAGCGGGATGAGCGAGCCAGCTACTGTCTAATCAAGTGTCAGAAAACCACTACTTTCTTACTTTATTGTTATGCTTCCTTCAGCCACTTTACTGCAGCGAACGAGCCAACCTTAGATGCGGAACTACGTAGAGCAGAGCAACTTGATTTGGACCCGCAGAGCAACGAGGTGAAGCAGCGAGCGGGATTCTGAAAAGGACATTACGAGCCAACCTTAGACTATTGAACCCGCGCATGGTGGAAAAACACTGCTCCACTACCCCCGCCCGTCTCTATCAGATCCTACTACTGAAGTGAAGAGAAAGTCCGATAGTTGCTTCTTTCTTATTAAAGATTAGGGAAGCATAGAAGGAGAAGTGGCAAAGAGAGGTTGGGATTGAGCTTCACTTCGGAGAAAGAGAGGAGCGAACTAAAGTGTGGTTCAATGTCCCGCCTCAGATCAAATCTTCAATTAAGGAACGAGGAGCGAGTGATAACGACGCGGAAGATAGCTCGGATTTAAAGTGAGGGCCGAAAATGGAAGTTCCTGGGATCGACCTAAAGGGAGATGTTAGAGCGACAGCGACGTGAAAGAAGATTATTTCCATAAAGTAGAGAACCAGAAACAGGTTATCGAATACCATCAATATCTACTGGAGGGGCAGCAATGAAGGCGATAATAAATACGGAAGGTCAATAAGGTAGGGATCATCAAAACACCGAACCATCCAATGTAAAGACGCAGTGCTGGTTATCCAGTTGCAGAAGCGACCCCATAGGCTTTTTCGCGTCTCTCTAAAATTGCAGTCATGGTAAGATCTTGGTTTATTCAATTTATTAAGGACTCCCAAGCATATGTATTAACTATGAATAGTTATGAGTTAGATAATAGAAGGCTTGTTATCTAACAGTATAACATGGTTTATATGTCAATGTCAACCAATATCAACCGAACAGACAGATATCCATCAACTATATCTATGACTAAATACACAAAATATCTACGACTAAACAATTTGTAAATGAAGTGAATAAAAAAAAAGATTGATTTTTATATTTTCTCTTTTCTATGGGTTGCCCGGGACTCGAACCCGGAACTAGTCGGATGGAGTAGAGATTTTTCCTTGTTATAATAGGTAACAAATCCCTCCCCGTGCTTGCATTTTTCATTGCACACGACTTTCCCTATGTATACATATAAAAAACATCCCGAGAATAAAGTCAAGTGCAAATAATATACTCAGTTGAGTCAAGCAGTACAGTACTACATGAGCATTTCAGAATGATAATTCTCTGAATCTTTTTTTTTTTTTTTCTCTTGATCTCTTGATCTATAGTATAAATATAGATCATTTGTACATTTCTATTAGATCTTCTATGGATCTTCTATTTATATTGTATTATGTCGTGACTAATAAACTATTTACCAGGTCATTGATACGGATAATATCCAAATACCAAATACGTTCTCTATATGATCCATATAAATAAAAAGAAGTGATTTTTGGAAAGATCAAAGAAAGAACTTGTTCTTCTTCCGTAAAGAATTCTTCTAAGAATCCCGAACTTCATCTTTGCAAAAAACTGCGTGCTGAACTTTGATGTTTACGAGCCAAAGTTCTGGCACATTCAAGTCGAAGTATATACTTCATTCGATACAAACTCTGTTTTTTTGAGGATCCACTATGATAGTGAGAAAGCTTTCTACATATCCGACCAAATCTATTAATAATATGACCTTCTGCTAAATCGGTCCAAATTGGTTTACTAATAGGATACCCAGATACAGTACAAAATTGAGCTTTAGACAATGATCGAATAAGAGGAATAATTGGGATTATAGTCTACAATTTTTTCTCTTTTTCAGCCTCATTCACTCACGTCGCTGTCGCTCTCCCCTTGGAAAGGCTCTCCAATAGAACTTTCGCTTTGGAGAATGCCACTCCCTTTTTCCTGTGATGATCTTCCTTTTCCTCCTTCTCCTGCCGGATCCCTAGCCATAAGAGGAAGCGGTAAATCACGGGCGTGACCAGAACGCGATGAATGGCTTTCCTCAATGAGTTATTAGCAAGTAAATATTATTGAGTCGGATGGAGCGGGGAAGAAAGGCTAGTTCGTCAATTGAATAGTGGAATCCTATAGTGTTGGGGCAGGCCGGGACAAAAAAGTCCGAAAAGAGGTGGCTGATCAGCTATAAGCCCTACTCGTCTTTGTCTACCCTGGTTCAAGTATAGCCCATACCCTTTCTAAGCCGAATAGTAGTTCTTGGACCGGAGAAGTCATACCATAGTAGAAGACCCCGTTGAGACAATAAAATAAGTTAGACATTGGTTCACACGTCGCCCCGTCGCTGTCGCTCGGCCCTTCCCCTGACACGCGAGGACATTCAAACAAGCCGGTAGGTATTGTTGAAAGAAACGACGTTTCTGCATCTGTGGTGTCGGCCATGGGGAGTGAGCTTCCTTTTGCGGAGATAACAATCCCTGCTACCGGCCCTGTGCTTAAGGCTGTTGGTTTAGGTGTGATGGTTGCATTCTTTCTTGCAGTGGGTCTAGTTCCTAACCCTTCTGATGCAATAGGATATTAGCACACTTTATAAGAGTAGTTCGTCCTTTCTTCCTTCCCCTACCATTATTTTGACTAGATCGCCAGCCCGTTCAGTCAAGTAACGAGGAAAAGCTTCTAGGAATGAAGCGACTGATGAGTGAGAGCGCTACGAAGAGCAAATGCTTTATCAACAGAAAGAACAGTAGATGCCCCAGGAAAAAACAAGGGCCGAGACTGAGAGGCTTGGGCTCGCGGGTGCGGGCTGTTTCAAATCCTTCGTACAGAGCATCTCGGAGGAAGATGAGCAATGTTCACGGAAAAAGAAGAGAGATTTTGTCCATGTCTTACTGATCAAAAAGAAGACCTTTGTTACCGTGACAGATGCTAGGGGGAATAAGAAGACTGGGGCCTCCGCAGGTTGTTTGGAGGAAAGAAAAGGGCGGTCTCGTCTTTCTCGGTATGCTGCTGAAGCAACTGCGGAACATGTCGGGCGAGGAGCCAGAAAGATGGGTTTGAAGTCAGTTGTCATTAAAGTGAAAGGATCTACTTATTTCAGGAAAAAGAAGAAAGTGATCTTGAGCTGGAGAGAAGGTTTTCTAGGTGAAGGAGTAGGAGATCAATCAAGAATTATGTACATCCACGATGTGACCCAACTTCCACATAATGGATGCCGACTCCCCAAAAAACGTCGTGTTCAAATAGTTCCAAGCATTTTTGAATCTCAATTTTCACTTGACAAGAAAGAATTCCGGAATCAATCTGACTCGGGTGGGAGGCTAGACTAATTGACTGAGTCCATCCAACTATTCTGCATCCATCTAGCAAAGCCGCGTGAGTGAAGCACCCTAAAGTAGTAAAGGCGAAGCTCCATTGTAGACGTGAGGATCCCGTTCTTCCGCCGCTAACATATAAAGCCTTCTAACGCATGAATGGCATTGCTTAAAATAGTCTAATATGGTTCATTCACTCTTTTTGATCTTTTTCACTCTTTCCATGAGTCGCCGCTTCCCCTCGTTCGCTTCCATATACATTACCTTTTCATCTACCCCGAGCAGATTCGATCACAGTCCCATAAGTAGTAGGGACCACGAGAGAGCTTATTTCGTGCTCGAGATCCAGATGGCCCGCCATTTCTTATTCTTTGCGACTAAGGGCCTACTGGGTGCAATAGATCCAATTGATGGCGGCACAAATCCGGCCCAGCCCTTCTCACTTCTGGTTCATCAAGATAGGCTGGATAGCGGCACATCTCCATTTCTTCCATTCGCTGCCCAGAAAACTACTGCTTTCAAGCCTACGTGCGCAGGAGCTCCCTTTTCTACGCTTGGTCTTTGTACAAAAACACTCAAAACCCCTCCCGAGGTACTCATAGAAGAGGCTCCAACCCCGTGATACTTGGGGAGACTATGACTGGCCTTGACTTGAGTTGGTCTTTGCTTTTATAAGAACCTTCCAACATACTATGCTCTACACCTCTGATTGCTATGCCTCGGGTCCCAGATCAATTGGATCGTCGACGTCTTAACGTCTACCCGTCTAATTACTCTACTTTAATATTATTAGTTCGCTCTCGCTCGTTCCTTCATTCGTACATGCAGATGGATCTTAATCTTCAACCTCGAGATCCCCAATGAGATATTCTTCCAGAGAAGCCCCCGCATATGCTGCCCCTATCTATTCATGGTTCCGGATCCAGATCTTCAATTGAAATGAAATGGGCTATGCCTTAACCTATGCTTGCTATTGGTTTTTCAAACCATCTGTGGTCTTTAAATAGGCTCTGACTCCGATTTGTCTTCTTTGGACGGACATAGTGGCTTAGGTAAGACCCGACCAGTAGGAGGGGCAAATTACGAAGTGAATCGCTCTGCTACTTTCCTTTCTTTATATCGCTCATCGTCCTCTTATCCCGCACTTGAACCAAGCCTACCTTGTGCCTAGCCCACCTAGCTTACTTCTTTCTACCACTATAGTCAATGTGCACTTGGCTTCTTGGACTAAAGACGGCTAGCCCAATAGCTTGAAGGAGGTAGAGTAGATGAAGACAAATTCCACTTGAGGGTCGTGAATCTTTCCATGAACTACTCATAGGGTCCTCCTTGTCATCTGTAGCAGGGGCGCACCGAGATACTCTTGAGTTTATATATTATATATAAGCTTCCCCCGGAGCCAGACTCATCAAGTTCAGAGCGCAATGAAGGACTGACTGTACAGTTAGGAGACCACGGAAGATGGATTCTTATTATCACGCTCAAGCTCTAGGGAAAGAAGGTGCAATACGAAGAAGACAGATATTACCTAACCAGCGAGCGAACCCATAAGATGAGGATTTCTTAATTCAATTGCTTGTAAGCGGTCTCAAACAGTTCTCAGTGCTGTCCTAGGTGGCGCCTTTTTCTTTCCTAGAAATTCACTCAAAGTATCCCTGGAGGGTTGAACAACGAGTAAGTAGGCTCCAAGGTTGTACTCACATGCGATAAGAAGCTAGTTCTCTTCCGGCAAAGGTCATGGTTGAATGAAGAGTCTTCGCTCGCTTCAAGGGAGACCGTTGGGCTCAAGCTAAGTGCCGATGCCGAACTCTCCTGGATTGGATGCTAGCACCCCACCCTGTTAGTTGAGTTTGGTTGCTTCCGCTTCCCTCGTATGATGAAGAACCTACAGTTTAGATCCTCGCCCCAAACCTAGTGATTGTGGATTCACTACCCGGACCAATAGGCTCTTCGGAGAGGGGGTTGGCTTTTGGGAATTAACAAAGAAAGGGGAGAGTGAATAAAGGGAAAAGGCGGGCAATCAAAAGATGCAAAATAAGGAACTATCAGGGAGTGAGATTCAAGGTTGATTGCGACCGAAGATAAGATGAGCACTTTGAAGTTATCTTCCGCAGGCAGATACTAAGGTTGAAACTCGATACCGCTCCTGACGTGGGATGGCAAATTCAAATTGATAATTGGATGTGGGTCCGGACGGGTCCACTGAATATCCTTTCTTGGAGGAAACCTTGCACCCTTCTGAAGAGCATGTACTCGCCCTAGACCTAAAAAGTGAGAGCTTCCGGGGAGAGCGGATGTCATCAAAGGGCCCTCGGATAAGATTGATTCAGTACAGTAGAGAGGGCTGGAGGAAGAATCTGCCATTCGGGACTCTTGCTCTTGGGATGCTTGAGCGTCACTCGCACCTCGCTGCAGTCCTTCATTCCAATAGTGATTCTTCTTCCCTTGGGTTTCCTTCCTAAAGGTCGGTCATATCGGTCAGGTCACACTCACGCTCCGCACCTTGAATTCCTATAGAAAGAACCCTCAAGTAGCCCGACCCACACTAAGTGAAGTTCGGGGTGGGCTCAGTCTCCTTCTTTTGCCCTTAGGAGCTCGTTCGGACTCCTACTCAAGATCTTCCAACCAAGGTCTTGTGCAACACCCTATACCCAAACTAGAGGGAGGTGCGAGAAAGCAGATAAAGGCAAGTCCAGGTAGCTACTCTGAAGGTCAAAAGCAAGGGACAGGTTTACTCAATAAATCAATCCAGAGTTGAGTACTGTACTTTTTCGCCTCAAGGCATGTCCACTGCTCGATTGAGCTAAGATGCTTCAATAAGTGGCTTCTCCGTTCTTTACTATAATGGGAAAGACTCAATATTTGACGTGCTCGAGCTAGAGGAAAAGAATAGGCCCTGGAGTGATTCTTCCTTCCAGTATGTGTGTTCGGAAAGCAGTGCTCTTCATTCGTTCAACCGCTATGAGAAGGCTCAATCCTTGTCAAAAAGAGAGAGCTATGATTGAGAAGTGAAAGTTTAGGATCCCACTTTTTATATGATCTAGCTATCAAAGGCAAAATCCATGGAATAGAGGGCGCGAGAGTAGGGAAAGAGGTGAGGTGCAGAGCGAGATGGTTCGGGCGAGGACATATCTCCACAGCAGCCTGTGCAGGAAGTTCTTTCTCTGCATTCGCTCTAGCTAGGGATCGATCTAATTAGAGAAAAGAACTGTCCCGACTCTTGCGCTGATCGGGGATCCCGCTAGGGGTCTCCTAGCCATCCCTGCTTTTGCGCTTACGAGAAAGCCTGACGACAAGCACTCTACATCTGACTGAGCCTAACACTGAATCTTTTCTTTAATCTTTCTTGACTTGACCTTTCTTGATTGAAGTGAGGTAGCACCTCAGGAGTAGTGCCAGGGCCGGCGCTCTGTTATAGTTAGGTTGAAGATGAGGATGATAGAAGAGAGTTGTCCCCCCCTTATCTTCTCTTCTGAGAGTGACGATGCCGCTGCTTGTCCGTCCTTTGACCTTCTCTTGGAATTTCACGTAGTAGGACCCAACCCAATGAACTTAAGCACCACATCAGCCGGCTCATCAAGGGTCAATGAATTCATACCTGACTCTTACTTCTTGCTGAATCTGAGGAATGATTTACTGAAGGAGCTCCGTGCACCTACCAATTGCTAGGGAGCACCGAAACTCCTACACGGTCGGGAGCGAACATTCTTTCTGCCTGCTCTTCTCCACATTCGGAAAGGTGCAGAGCAAGAATAAATTTAGACCATTTATGGGAATGAGCTTGGAATCTGTTGCTGGCGAAGAAGATTAGCCATCATGCTCACATAAATAAAGAAATAAAGAAAAGAAAGAGAGGGAATTGCATAACTTAACTCATTGACAGCCGAGGAAGCTCTTCACCGGTCGTAGAGGTATAAGCATAAGACACTACGAGGAATGAAAGAGCCCAGATAAACGACTCCTAGGAATTGAAGAGCTAGGGAAGAGCAAGCACTAGAATAGCTAGGGAATTTCATAGCCCATATGGGATAACCCACTACGAGGACAGAAAGAGCCCAGCCCGTCACGAGCTACAAAGAAAAGAGCTAGCTACAACGGAACGCAAAAGACAAGAGCAAGACCGGACAGAACTACAACAAGGAAAAGACAGACAAAACACGAACTACAAGACAGAAGGTAAGAGAAAAAATGCACCTCCCTTCGGATGGTACAGCTTTATGGGGGGATTTTGGATCCTTCTCTTCTCCTATAAGGGTGTACGTCTTTATGGGGGGATTTGTGTTTATGGTGGGATTTTCCTTTCATTCAGCTTTCCTCTCCCCTCCTTCTTGGTCAGCTAGCCCCTTTGCGTTGTGTCACTCGGGTCTAAATAAAGCTCCTGCACTCCCCAGTCGATGCCATGCTTCAGCCTTTCATTCATCTTCTTGCCTCTTCTACGTGGGCGGGCCTAATTCACGTTGCCCTATAATTAAATCCTCCCTAGTCTCTCGCGTGGTACAAGAGGACAGCTGATCTCGCTTCGTGGGACAGTCAGAGTTTGCTCCTATCTTTTGATATGGACCGATAGTGAACTTGACTTGAGAATGATAGATATGGAGAGGGACGACTGAATCATGTATAAAGAAAGTGCGTCACTGTCGACCTATGTCTACTTTCCGAGTCTCCCGCCTCTTTGGAAGATAGCTCAGCTACTGCTTCCTGGTCTAGGCCCGCTAGCTCCATTCTTCCTTTAGCGCATAACAAATCACTATAGCAAGCTGTGGCGCATGAGACGAATAACTATAGCAAGCCCCCGAGCCTCTTTGCACTCTTTTCTCTTCCGTGCTCGCCTAGCTCCTGGATTCTCGTACGACTGACTGCGCGTTAGCTTAGCATAGTTCTATCCTTATATGGATAAGAGAATAGCGGAGAAAGCCTTTAATGTGCATCGCATACGATAGTCATTAGTTGATGGAGCCCATTGGATAGAGTTCAGAGTTCATCTTAAGTTCAGTGGCTCCTAAAGGATCTTTCTTCACATGCCATGAGCGGGAAGTGTACTTAGCCATTGCATCTAAAAAGAGAAGTCTCTCTATCGCCAGCATCTACAACACTAGCAGAATAGGGGTTCGCCTCTGATCTTTCTTTACGAGATAAATATATCAGCCCTTCTAGCTGCTTTGCTTCTTCCTTCATCCGTTCTAAGTGCTGCGACTACATTTACTATTGAGATGCATATAATATGCTAGTTCCATCCACTACTATTGGGCAAGGAGGAATGGGGCAGCCAGGCGTGGTTAGTTGTCCTTTCCTCTTCTTTTCCCCGGATATGGCGGCACAAGGTTATCTGATCGATGGAATTCGGTATGAAATGGTTCTGGTCTGGAGTCATGCCCATCTTTAGGCACTTCGAGCACAGTGAGCCTAATTTCATTCCAAGAGTTATAGGCCTAATGGAATAGATTCTGAAGAGACTTGAATGATCAGATAACTTTCGGTGCTATTTATTGGATAGCTAGTGAATGGGTAGATGGGGGTAGGTTGGAATTAAACACGTTCCTGTGCCGTACGCTTTTTTTCAGTCTACACCCCCCAAAGCCCACGGAGCGGGACTTTATTTAGCAGCCAATCAAGACTGAAATGAAAGAACTTGGACTGAAAGTTTCGTTAAAGAAGTGAGCTAAGCGGATAAAGCAGCCGTCCCAATAAGCAGGGCGGATTAAGTTAGATAAATCCCATAAGCAGTTGGAGCGCCCCCCATGGGCTGCAGTTGAGTTTAGAGAGCTCGTTCCCAGCCCAGGACCGGAAAGGAAATGCAGTTATGAGAAATGATACTGAAATTAAAGAATCAAGACCCATGTCAGAGGCCCAAGGAAGTAAAGGCACGGTGCGAATGGTATAGGGAGCTAAGTAAAGGCACGGTGCGAATGGGAACGCTAGGGAGCTAGTCTCATTGGGAAGCAAGGGAGGGTGAGAGTGTCTCATTGGGAAGCAAGGGAGGGTGCCTCGGAAAGCCGACCTACTTATGCCATGGGGGGGCGCTCAAGACCTATAGTCAGTCCTGCATGAATCTGCCGATGAGATTAAGCTTTGGAACAAGACCAGACATGGCCCATCAACTAAAGTCTCGTTGAACGGGTTTCATTTAAATGACCTAGCGAGCTCTTCAAATCTACCATTTTTCACTGGCTAACCCCACCCTCCGCCCTGGTGAGCATAAGTTTTTTAATGTTTTTGAGTCTCTTTTCACTCATTTTCCCTCCCTCATTTTAGTGGTTTTGACCATATATGAGATCAACTTTGTAATCTTTTGAAGTTGTTTTCACTAAGTAAAGTCTCAATCACAGGTTTTACACATAGGTGAGATCAACTTGATGACTGAAAACGATGGTCACCCGCAAGAATGGAAATGAAAGAAAGAAGCCAAGGAGAGGAGGCGAAGCATGAAACGAGACCCATTCAAGGAAGCTAGAGACAAACAAGCCCATTCAAGGAAACATTCAAACAAGCCCCCAAGCAGGAGAGCTTGTTCCTTTGAGTTTAGGCCAAATAAAGCTGGGTTTAGTTGGGAACGAGAGCGACAGAGAGGTAGGAGTCAAGGTGCGTAGCGGAGCGAACTCGAGATCGGTGGCTCTAGAGAATATCCAAGTCACGGATTAAGTTCTCGGAGTGATAAGTATCTGCGAGAGAGTTGGTCCCGTCATTGAGAGAGTTGGTCCCGTCATTCCGAGTGGAACAGCTAGAGAGTAATTGGTCCCGTTGGATGAATAATCTTTGAAAGAGTTTGTTTTAGCAACTATCACCTCGTTTGCTAATCCCCTGTTTGAGGCAATCCTAGATAGATGTTAGGTAACTGCTGCTATCAACGAACCTAGCTGCACTTGCCAGTGAGATGAACGAGAAGGAAGCTCTGATGAGCTCGCTAGGGGTGGAATTGAAAGATGTCGCGATCAACGAAGAGGGATAGGGATAAGAAAGACCCAGCAAAGAATCATTATGAAATAAAGTGAATCCAACGGGAGCATAACGAGTGAAAGGACTATGAGGGAGGCTCGGGGAAACTCAACTTCTATGAACCGAAGTGCCAAGGGGCTGCTATCTGCGCTTGGGTTCGCAACTTCAATCGGTGTCTTGGATAGGTAGGGCTTCGCTCCATAAATAAATAAATAAGCTCTGCTCACGAGGCTTCGCCGTCTTCTCTTGGTCGCTATGTTTCTTTAGGCGCTCCCCATGGTCGCTTCACGACGCGGTGCTTGTTCCTCCTATTGGTTCAGGGCTTACCTCCTGTCCCTATGAACCCTCTGCTCACTTCTCGCTTGTGAGGTCTTCCTAGGGGGTTAAATGAATGAATGAAGACTTCCGCGGGACTTTATTTAGCTTTAGTCCGAACCTCTGTTGAATCTCCCTCTCTTGAATCTCCATCCAGCTACTTCATCTCCATCCAGCTACTCATAGTTTAGTTTCTAAATCATAATTGATAATTGAGTGTTTAATTGAAGTTCTATTATATAATAGAAGATGAATGAGACTGAAATGAAAGAAGAAAGTCGGATCCACTCCCAAGCGTTTTAACGAAGCGACGTGGCCAACCACTAGTCTCCGTCCTTGAGCCGTGCAGGCCAGCTATTTTCTGTATCATAGTAGTCCTTCCTTTTGTATCATAGTCCTTCCTTTTTATTTGCTTTTATCAATCACAGGATCCGAACAGTATAGAGAGTAGTCATAGGGGGCTATACTCAATCACAGGATCCGAACAGTATAGAGAGTAGTCATAGGGCTATAATCGAACTAGACTGAAAGCGCTCTGGTTCGCTGCTCTACTTCAAAGAGTGGGACTTAACTCGAGAGAGTGTGATTCTCGTCCTTCTTTAAGACTTGACTTCTCGGACTATTAGGTTTCATGGATACTTCTCGGACTCTTAGGTTTCATGGATGGGGCCTGACTCTCCTTTCTCGGGAGAACGGGAACTACTTCTTCGGTCCTCTCAACTCCTTTCTTTTGAACCATTACACAGTCCGGCCCATATGAATTGATTTATTGGAGACTTCGACCTACCTATTCTCTTTCCCTTTATCCCTTTATACAAAGAAACTAGAATACTCTGACTATAGAGCACTAACCTAAAGCAGTGGGGAGAAGAGGCATTGTGCATAGACCGCCAGCCCATGAAGAGACTCTGAGAAAGATCTTGCTAAGATGGGATAGGAAAGACTCCTCATCAGTAGGGAGGTGCTGTCGCTTAAATATCACTTGAGTGCATGAAGAGTTGACGCGCTTAAGCAAGAGGTATAGTATGCCGCTGTTGAACTTTGACTCTGCACCTTTAGGCGACAAGTGCCGCTCTTGAGCTTTGACTCTTGGACTAAGTTCGGTGCGTGGAGAGGAGGTGCGAACGCCTAAGGCACTAGGCTCGATGCTTTAGAATTTAGGAAGTGGTGCCACTTATATTATATTTATTAAGTAGTCCTCAGAGTATTTATTAAGTAGTCTTCAGAGAGCAAGGAGTAGTCGTCTTCAGAGAGTCAAGGAGCGATGAACGGGTCTAAAGAAAGTAGTGGATGGAGTCACTCATCCAAGTGGGATCTTATACTCTGCTCTAAGTGGGATCTTCTACTCTGTTCTAAGTCAAGTAAGAATCGGGTCTTGCTTTCGTGTACCGTAGCGTTTAGCAGGGAACTTTTATCGGATTTCAAGTCGTTTCAGACCACCGCGAGGAGCAGGCAGGCTACATTGAATGCCCAAGCCCAGTACATGCCACGTCATCCCAGAAGTGAGATCCACCTATTTAAGCCAAGTATTCCATCTGACACAAACGGAATCGAACCAATGAGGTCGTTTCTTTCATTTCATTCTCCGACGAGCTCATCAGAGCGAGGAGCAAGCTCGTATCTCTTTTTCACTGCTTTTGCATATAGGCGAGATAACTTTTATACTACTTTTTTTTTTTTTAGTCCTTTTCCTTAATGAAGCACTTTTGCCATTATATGAGCATGCGATCAACATGAAATCAGTGGGCTCATCCTTGTCTGGGCTCAACATAAAATGAAAGAAGTGGGCTCATCCTTGTCTCACCAACTTGAAATTCCCTTCCAGCCAACTTTACTAGACCAGGCCCATGGTAGAGAGGTTTACTAGACCAGGCCCATCCATGGTAGAGAGGTCTCGATGCGTTAAAGGAGCGAGTTAACTTCTAACGAGGAGCTTAAGACTACTTGCTTGATCTTCGTGAATGAATCAACTGCAGACTTAGTGAACCAAATGTAGATCCGGGAAGGCAATAGAGGAGTTCGACCCGGGTCCTAGTAAAGTATAATAGTATGCCCTACCCTAGGACTGGTCCCCGAGCATCAAAAGAATAAGAGACCCACCTCTTGCTCCCGTAAGCAGAGTTATCAATCTAGTTAGTGTCTGAATAAAGAACAACATCCTCAAAGACATGCCTTCGCTTCCTTTCTTTCATGGGTCTTGGTTGAGCTCTCCTCAGACTTAAACGCATAAATGCTGGCATCTCCTTCTAAGCCCAAGTCCTTTCCCGCTCCCGGGGTTAGGTTAATCGGCATGCATGAGATCTGGGCGCTATAATCAAGTCAAATGGCGATTCAAGAACTAAAGGCATTGGTCATTGGTGTAGGGAAGAGTGATATGCGAGCATAGGGGGAAGACATCGGCCTAGCGGAACAGTGCGAGCAATGCTGAAAGGAGACAGACAATGAGAGGGGGTCAGTCACGACACCACACTAGCAGGAGCGTCAGAGCAGAGTTAATGTATAAGGATGGGCTGCGACCGATACACGATACACACAGAGCGGAAGACCTTGCAAGAGTGATTGATGCTTGAATCCTCCCTTCCCTGCCTAGTGGGGATCGAAAGCGAAGTGAGAAGAAAGCTGCTGATCAAGCGTCAGATGAAAGGAGGTCGGGAAGGTCAGGAGTGCAAAGTAGAGGCTGGTCCAAATCAAATAAGAATAAAGCTAAGTAAAGGAGCGGTGAACCAGGGAAAGGGAAGGTGAGTAGATAGGAGCCGTCGTAGTGAAGAAGCATGCCGAAGCAGACCAGTCAATGAAATCAGTGGGCGGAAGCGCGGTATAATATAATAAGGAAGTTTGCAATCCAATAAGGACAATCCAATAAGGAAGTTTGCAATCCAAGCTCATGGTCATAGACAGAGTCCTCATTCCAATCCAAGAACCGGGGCTAAGTAGCATCAATCAAAGTAGTCAGTATCCAAGTTGTCCGACATTTGACTTGTTGAGAGACTCCACCAACCTTGACCACGCTTGGGCTATCTTAAAGTCGGATGAACTTCAATCTTGATTTGATCTAAGAGCGAATTACATGACGCAAGTAGCGATAGCTATTGGTCCAAGAAAAGAAAGAAATTAATTGGACCCTTTTAGGCGCTTTAGTTCGTCGTAAGTAGACGAGTCAGGAAGTCAAAGTCTTAAACTAAATTATCAATTATGATTTACTTCTTTATAAACTATCCGTGGTTCTCAGGGGTGGGTTTAGTCAAAGTTCAACTAGTCAAGTCAGGTGGGGAGCTAATGCAATGAGGAATCAGTCTCGGATAACGAGGTAGGCGTCAAGTGTCTATTACATAGAAAGTAGCGAAGACAGAGAAGAGAAGAAAGTAGAGCGAGGAAAGGACAAGGACTGCCAGGGCTGGTGCTACGCGTGGGAGGAGCAATACGGGTCCAACCAAGGTTCCGTTCCAATCAATCGAGCTAATCAATCCAATCAATCGAACTAATCAATCGAGCTAATCGAGCTAATCAATCGAGCATCCAATCAATCGAGCTAATCAATCGAGCTTAGATCATGCCTTTATTACCGACCAACGAATGCCAAAGAAGAGAAGCGAGTTCAAAGGGGTAGGTCTTGTCTTTCAGGACTTGTCTTTCAGGAGCTAAGTAAAGAGGAGAGGTAGGTCGTAGGTCTTTCAGGAGCTAAGTTCTGATAGCAGGGCAGGAAGGATGTCAAATAGGACAGGACTTGTGTGCAAGGAAGGATGTCAAAGTCACAGGAAGGATGTCAAAGTCAGATACTCGTTTGGCTAGTGAGGTGAAGTGAGGCGGGTCCCAAGTCCATAGAGCGAAGGAAGTGCTGAGAAAAGGTGTGATAGCAGACGCACGCGATCAGAAGTTCATAGTTCATGAAAGAGAAGCAAGAAAGGCGGAATAAAGCGAAAGAGAAGCAATAAAGGCAGAGTTGGATTCGATCAGAGAAGCAATAAAGGCAGAGTTGGATTCGATCTAGATCTAAACTAGAGAGCATGAACTGGAGTGGAGCTAGGGCAGAGCATGGGAAGCTCCTGGGGCGGCTGGCTAGCGACTCACAGCAGAACCAAGAAAGCTATTCGTTCCCTTCCCCCCAACGTAAGAACCAAGAAAGCTATTATTCTCACTAGGGATAAGAGTCAACCAATGAAAGGAAAGTCACTAGGGATAAGAGTCAACCAATGAAAGGAAAGAAGCAAGAAAGCCATTCAGTCTTATCAAGAAAGCCATTCAGTCTTATAAGGTTATAGGTGCGGTGAAAGCAGAGAAGGAAAGAAAGATTGGATTCTTCAACGCATGAAAGGAAGATCAATCAGATCGTACGCGACCAACTAAAACTAGAATTGATTAGTCAAACTGGTTCACTAGGTTCTTAATGCTCACAGGTGTGCGTAGCGGGACTTTATTTAGCGCCTGGCCCGGGCAACTCACTCAAGAATCTGCACTCGTACAAGGGCCGAGAATAAAAGAGAACCTATTGAAGGAAGACCCTCACTCCTAGAAAGAGAAGTATCTCGCTCTTGAACTAGCGCCCTCAGGGCAAGGGCGTAGTGATGCGCTCCTAACTTGACTTGACCACCCTATCAAGGTAGGGGTAGGGCAGAGATGAATCATTTGCAGGCTTTTTCATGGTTCTGATCTATTGGGCCGAGGGAATCCATTTGATAAGTTCTTCGTGCCAGGTCTCGGGAGGAAAGAGAGCAAAGGGCTTTGTTTGGTTTAATTCCTACTTGATCTGTGCTACTATTCCTTTATCGCTCCCTCGAGGTCTTATCCCTCGAAGATCCAATAAGACAGGACAGGGACAGGCCTACTTCTAGTTAGGGTTCTTTGTGCAGATTCTTTACCAGCAGCAATAGGCTTTCTCCTTTTAGTTGCTCTTGCTATCATTTCTATATGATGAACCTGGCGGAAGGGGCGGACCTGAAAGAAGAAAGAACTTCAAATCCTCTACCGCTACATCCCAAACAGAAGCAGACGGGCAAGATTCAGAGTTTAGGAGTCCCATGTGGATAGGAGCCCTCACCGGAGCAGGCGACTGGAACTTATCGGTTAGGAGAGAGAGGCAGATCCGCTACCGAACAAGAGGCAAGTGTCAAATGAAGCTCTCCCTTATCGTATCTCAGACCACTGCCTTCGCTTAGATGCTTCGGCCAAAAGAGAGGAATTTGACCAGTAGCTGAGCTGCCCTTGCTTTCGGAAGTCCGTACAAGAGGAAGAAGGCGAAGAAGACCTGGTAGAACTCTTTTCATTCTCCTTCCAAGGGGGCAGTATTTACAGAAGAGTGGTGCTACTCCTTTTGGATCCCAGCTCATACTCTACCTAGTTCTTTCTTTCCTTACCTCGAGGATCAATCAAAGGATAAAATAAAGGGTGCATGGCTAAGGACTGACGTGGCCTTAGCTACCGGAACTCAAAATTCAATTTGTTAGTACTGAACTGAAAGTCTCTGTCTCCGACACCTATCCTGACCGGCAGCTTTAAGTGATGTGAGGCACCCAGCTGATCTAATAGCGCCAGGCGGGAAAGGAAATTAGGCATTGTGCTCTCTTGAAGTGAGACTCTACAGCGCCTTTCTTCTTAGAAGCGTAAGAAATGGCATGCATAAAGTACCTTAGAGGAATCAAAGGGCGAAGAGCAGCTTAGTACTGTGCCACTCTGCTTTTGACGGATCTAAGTGAACAATGCTATTCACGCTGCCCGGCCAGCCAATGAATGTTCTCCCTTCACTTACTTGATTCCAGATGCAGTCTGGGTGCCCCTAAGAAAGAAGTGAATCAATAAAAGTATAAGTAGCTCGTGATTCTACTAAAATGTTTGATGCCAGGGTCAAGGGAAAGAGAAAGAGGATAGGAGAAGGGATCCAAGATCCAAGCGACAATATATAACGATAGCGATAGTCATTACGTCAATTCTCGTCTCAGCAAAGCTTTATCAGCAAAGCATCTCTCAGCGCTGTGATACAAGTGAGTTCGATGATGGTCCAAGAAGGAAGGAATGCAATGCTGTGATTCCTGGGTTGGGGAAGGACTGATTCTATTCTATATATATAATGAATGAGTGGAATGAGGCTGGCGAATTAAACTTCTTAATGTGGGTGACATAGAACGAGGAATAGCCCCGATCAAGGGGTTTAGGGAACTTGTATTGTAGAGTCGAAGTATAATGGAATGTGGGTCAGCTAGGAAGTGGTGCCTGTCAGATTCAGAGATAAGATAGGACTCTGCTCATCCTTTCCTAATCTATTGAGACTTTCTTTTTCAAGTTGAAAGATTATAGTGTTGCGATCTGTCGTAGTTTTGTAGAAGGCCCCAAAGGGACGAACGAGAGTGACGTGGCGGGCCATTTATACTCCTTTCACGACTACTTACAACTATGTTTAGTCTGCAATAACTTATATTAGATTATATTCTAGTTGATATTCGACTAGACTAAACATATTATAAGTTCGTCCATATTAGACTGTAGCTGAGAGAGAGAGAGGGCCATTCCATAAGGTGTGATAACGACGGGCTCGAGCGACAGCGAGAGGGTTGGGGTGAATGGCTTGAGAGTAGTGGTTGGTTCGACCCCAGCTTGCTTTGAGAAGGGGCCTCTCCTTCTTAGTAGCTTTATGGACTAGTTTCAGAGGTTAGGTGCTTGTTCTTTTCTTTGATCTATGAAAAGCAAAGAG
The DNA here is from genome assembly GCA_025175895.1 of Wurfbainia villosa. Classification (NCBI taxonomy): domain Eukaryota; kingdom Viridiplantae; phylum Streptophyta; class Magnoliopsida; order Zingiberales; family Zingiberaceae; genus Wurfbainia; species Wurfbainia villosa. Next base: position 854,506 of record JAKLTH010000158.1, read on the forward strand.
TCGAGTTATAGTCTAGTTCTCGCCTTGAAAGCAGTACTTCCATAAAGCATTAAACAAGAAGACAAGGGCTGAAGTGTCGCAGTGGGAAGCATTTATCAGTGAATCTCCATAGTATGATTGGAAAAACCTGGAATGGATGATAAAAAGATGCCAGTAGCTTTAAGAGTACGCGAGCCCATCACTTGATATAAGCGGGAACGAAGCAGGCTCTTTCTCAGTAGTGGCAGTAGTCTATCCATACCATGCCGACGTTCTCACTCAATCAATTCAGTCTGCTTGCCATAAAATCACATAAATAAGTAGAAGTTTCATTCAATGGAGGGCGGCAAAACGAAAGAAGAAGATCTGGAAGCTGGCGAGAGAACGTTATCTGTAAGCATAGTTCCAACCTGCAAAGTGGGATGTGCTTTCTTTGTTGGTCGTCTTTCGTGTAGCGAACGAAGTTCTTTCTTTTGTTTAGGATTGGCAAGAGGATGGCAAAAACAAGAAGCATTGGCGATCATGGGAAAGCATTTTCAGACCTATTAGCAATGGCGGTCTTGGCATCATGTCTTTGAAGCAATTACAGATTGCCGCAGGCCTCGGACACGCTTTGGGCTCAATTCTGCCAAGCTCCTCAATCCCTAGCTTCGAACCCGGCCCGTTAGCTGATGGCCCAAAAGTAGTGAATGGAAAACATGTTGAAGAGCAGAAAGACTATATCGGGACTGAAGACTTATATAAGCTGCTCACGTCGCTGTCGCTCTATCTAGTATAGTGAGGAGAGTCTATCTCGCACCCTACCGTATACGGAAAGAACTCGCACATTATGTGTTAAGGTAGTTGAGCGAGAGCGCAATTTCGGTGCTTTTTGCCAGCCTCTCCAGGAATGAACTCTCTCTCCCGCGCTGCTTTTCTCTCTTCATTATACTCGCACATTCACGCACTCTATCTGGAGTCGCCCATTCTCTGCTTTGTCCCTCTTTTTTGCTGTTCGCTTAGCTTAGCCTTAGATCGCTCCTTTCTCGCCCTGCTTTTCTCACTCTATCGCTCGGACCTCCTCGGACATGGCACATTCCGTGCTTTTTCTATCATTTCGCACCCACACTCGACGGCATTAAAAGATGGACTCGAGCGAGGAGGACTCTTTGGTCTAATTCACGGTTGGTTGGATCCTGAATGCGTACCGTACTATGGGAGTTGGATCACTTGAACGGGCTCCCGGCTCATTTCCTTAGAAGGTGAGGCGAAAGGCCAAGGGCTTGGCCGAATAACAACTGACGAAAGAACTGGTTAGGCTCCGCTGGAGGTCATCGCCCCTCCCCTTCCACAGGAGGATCTTCCCTGAATGGAAGCGAGCTGCTCACATTCTTTCCCTCATTGTCAGGCACATGGGCTGGTGCCCTTAAGATAGTACTCGAAAGGACCCAGGGGTACGGAAAGAAGAAGGAGATTAGGTTTTGACGGGTCCGCCCGAAAGAGTGAATTCCATCTGTTCGCGAGTACGGGACTAGAAAGCGGATCGGAAGTGAAAGGAGGTTAGAGTTCTTAGTTGAACAAAGCCCTAGCTAGCTCAGTAGTGGAGTGGTGAATGGTTCCATAGCGCATTAATCTTACTGACGCAAAATGACACCTAAAATCAAGTGAAATGGAGCAGACGAAGGAGGTCGAGAACAAGAAGCGGACGCCGAGGCCAGCTTGCCAATCTGGTGTGCTCGAGTTTCCTCTCTTCTCAGCCTTGCCCGGAGGATACGATTGTCGAAGCTTCAGTCCCATTCAATTCATATAACTTCGCCCCTCTGACTCGCACGCCTACCAACTAGAATGAGGACAGTCAGACTAACCAAGATAGAACTCATACTCGAGAAAGCGGCCCCTTTTTCTGTCTTTCTTGCTTGATTCGTCTTTCATCTCTGTGTCTTATCCGGATGGAATGTATACTATCTCCCTATCGGACTCAGGGTGAACCAAGCAAATCTGTTCCTCTGCGAAAGGAATGAAAGAGTCGAGCGAGGGTGAAAGCACTCAATAATCGGCACTCAGTGCTCGTACTTACGCCCATGATGTGCTTTAGCGGTCGGAACATAGGGCTGCCCCGTGAGGGTGAGGGGCGTACCGGCCCCAGCAGATCGTGCTTTGATTCCCGGCATTATTCACTCTAACCATCTTAGACAGTAGCTTGGGCAAATGATAGATACAAATTTGGAATGGTAATAATTTCTATAACCATTCCAAATTTGTATCTATCATTCCTTGTTAGCATAGTCTTGCCCGTGCATCTCTATCCGTTAAATGTTTGTATTTTCAGTTTGTGATCAGTCACGTCAGACATGCAGAGTCGATATCCGTGAAATCAAAAGCTTTCTTATGAGTATAATTCAACTCAGAAGTCAAAAAGTGTGATAGCATGTGGTGGAAAACATAATGTGTTAAATAGCATAGATCGCATGTTGACTTAGCTATGGTTCGAGTGAAATTATATTGTGTTGTGCGCAAACCAAAGGTAATTGAGTCATGTTGTGCTAAGCTTTGATATGAGCATTGTTTGGTATGAGCTTGATACCTTTTATTTATTATTTTTTCATAAATGAATTTATTAATTTTATCATTCATTTTCATTTTCTTATCTTTTTGTCTTTTTATTTAATATTTGAATAATTTCTTTATTGATATTTTACGTAAATATGAAAAAACAATTATAATGAGGTTGGGTTTAAGGTGTGCAACGCCTGTGGGCTCGGCCCGCATGCATGTTGAATTTGGACACGTGTTGGGGACGGGGACTTCTTGATTGCAGAATGACTGTGCATGGCTGACATCATGCCACCTGTGGCTCGCCCATTGGAAACTAAAAACTGAAATATCTGGTAAAAAAATGTTGAAATATTTCACCACTTGCAGTGCTTTTAAAAGAGACGAGACGACTAAAATATCATAAACGAACAATTCAATCTCGCGTCTTTAATAAACTTGAGTTATTCTACACAACAACAAAAGGAAAACTAGATTCACGGATCCAAAATCAGACTTTACAGGAATCGGCTAATGTAGCAAGTAATCAGACACGGAATATAGACTGCGAAAGATAGTATCTCGTTGATCGGGGGCTTGAAGAATCCATTCGATTTGCCATATCCGATGTTGAACATGACTGAAACAAGTTTCTCAGTATCACTGTCTAAGCCCTGCATAAAAGAAGATAGATTTCCAACTTAGTCTGATCCACATGTGCACTTTGTCATTTTAGAACAAGAACTGGCATGTTTTGAGTTGCTTTAGAAAGAAAAAACATAATTTGCTTAAACGAGTCAGCATCAAGCTGAGAACAGGTTATCACAAACACTGGGAGAACAGCTATTAGCTTAATAGCTTGTCAGTCCAATCATTAATATAAAATGCTTATGCTGAAATTGAAGTTGTCCAACTAAGCTTATAAAAAAAAAATTGATTAGCCTCAGATTGACCATGTAGAAGCAATTTGAGGTGTCAATCTATAATCTCCCAGCTTTCAGATTTGACATCCCAAACCAAAGTCTAAATTATAGCCTATAATTAATCCCTAATCTCAGCATGTGACACATAATAGTGGACATGCCATCATCAAATCCTTTCTAATATCTTACCATAGATCCCCTCTCATATCATCTCATTTGATTGCAATTATACAAATCACTATTTTCTCCCTAGAACATTATGTTCTAATCATGGATAGCAATAAGTACTGAGCAAAGGAGTAAACTGGAATCAATCTGGAATTATAAATGCAATGCCTTACCGAGGTTCTCCCAATCTTACTGAACTCATCATCCAAGTCAACATTGCTGTCATCTGTAACAGTGTAGGAATGGTATCAGAAGTTGTAACCAGTAACCACATACCCTAGTATGACTGAATCTTTCTAAAAAACGAAACTATAAACGCACATAAATTGGCAAATAAACATTGTGCAATAAATGCTGAACTGAAAACAAGAATAAAGAAAATACAGCATACCCAGACCCTCCTCGTCACTTCCAAGATCACCAAGAAGAAACACATCCAAATCCTCAGGAGTCTTTGAGGTGGAAGTATTCTGCAGCTTGCTTTCTTTTGCTTCTGCTACAGTAGCAGAGGCTGCATTAGGATTTTCCTTGACACTCTCTAATTGTTTTTGCTCTGCTTTCTTCTTCGTCTCTTCCGTATACCTCTTCTCATAGCTGATGCATTGCACAATTCAGATTTACAACAAAGGCTTATAGAGTTTGTCATAAAGGGTGCTCAAAAAAATCAAACAAAAAGATGCCAAATTCAATCACAAATACTGTGTATATTTAGATCATCCAAATCCCTTTCTACTGTCTTCCTATTTCCTTCCATGGTTCAATAGTTTTCTGAAATCAGTCAACTCGGTCTCGCATATTCATCAAGTCCTCATTGGTCATGTCTGTTTGCTCTCATATTATTCCCTAATTTTGAGCTATGGAATAATGTATTACACAATCAAAATAATAGATAATTAGAATGAATCAGTTGACTAATGTTTTACAGTCAAACTGCTAGTCAAACCCATTTTATTGATCACCATGCAAATTCCCTTCAATAGGACCACCTGCTTCTGCAGAGAAGATACTTACAGAGATACATGACTGTCTACCAGAGCGAAATAAATCTGCCTTTCTCTCTTTCATGTAACGTGGACATAGCTCATATCTTCACTTTGATATTTCCTGGAAAATAGAGGAAAATTATCAATAGTTTTAAGAAAAAGATGATAGTGTTTAGACAGTGACGATGAGGTAAAGTTGACAAGATTAGCATACAGGGGATGATAAGTGATAATGTATATTTCGTAGGAAAAGAAACTTGTGTTGCTCGCAAAAAATCTAGAGGAAGACTAACCACTAAGACAAGATGACGAAATAAGGCTGTATTGTATGAATATTTGAGAAGTGTCACATTTTCTAGCGACCAAGAATGAATCAACCAACATATTCTGTTCTTCTATAAGTAATTGGTGATCAATTTCAACGAGCAACAAATCAATAGTTTTATAATTGTTGAGATATTCTAGCAATAACAATGGGAAAGGTTCAGTGTGTTAACCTCAAAAAGTTCAAGAAAGCAGAAAATAATAAAGCATAGTTTATCCAACAAAAAATGTGTTGATAAGCATTTTATAGGGAGGGGCGACTGTAAGGAGCGAGTCAGATTTAGCAGCTAACCATTTCATTTACATCAATGACTATCTTTCATAACAGTACAGAAATGTTTGCCAGAAGCTAATGTAATGGATATGAGAAAGACAGAGCATCTATTCTGCTTGGGTCGAAGATCAACAAAGTGATCGTGCTTACTTTGAAAATAAGAAGCAACTGGTAAACATGATGTAAATGTTTGGAGGAGAGGTATACACAATGATTACTTGAATGTCCCTGAGGAAGATCGAGTTTGTTGATCCATAATTAAGGATCAACTAGATAAACCATATCCAATAATATACCAAAATGAATCAGAGAGGACAGACAACTGAATTGCAC
>JAKLTH010000158.1:862500-907500 GCA_025175895.1 Wurfbainia villosa
ACGACTTGAAAAACTCGATGGTCTCGAGCGGGCCGTACAGTGCGTGAAAACGCTTTGGCGAAAAGCTGTACGGACGAGAGAGGTGCAGCCACACCAAAAACCATAAGATTTAATGAACCAAACAAACCGAGAAACTCTGCAAAAGGGGCGCCTTGAACAAGCCTCGCGAGATCGAGTAAGGGAAGATAGCTGCTCACACAGAGTAGCGAAGACTGTTGCGAGACAAGGGTTAGAGGGGCTCGTTCCGAACAGGGAGAATGGAAAGTGAGGTGTTGGGCACCCGTCTGCCCGGCCATCCTCAGTGGACGACTAACAGGGGGGATGTGAAGATACGTGGGCCTCGCGGATAGAGGCACTCAACATCTTTGGTTTAAGCGAAGGGCGAAAAATCATCCAATCTCACCCCCACCGACCTCTCGCATTGAAAGAACCTCGCCGGGCTTAGAGGAGAGCAGTCATTGAGACTGTAACAGGGGACAAGGTAGGGCAGTGTGGGCTTGAAAGCCCACAGGGCAGGTTCGGAGTTGACCACCACCCAAAAAGGAGTATACCCCGACGTGGAATGTTTTTGGGAGGGAACTGTTGCAACGAAACGCAGAGAGTGGACTCGAGGAGTGGTGGACAACCTCTTAAGGATCGTCTCTGGGGGCCCCATTCATGGTCATATGCTGGTTCAAAACCTGCGAAGTAGTCAACAGGGACAACCCATCTGAGAGTACCCCAATAGGGATTCATGCCAGGGACAAGATGCTAAAGCGACTGATCGACCTTAACTGAAATTCAATGAAAGTCTTGAGTTATGTTCCTTGAGTTGATATCGAACGTGGTCCCTAGCCTGGAGTTGAGGATCGGTTTCAATTGGGTGTGAAGCAAAGTCGACCAACAAAACCTAGTATAAGCTTTTCCCGTCCCTTTATCGCCGGCGGCAAAGTCGTCCCATTCTAAACCTGTTATACGTAGTGATCCATCTTTACACATACCTACGTAAGTCTACGAATATCCAAATTATCGTAGAGCAACTTAACCTCGCGTTCGACCTTAGCCTCGCGTTCGACCTAACTACCCTTGAGCCACAGCGATCTCAACTCACTGCTGGACTGAAGGTTCCATTCCATCTCTTTTCTGTACCGTGGGAAGTTCGCGTTAAGCGAATTAAAAGCACTCAAGTTAACTCAACTCATTCTTTTCTCTCCCGGTTCGATAAATAAGAGGTGAAAGAAAGTATATCAATATCAAAGTTCAAAAGATAGGAGATGAAGAACCTAAGGCACCATATACTTCAAAATAAAGGACATGTCTGCCGAGTGACATGTGCAATCTTTTAGATGTTATCGATTTGTATGGCGGCACCTATGAAAGAGATAGGGAAAATAGTGAAGTACCAGCACCGTTCTTCTTATTAAGAGAAGCAACTGACTGCGAAGGTTGAGTGTTTCATAACGGGAATAGGAATGATTATAAGTATGCGTTCGGGACGGCACAATCAACATTTGAAATGAACTTCCCTAACCGCTCCGTGGGCAGCCCTTGCCCTGATGAGTGAACGCTCGACTGATCACGCAAGTCCTAAAAGAGATTCGCAGATCTCGAGCGTGTACTTTATTTTTTTTTATATAAAGAAGATTCTAGGCATAGCTTCTCGTGAAAGGAATTAGATTCTTTAAGTTCATTCTATTAAATTAAACTTCTTCCTAATCCTCAACTACTGAGCTAGCAACGGGTAAACTAGGATGTAATGCCATGAACTTCCGGATATACGTAGTAGAATTTAAGAAGATTACAGGACAAGATGAAACATTCGCAAACGTTCACTGAACTTTTTTATTCGTTCACGTCGTTATCACTCTTGAAGTCGTTCCTCTAATGGAATTGAACGAGAAGCAGGACAACAAACTACTTACTCTACCGGAGCGACGGAGAAAGAACTGCCGGAGAATGAAGAAGTCTGCCACCGGAGGAGACGCAACTGGCAAATCAAATTACATTAGTTAACATTCTCTCGCTCACGTTAAGAGTACTTGTAGTTTGAGTGCCGTACTTCTGTTAGTTAAGAGTCCCATACTTGAATCTCTTCCCGGCATTAGGTCTTTAAGAGTCCCGTACGAGTGCTTATAGGTTGCCATTCAGCTATACTGAAGTCTTTTGTCTTCATGCCTCTTGATTAGGTGCATATGTTCTTGGGAAAGAGTGAATTGAATCTTTTGGGAATGAGCTATTCTTTTTCTTTCTCAGTTGGGTTGGCGCAGACGAAGGAGATAGCGGATCACGGTTATCCGATATGGACCTTGAAAGCAATCTACCGAACCCAACAGACTCAGATCAGTCACTTGGTCGGGAAGTCAGGTAGCGGCCAAGAGCCCTTTTTCTACTATGCCCGGAGCCAGGGTCAAAAGGTCTCTCTCCCCGGCGCCTTCAAGCTTCAAGAGAGAAGCCCGGCCCTATCACGCTCATCTCTTCCTTTCATTTAAACAGGCAATTGCCCACCTTCAAGCAATCAGTCTAGTCTTTTCTTTCTTTATGACTTATTCCTTTTCCGTTCGTGACCCATACCCATTCGTCATTCACTCCTTAAATTGATTGGAGAAGAGTTTATAAGATAAGAGTTCTTTCTTACTATATGATTTAACGAAAAGAGGAGCGAGTGATAACGACGGGCTAAGCGCGATCTTTGCAACCCCAAGGCGATACCCGCCCGGTACCAGCCTATGCGATGGAATTCTACTACCATCCTAAATCAACTAAGACGAGCCGACTTCTGTAGTACTCATAGCCGACTGAATGCTCTCCCTATTTCTTCCGTTGCTTAGAGTTAGAGACTGATTGCTAGAAAAGAGACTGATTGCTAGAGAGTTACGCAACAATCAATGCGTACTGAAGTGAGGAACTGTGATCGTGGACCGGAACTCACTGAGAGAATCAGAGAAGCAGGGCAAAGAAAAGAGGGAAAAGAATTGAGTACGAGTACTTAACAAGAGCGCACTTCCAGAGAATGATAATTCCTGCCTTACTCACTTCCTGCTCCCTTACTCACTGACAGATAATTCCTGCGTTACAGAATTCCTGCCTTACTCAATGACAGAGATAAGCTGCGTACTATGCGGACTGGAAGACTAGAATTGGCTCCCTTACTCACTTACAAATATAGTAAGCTTCTAAGTACAGAGTCACACGAGGTCTAAGACACGAGGTCCGAGGTCTAAGACACGAGGTCCGAGGTCTAAGAGTAACACGATAAGAGTAAGCAAATTCCTAATTAGTAAGCAAAGCAAATAAGGAAGGATAGGATAAGTAAGCAAATGCACTTAAGTAAGAGTCACACACGAGGGCGAGCTCACTTCCAGAAAAGAAAAGAGTAGATTGCGCATCTCACTGATAGAAGAAAAGTGAGTTTATTCCGATTGCGTACTATAGAAGGCGGACCTCACTTCAATAAAAGTAACACGAGGTGGTAACTGAATAATTGAGATAAGTAAGACGAGGACTGAAGAACGAGGTGCGAAGCCTCACTTCTTTACGAGGAGCGAAGCCTCACTTTCTTTTATTAGAGTAGAGGATAGGCTACTGTCCAAAGGAAAAGAAAAGGAGGAGTGAGCTTGACTGTTCCAAGAAAGAGTCTTTGCTAGCTCTTCCAACAGCGGAAGAATTTGATCTTTTCCGATCTCGCGGACATCTCTTATTAGAGATAAATCCCATCTTTTCACTTTTCATCCGATCCTTTGAACTTATCGCGGACATCTTCGCGAGCCGAGCAAGCAGACCTTAATCATCTTCAGATAGAGCCGACCGGACAAGTGGAATGAATTCGTCCCCTTATTCGACCCGACCTTTGATTATATGAAATGGTGAAGCGAGTAGGAGACCCATGCTTACCTTCCTTGCTGAGAGGGGAGCTCGGCTACGACCAGGGCTGAGGTCAGCCTATCTACTTCCTCGGTGCCCGCCTTCTTCCCTAATAATCTTGACAGTAGGTGAGTCAGAGTTTAAGAGGCTCTGGCAGACGAAAGAAATGGAACGAAGAGACGAATCAATCAATTAATTAATGGTCCACGGGAAAGATTCCTCCGTACGAACAAAATAGACGGAAGGAGCAGGCACCTAAGTAGGCTGGGGTGAGGTCAATCCGGAGCGAATGACAGGAGCGGGAGCGAGCGAGCTATGCGACTACGAGCTCAGAACGGGTCTCAAGACCTTCTTAGTCAAGTTCTAGTGATAACGACGCCTCAATTCAAAGGGAAGGGAGTGAGTCCGAAGCGAGTAGATCATCGTCTGCGAAGGCAAGCTCAGTTGATTCATGACTTTATATATTTTGAATAAGAGAATAGAAAGGTTTCGGGTAGGCTTGACCAACGTACGCGGCTAATCGTCCAAGAGTAGGTTCGAGTGAGTTGATTGAGTTCGGAAGAAAGGTGCGGAGCTTAGAATAATAAGAGAGAGAAGCAGAGGGCAGTCGCTCTCAAGCAGCAGAGATTCACTCAACTCGGAATAGCAGCTCCTGGGGGCAATTCCCGCAGAGAAGCCTCGCCTCCTCCGCCTCGTAGTGGGTCCTCTAAGATAGCCTCTCCTACGGTCTTCTTGCCTGATCCGAAGAGAGAGCATGCCTCTAGAGGAGGAGTTTAAACTCTGGTAGTTGGACGGGAAGAGTAGCATCCATGGAAGGACCACCTGAGGGAACTCAATCCCTCACTCAATCCATGGAAGGACCGCCTATTGCTTTATATGAGAGCATGAAGAGTGGAACGTGGCGGAGACTAATGCGAAAGATCGGACGGCAGAGACTAATGCGAAAGAGAGACGACGAGCATAGGAAAGGCTAAGTTGGGGTGGGGACAGTAAATGGCTGCGACGTCAAAGGCTGAGTTAAGAGGCTCTATGAGACCCACTACGCGGATGCGTGTGAAAAGAGAAAATCATGAATCCACCATGCACGGGAAAGATTCAACACCTTCTATATCCATTTCCCGTAGTAGTTGAAGAATCTTCTCCGCTCGACCTGAACTCCAGTCTTTGATCTCAATCTCCAGTTCGAATCCTGCCTTTCAGACGGTAGAGACGTGCCTAAGATAAAGAAAGAAGAAAGAAAGGCACTCGGGGAAGCGGAGATAAGGGTGCACGAGGATCAGTTTCATTCTAGAATATCATAGTTGGGTTTTTGGTTCAATTTATTCTGGACGGGATAGGAGTTCTCGTCTGAGCAAGTAATAAGAGAGCAAGTCAGAGTTCAAGTCTTCGTTCAAGTTCACTACTCGGGAAACAGAGGTGAGATTCCCTCTTCTAGGGCTGGCGTAGGTGAGCCAATCAAGTAATATAATATAGCTCTTCAAGGAGTGAAGAATGAGAAGAGTGAGTTATCAGGCTCTGGCTACGGAAGATCATTCTGAATGAACAGGTTCGGATGGCTGAGTCAGGCTCTACCGGGCATCGTTAGGAGGCTCTGCCGCCTACTATTGGTTCGGTCAGGTGAGCAAGAAGACAAACAAGATCTGAGTTTAGCTCGGCACGTACGCTAGACCTGGGCTCAGGCAGTAGTCTAAGGGCTTCGTTGAGCTATGCCACTTCTTTGCAAGCAAACCTTCCAATGAAAGTCTTCCGGTCGGGGATCGAAGCGCAGCCGACAAGAGTTCAAGTCATGCCTGGCCGGCTTTCCTTTACTTGAATGAATGCCGATGACCGATGAATTATAATAGAAGTGGAGTTGCGGGCGGACCTAAGCCTAGCCCTCAAATATATTATGTAATTTAAGGCTACTGATTAGCTTGATTCGCAGAACAGAAAAGCAGACTGACGAAAGTACGAAGGCAAGCAATGTCCACTTTCCTGTGCTACCGAACAATAGTGTAAATATACAATAGCTCTTTCAGTGCTGCAGTTTTAGCAGGCAGTAAGCTAATGGGCATATCTCATTCAACGCCGGCATACGAAAAGCGGAGCAACTTGACTATGAGCAAGTCCAACTCACGAGACCACTTCGTGCCTTCCTTCATCTCTCTTTCTCCAGACCACTATGGAGCCAGGCAGAGGAAAAGGATGGACCAGTTGATCTGAGTTCTTTGTTTGTATGCCGCATCCAAAGGACTCTGCATCTCCTGAATCCGGATACTTCCGAATCGGTTTTTAAAGACTTCTATGAGCACTCCAAGGCTCTACTCTCTCCCGGCGAGGAACCAGGCTTTGCTGCACTTCCCTTGCTCATTTAGAGGACTCGTTGGTTGCTGATTTGATGGCTCATCCACCCTTAATGGTTGAGGGGCTGGTATTGTCTTGACCTCTGAAGCTGGAAAAGAAATCTCGCTCTCCTACAAGCTCGATTTCAGGTGCTCTAACAAACAATGAAGCTGAGTACGAAGCCCTGACATTTGGACTCCTTACTGCACTTGAGATGTGCATCAAAGTCATTAAGATACGAATACGAGGGCGGATGGAATTCGGGTTGTCAAGCAAGCTACAGGAAAATATGCCCTGATGGAAATAGGGGGCTCGTCCAGTATAGAACGATTGTTCAAAAGCAAGTTCCCTTTACATATTATTTACTCTAGCTTGGGGAGTAAGAGATCCAGCTGCATTTATCCTTCCAGGAATGAAGTTCTTTAAAGCAAGCCCCGGCAAGATCTTCCTAAAGAAAGCATGTAACTTGTCAATTCTGGAGCGGAACTTTCAATCAAGGAAGGAACTCTATGCCAGTCAGTGGCAGTCAATCTAGTCTGTGTAGCCAGTAACTGACCTGGATTGGATTGGCTGATCTTTGACCGACAATGCCGATTCCCATCACGCTTTCAAGCAAGTCTTCTTCCCACGTACTTTCCATCCCTGGAATGGAGTTCTGACATGCTTAGCTAACAGCTTTAGAATGGAATGATTATATAGAAGATCCCTTGTCGTTGATCGGCAGTCAACCTTATAAAGAAAAGCCCGGGCAGAGATCTTCTTTTGGATTAGAAAGTGCCAATCACTCTCAGTCATATATAGGAGAAGAGAATATACAAGTTTGTCATCTTATAGGATAAGATGCCTTTCTAACTACGAAAATAGAGGACAAGGAAGGGAATGATTACTCTAACCGCAAAAAGGGAATACCCCAAGGGAGCTCCCTATCCCCCGTGCTCATGAACGTCTTCCTGCACCAACTCGACAAAAAAATACATTCCTTCATTAGCAAGAAGAAAAGCTTTGGGTATGCCCGGTATGCTGATGACATTTTTCTATCAAAAGGGGAAATGACTGATTGGTCTGCTCAGCAAACGTACAAAGTGGACTGCAGCTGACCTCCCGTGAAAGAGTTGGATTTGATTATCTTTAATAGTTTGATTATCTTATATGTATAGGCTCCTCTTTATGCTTCCTCTTTTCTTTTGGTCTCGCTTCTTTTTTAATCTCTTATTCTGGTCTAAATCACGAGGATCGTTGGCTATAGCTTCTTGCATGTGTCAAGCATTTGGCTTCGCTTCCCCTCCCACTCACTTCTACTCGCACTGGCACCGACTAGCTGACAGGACATTCATTCTTTCTACTATCTCTATCTAGCAAGCTCGGGCTCAGACCGCCCCTTGAGCTATTTGGTCTCGAGCGTCTACTGCAGAAAGGACTTCAAACGAAACTAGAAGAAAGGACGGACTTCTCTGAAAGTATCGATTGATGACTGATGTTTTCCTTGTCCTAAACTTGCTCAACATCTAATATCCTTGGTCAGTTAGTGGACCAAGGTTGTCTTGTTCTCTTTCATTCTTTTGGTTGTTTTGTCTATGACCTAGTGAGAGGGAAGGTGATTGGCAGAGGTAGAACGGTTGGTCGACTGTTCTATAATATATTTTAGCTCATCTTAATCGCATGCGCCTTCAACGGAGGAAATTAACAAGGCCAACGCACAGTGGATGACTTGGCACAAGCGATTGGGGCACCCTAACCCGAAGCGTCTTCTCCAACTGTCTCAAGCTGGAATTTTGCCCACTCCTCTTTCAGGGTCTCCTTTACCGTCAGATTGTAGCACGAGCTGCAAGTTAGCTAAGCATCCAGCACTCCCGAATTCGGAATAAAAGAATTCTTTTATTCTCCTTGGTTCACTCTGAAATATACCTTAAGTTTAAGTTTGAAGGGCTTGTCTACTTTAGCGTTATAATTCAAAGTATCATAATTGCTTATTTAAGAAGAACTTTGGTTATCTTTGATAAATCGGATCGAGAAACCACCGCCCAAAGGTGCTTTTACGAAAGCCGCGTTGGCTAAGAACCATTTATCACTTGTGATGTGAGGCCGCATTTCAAAAATCCCATTTTTTTTTTCAGTGAGGATATCGAGATTGGCTTAGTGTTCAGTGTACTAGTGAGATGCCCAAGAGAAAAGGAACGAGGAAAAGAATCGACGAAGAAGAGAACAGAAAATCGTGAAAGAAAAAGCGTGCGGGGACCCCGCCCCCGTATTTATATAAAAAATGAATTTATGTTAGAAGGTGCAAAATCAATGGGTGCCGGAGCTGCTACAATTGCTTTAGCGGGAGCTGCAGTCGGTATTGGAAACGTCTTCAGTTCTTTGATCCATGGAGTGGCGCGAAATCCATCATTGGCTAAACAATTATTTGGTTATGCCATTTTGGGCTTTGCTCTAACCGAAGCTATTGCCCTCTTTGCCCTAATGATGGCCTTTCTGATCTTATTCGTTTTCTAATCTAATCCAATCCTTCTAAGATAAGAAGGAAGAGGGGGCTAGGAAAAAGTCCTTGGCTGTCTCTATTGCAATGATAATACTTGGAATTATGCTGACAGAATCTCTTTCGCAACACGGGTGGCTCTCGTGTTAATAAGCCACAACGTTTTCGTTTTCTACAAAATGGATTTTTATAACCAGACTACTTTCTTTTCTGTGTTCAACCAGACTACTTTACTAGCTTGAATTCATTCATGCAAAGTAATGGTATTTTCTGGTTTCAAAAAAAAGGGGCCATGAGAACTACATAGCATAGAAGGTCTGATACAAACTTCCGATAGTCTTCTATCTGTGGGAGGTGAGTTATGTAGGCGAAATTACTTTTGCTCAAAAAAGAGAGCTTCACTCGACCAGGCCAAATAATGGAGAAAAACGGAAAGACTTCCATTACACCTTCCATATTCCTATCCGCATTGTCATCAGATCCGTTCCTCTCGGCGATAAGGCTTCTGGTTGTTGTGTCCTATCTTATTAAGAGTTTCCGCGAATCCACACTAGCTAACTTTACACAGCACAGAAGGACTGCTTATTAGAGGAAGAAGTGAAGTAAGAATCTATAAAATCTTTCGGCCTTATGATCAAGGAATTGATAGAGGGAATATTTATATTGGTTATCCAAATAGTAATAAGCTACGCTCCTTAGACGGCTCTTTAGTAGAGTGCTTTCAGAGTTCAATTTTATACTTCTCTATATTCCGGATCGAGATCCTATGCCTAAAAGCAAGTTTTCCTAGTCAACGGAAGACTTTACCGAATCTCCTGGGATAAGAGTTCTTCTTTCTAGGGCTATGTCTTCAATGTCGGCGTAACGACTGTTTTTGTCGGCCTTACGAGGGCGTAGCGTTCCAACTGACTCGAGCTACCTCCTGACCTTGACTGTCAAGCTTTCGGGAAGCCTCTTCCCGGTTAAGACCCCCTTTCAAACACACTCTTATCCACATCTACTTAAGACGATTACGCGCATCTGAGATGAGAAGGATAGAAAGATCTTCCAAATGCGGAATCGAAAACATAGCCTTTCCGCCTGGTTATTGAATAAGATTCCCACCCATATTGAATCTAAAATCTCTCTAATATAGGTAACCGCTTCGCCCCTTCACTGCCAACCTTTCCTTTTTGTTTTTTTGCTTTGCTGCACGAAAAGAAGCATCGACTGTGTGCGGAAGGAGAAGTGTTATAAGCCTGTCAATAGGTTATGTTCTCATTCCTTGCCGCCAGAGGTCCCATACAGAATTTATGGTCAATCAGCCTAGAGGCTTTCTTACTAAGCTTTCAGGTTTCAGGTTCGTAGCGGAAGTCGCTAGATTGCTGGTCTATTGCTAGTGGACTGACAGAGCGAGCTGTAGCGGAATCCCAATAAGTCTGTTTGGAAAAGGCGTGGCATATTACTCTTAATTCAGAGACTCGTTAAGAGCCTCGCCAAGGCACGTAGTCTTGCTCTTTTCTGTAAGAGCTAGTTGATTCAAGCAAGACAGGAATGAGAGTCTCATCACACTAGTCTTTACATAGTCATATGAAAATAGCCGGCGGATCTAATTCCTCTCCCGGGCTGAACTCACTCCTTATAACAAAAAGAGGGGCTTTCTTTGACCGGAAAGAACATTTAGGAATGAAATAGTCGATATCCAAAGTCGGCTCGCTGATGGGCTCGCCTTCCCGCCTCTTCCATCCCAGTTCGAGCTCTACTAAGGTTCCAACCTTGTCAATGGGAAATGCCATGAACTCGCTGCTTACAAGAGCTCATCGAGACTAGTGAGACCCATCATATCGTACCAAGCAATCAAATAGATGATGATTGGAATGCTAAGCAGAGAGATCATCCGATATGACAGAATCTCGACACTTGACTGCATGATGTCATCTGTACAATTGAGACATTGCTTGCTATCGTGCCAACTAACTTCTATGATGGGCATGATCGGGGGACGGATGGGAATGTTAAGTGGATTTAGCAATTGTCTCGGGATAGGTAGGGAGGATAGCTAGGGAAAGGTCCGGCAATCAAAATACAATAGCAAGGTCAGAGATGGGGAATCCGCGCTGACAACTATAGTGTGGGTTGGGTCTGATACAAAGGAGCGGAGCGCCAAAAACAGGAACATCCGTGATCAATGGGGATGATCCGGGACCGGGTGTCCGTAAGTAAGCATAAGGAGGACTTAAGAGCGAGAGCAATACGGGTTATACGTCGCGGGCCACAGCACAGTGAAGATCCTGGGATGGAATGAACTCTCGCTCTTAAGTCCTCCTCTTCTCTTTTGGAAAGCATTGAAAGAAGTACTTTTGGAAAGCAAAACCATTGATCTTTTGGTGGCAAATTCACTCCCTTTCTCGAGCCTGGGAACTTCGATAGCGTAGTAGAAATCGACCAAACTCAGGCCTCACTCTTCTCCGGATCTATCATTCTATTCCTTTCCGCATTCCTTTCTTTCTAACACTATGCTCATCTTAGCCTTTCTAACACTATGCTCATCTTAGCACTCTTCTTATATATGTATATTCTTAGTTGAGCCCGCCTATCACTAGAGACCTCATGCCTATGCCGCGACTACTGCTGATCTCCCGTATACACCTCTACGGAGAGTCTAGTTTCTTCGGCTATCCACGGACTTCGGGCTCTCCGCCTTTGACTGGGGGTTCCTTTACTCTCAGCAGACAGGGAGTCGGGTGTGCGATGGGAGTGATTCCGGTGCGTCAGAGCTAGAACAGGATGAACCATGGGAACAGATCTCAGCGCTCCGCACCATTTTTCTTGGTCTGAATCGGCTTCGAAAGCTACTTTTCGACCTGCTCGTTCGCTGGCGATATGAACTTCCGATCTAACCCGCAACGCTCCTGAACTTGCGGGGCATCTGGTCCTATCCCGTCTGCCCAATTCTCCGTGCACCTAGCTTTGGTCCTTCTACTTTTACTGTCTCTCACGCTTCTTATTATGTTATGCCGTTCGCTCCTTGATTCGGTCGCAGGACAGAGCTCTCTGCGAAGACAACTTGTAGAGCGCTTGACTAAGAGTGCTTTCTGCGCATCTGGTTCCCGGTCGAGTCATATGAACTGCGCTGCTTCGGTTAGCCTATCATAGTTTGCTTTCGTTCAACACACATCGCATATCGAAGTTCATTGGTTAGCCGCGTCACTGGGTCTAAATAAAGAAAGCCCCTTCCCTTTGCATTCCCTTTGTTGACAACAGAGAGAGCATAGATAGACATGGAAAATCAACGATAAATGGCTTATATTATTCCGCATACATTCGATGAGATGAAATAGATTCGATTCTGCTGTTAGAAAGCACTCTCATATCATATAATATATCTGAGTACCGACCGAAGGGGACAGAGCTAGCCCATGGTAGGATTTCCGGAGCTTCATCGGTTCAAAGCATGCGATCGCAGATCAACAACTCCTGTCTTCCCTATGGGCCTGTCTACTTCTATTCTCTCTATTAAGAAAAGATAGAAAGTAAATGAACTTAAGTCAAAAGAGGAGCTCGTCCTATCCCGTTCCCACTCCCTATGCTTTTGTAGCAAACCTATTCATTCGGGGCCCGCTCCTAGTGATAGTGAGGAAGGAATTCTTTCTTTATAATGAATGATGTGAGCTGTCAATCAGTTTAGATGGTGGGCAGAGATCCTGGGCACGATCCACCGAGCAGTAGTAGTAGCTGTCGCTACTGTCCAAGCTCTCATTCCAGTCTATGGCACGAGAGTCTCTGAGAATTGCTTCTAATATTATATATGGAGAGCGCTTACGAGAACAATAAAGAAATCTCTCGCTATTTATCATCGAAGTAGTGCCATTCCATCTCTTTCTCTTATCACTCATGTCATTCATGTCATGCGAGAAAGGCTAGAGGCATGGGTTCGATTCAAGTCTATAAGGAAGGGACCACAGGCCTCCCCATTAATGCTACAGTTCGCACTTCGAATGCAGGCAAGGGTCAAGAGTCAAGGCTATGCCAACGAGGGACCCACCCCTTTCAACTAAGTACGGATAGCTGAGACTCTTTGGAGCAGATGCCAGGGCTAAGAGGCGCTAGTTCAGTTGGTTCAATTCCCATGAGCTTAGACCAAGAGCAAGCAGGAGTTCCATGAAGTGGAGCCAGGCCCCTAACCATTCGTTTAGCTTCCTTCCTAGCAGATATAGTTGCACTAGATAGAGCCGAACACTTGAGTTCACATAAAGAAAGTAGGAAGAAAGTCAGTTGATTGAATCGTGCCTTGCTACTACCGAAATATCCCGTATAAGCGAAAGTTAGCTAACCGAGAAGATCTAGAAACTGACTGTGGGATACTCAAGGAAGACCGGCTCCAAGCTCTGTTTCCGATTCTCAAGTAAGAACTCTCCTAACCTCATAAGAGTTAGTGGGCTCCAATCCCTTCCCAAACAAACCGATAGTTCGCACCCAAGGAAGTGCTATCGCCACCCCCTTTCTGAGGTCTAGTTTCCAAAATAGGTGCTTGAAGAGGAGCGAACGAAATTCAGACCCGTTCCGAGCGATAATGGAAGATGCGATGCGGAGCGACTACAGGAAACGGGAGCAGACGCGGGTTCATTCATCCTACACCCTATCCATATTCATTACTTAATAGGCTTCGCAGCAAGAGATTAGGCCCAGTGATTAACCTTCTTCCGCTGGCTGAATATCCCATTCAGTACTGGGACGTGCGAAATTGCTACTTGATAGCACGAGAACCTATGTCTGTCTTTTATGAATAAAGGAAACCCTTCTCTTCTAGTCCTGAGGAAATGTGAGTGAGAAGGACCTAGACTCATTCCTACCTCCGCCCCGCTTTCCTCACTTCCCAACGATAAAACAAAAAAAGAGAAGAGTCAATGGCATCTTCTTATCCGCCAACCGAAGCATCGCGAGCACCCACAACTAATAGAAGGAAGGAGCAGACTTGAGAGAGCAGGTCCGTAATGAGAGAATAATTGAACTAATCGTGAGAGAGATATTAATAGGAAGAGAAGAGAAGAGACAGAGGGGGTATAATATCAGTTTCTAACTCTAGTAGCCATGATAGCCATAAGCAAGAAGTCTTCCCATCTTCGCTGGGCCCTACCCTATCTCCGAACAGGTACCTATCTCTCTTGTTTTCTTTGGATGTACTCTTGATCTATGCTATGAATTGAATGGGAAGGTGGGTGGTCGACTCCCGAGAAGGTGGGTTTACTCATAGGGGCTCCGAAAAGAGCTCTATGCCTTCCTTCCAAATCTCCAACTCTTGAACTGGACGAGGAAAGAAGAGAATTATGAGGGGCTCTCTGATCACAGGCTGCATCAATCGTTGGAGGCGGCTTCTCTTTCTCCCTTTCTAGACATAGATAGGCCAACCGAGAATCTGAGATTGGCTATAGGGGACTCCTATAGGACGGATTCCACTCTAACTCCCTCTGCAACCTAACTTTGAAGTGGGCAAAGGAAGGGTCGGCTAAACCGAATGAGTCCTAGGCGGGCTGAGAAAGAGAAATGTGTTGCTCGGTCGTCTTGTGCCAGCCACTTTCTTTATATAGATAGGTACAAGAGATAAATGAATCCAGACTCTATAGAAGGAGACTACCTAGCCTTACCAGGATGCAACACGGAAAGAAGCTCTCTCGGGGAGGAGTCCTCCCTGGTTTTGAATAGGAGGCTGGATAGGTAGTCAATTCATACCCATGAGCAGCAGTGAATGGAGCCGACATCCTACTTGTTATCCCCAGCCATATGCCCATTCTCTCTTTCAAGAAGCATTGATTTAGGCAATGAATCAACGACAGGTACAATTCCTATGAGTGGGATTCTCTCTCCCTCAGAGAAGTTGGACCTATCTTATTGAATCTCAGGAACCAAGATAAATGATGCGATGCAGTAAAGAGGGGGAAGCTTCCGGATATGTTTCAATAGGGTGATGTGTTGTGAAGGAGCAAAGTAGTTGTATTGTATAATGACGATGACGCTGAGCTTTGATCTGTAGACTCCCTAGCGAGAGATGGCTAGCCTGCTTTAGTGAACCGACCATAGAAGTGAATCCCGCAGTGAGCTTTATGGAACTCTCCTACCTCCCAGTTCATCTCTTCGGTAGCTACAGCTCCTTGAACTGGAAATTTATCCAAGACGGGCAAGTGGATGAGGGGGCTGCCTAGGACTCTCCGAATCCGCTACGTAAGTCGAGCAATTCTATATTCAATGGCCATGTGTGCACTCTCCATCGTGATTCACCCCCCTGGAGCTCTTAGATCTCAAACAAAGGGTAGGAACGCGCCATTCCATTCTTCCCCAACCCAGCTTAGCCGATTGCATTTGAGGAGCGAGTGAGTCCCGAGCCCAGTAAGTGAGCGAAGTCGGAACCCGGCTTCCTTCTCTTCTGTTCCAGCAGTTCTTGCTTCCTGCTTCTTCGCTGCTTCTGGATAGACTGAAGATTATCGGATGTACTCAAGCATAGCTTCCCTGCTGCTGCTTCTCTTCTGCTCGGATGCTGCGCACCTTCTCTCCCCAACCAGGGCGTGCTTCCTCGTCTCTTCCCTGCTCTTGCTCGCTGCGCTCGCTCGGCTTCCTGCTTCTCTAGCTCGTGAGACTCCACTTAAAGTATGCATTTCTCTCCCCCACGTTGGGAGCATTGGGTTGTCCCCCTTCTTGTTGGTTATTTAGGTAATGGCATGGGATTCTGTTGACCGGCACTCGCACTCGTACTCCCCGGAGGGAGAAGCTAAGAGATTCTATAGCCGACATTAGATGTAGCTTCCTCCGCTTGAGTCTGTCTGTTCACTTTATGCCGTGCAGTCCCAACCAAGGCAATGAAGGGACTTGGCGGCTATTCCTGTGCAGTCCCAAGGCAATGAAGGGACTTGGCAGCGATGGCGAAGAAATTCAGTTCAAAGTACCCTGGAAGTGAACTCAGCTCAGGAACGCGGTCAGTTCCGACCACGGAATGAATGCCCATGAAATGGGGGGAAGAAGCGAGCGCAGCACATCAATTAAGTTCAAGTAGCAGCGAGCTAAATTCAATGGAACGAGGTATGACTGAAAGGACTGAAGCGACCAGAGGGAGCAGCGAACGAAATTCAACGTAGCGAGGCCCGGACCTTAGCGGAATGAGCGAGGAGCGAACGTAATGAAATGGAGCGAGGCCTTAACCTTGAGAGAGGACGCAGTGACTAAAGCGACCAACGGGATAAGAAACCAAGGAGCCGGGTTGCATGCCGAAGGAGCCTCTGCCATGCCAGCTTGTGAACTACGAAGCTAAACCAGGGAATGGGAAGTGAAAGTCACTACTCAGCTCGGAGTCACCTCCTGACAGTAGCCCCTCACTCGTTGCTTGAGCATTGGAACGGGAGCACCCACAGAAGCAATGAATAAAGAGTCTCGTAGTGAAATATGCCCTAGAAACTGTGAATGAAGGTACGAGCTCTGATTGCAACTGATCCGAGTCACCGACCGAGCCAGACAACGCCGAGTCACATCCTTTTACGTCTTTACGTCGCTGTTGCTCACCACTGCGGCTTACCTTGTTCTATTACTTTAACTATTATCTGACTAGCAACTCTTCCCTTTCACTCTTATGGGCCAATCAAGAGCCCTTATCACTCGACTCGCTGGGACGGGAGATTAGCAATGGGACGCAGAGTCGCGGAGCACCTTACCCGGTTGAACGAGCAACACTTCCACCAACACTTCTCGGAGTCACTATCGTTCAGGTTCAGTCAGAGTAGCTAAGCTAGTTGGACTGGACAGTGAGAGTAGTCTGGCACGTTCCGTCTGGGCTTTCCTATGCTGATCCGAGCAGTGAATGAAGCGAGGATTGATAGAGAGGAACGCTAGGGAGAAGATAGGATGGTATAGGGCTAGGGAGGATCATATCTCAAATGATAGGAATAGGCTCGGATAGAGCAATCAAGCGTAGGCTCGGGATGGAGGGAAAGAAGGCTGACATTGGATTAGTCTGCGCAAGATGCTTCATGGGACGGAAGGGCAACGGTACGAGAGGGCAGCCGGGACTCAGTCCGCCTCGTGGGAGGGGTTGGGAATGAATTGGGAATGAAGCTCGTGATAGATCTAAGATCCCCTCTTTAGTGAAGCGAGTGATAGATCCAACCAAGTCAACTCTCCTCCATGAAGCTCGTGAATCCGATTTAGACGTCTCTGGAGTGGGGGTCGCTCCACATCGTTCATAGGGAATCTGACGTCGCCCCACATCGTTTGAAGTTCATTGTCGTGTTCGTGTCGCCTAAGCCACTTCGTTTTAATCTTAATTATTAATTTAATTCTTAATTCCGCTCTGACGTCGCTGAGTTTGAATCTTCATTCCATTCCTCTGGTGGCTCTACATTGTTTTTCATATTCATTCCGGAGTTGCTCCACTGACTCTGCTACCTGCCTCTTTAAGTGGCGTGCCGAAGATCTACTTAAGTAGGGAGATTAGTTAGTGGAAAAGAGAAGTTGGGAGATGAGATTAGTTAGTGGGGAGCTTAGTTAGAGTTGCAAAGGTCAGTTGGGAGGTTCGATTAGTTAGTGGAATGCGCATAAGTGGATGGATTCTTTAGTTTCATGTGATGGGACCTCTTTTTTTTTTCATTCGATGGGACCAGCTCTAAGTAGATGGGTTCTTTAGTTTCATGCGATGGGACCAGCCTTCTTTCACATTGGAATGCTCTCTATAAGGGTCTACCGCTCCAAGTTGTCTACCGCTCTGCTCTACATTGTCATGATCTCCTGTAAGGGTTTGTGCTCTACATGGGATGATCTTCTGTTCCTCGTTAGCTTCCGTCGCTTCCGTAGCAGTTCATCTGGTCGTCTACAAGTTCTATATTATAGTAGGGTCTTTTCCGTAGGTCTTAAGCCTACTTTCTTATATATAATTATAGTAGCTCTCGTCGCTTCATCATTCGTCTCTAAGCTTTTCAAGAAAGGTAGGGTAGGCTCCGTAGGTCTATTCCCTACTTTGATTTAAGAAAGTAGAGCTCTCGTCGCTTCCGGGAGCTCCACTGGCATAAGACTCTCGTTGGTCTGGTCGCTCACGTGAATATTAAAGTCGTCGCGTCGGTCGGTAGCGCTCCATCTATCAATCTAAGCGAATGAGACGAGACGTGACGCTCCATATCTCTATCTATTCCAGTCGTTCGTGACTGGCATAAGAGTAGGTCTGGTCGCTCACGCAATAAGACTCGTAAGCGTTGGGCGTAAGCGCTCCTCTTTCGTCGCTCACCTCCCGTTCATATGCCTCGTTGGTCGCTCCCGCTCATAATATCTATGAACGTCGGTCGTAAGCGCTCCATTAATAACGTATGGTCGTGGATCTATAATAAACGCAGATAAGGGATCGAATCCTGCTTCTCCCGCGGGCATCGCATAAGAGAAGAGAGAGAGGGGAAAGAACCACGTTTTAGGGAGAGCCGCAACGAAGGACAAGGACGACAGAACTTGTGAGAGAGAGATTCAAGGAACCCAGCCCGTCAGAACTCAAGATAGGAGTAGAGTAGAGATGCGTACGAAAGAGATTAGATTAAAGGAATTAAGCCCAGCCCAGCCCGTCAGATGCGTACGAAAGAGATTCAAGGACTTTATTAAGCCCGCTCATATAAATGAGTAGTAGAGATGAGATTCGTACTCAAGAGATGATAAGCCCCTGGTCTGCCTCCCGCCTTCAATTCAATCAGGAGAGAGCAAGCATGGGTCAGTGGGAAAGACATAATCAATCAGGAGAGAGCAGTCAGCAGTGGGTCAGATCTCGGAGAGAGCAGTCAGCAGTGGGTCAGATCTCTCAGGAGAGAGCAGCGGAGCATGCCCTCAATTCAATCAGGAGAGAGCATGCCCTCAATTCAATCAGGAGAGAGCATGGGTCAGTGCCTATTCACCAGTGCGAATAGACCTCGATAGGCTTCATTCCATCCTTTGTTGGGACCACCCAAAGCAGATCAAGCGATGGAACTGCTATGCTCCGGTCATGGAACCATTCTATGCTCCGGTCCGAGAGGAACAAGCTCCACTGCGCTCCCGTTGGACGCTTTACTACTTGATTAAGACCGCTTTACTTGACTTTAGTCTCGTTGGTCGCTCTTTTGTTGGTCTCCCTATCGGTCGCTTTGCGACATTGCATTTGCTCGTCGCAAGCGGGCTTAATAAAGTCGTAAAGGGAAAGGATGGAAAAGGAAGTCTTCGGTGGGTCCTGTGGTGGGACTCGGGGGAATGCCACGAGGGTTCAAGTTCTACCAAGGAACGAATGACGTAGAGAGGCAGGAAGAAGGCTCAATAGGAAGGACAAGAGGGGCGAACCCAATGAATGAACAAGGAAAGAACGAAATTAATTCAAGGTTAGGACGAGCCTTCTCACTAGGTGGAATAGCTCAGATCAGCCCAGGAGAAGAGATAGGAGCAGCAGAGAATAAAGTCAGCCTATAATTTCTAAGCAGAGAAGGAGAATCCACAAGTAAGCGGCTATTTCTAAGCAGAGAATCACAAGTAAGCGGCTATATCTATAGAGCCATCAAGAATAGACTTCAGAGCCATCAGGAATAGACTTCAGAGTAGCGGGAATAGACTTCCAATGGACCTCGTTCCACCAATGGATGGTAGTAGAGGTGGATTCTTGTATTCAAGAGATTATATTCAAGGACTTTACCATCAGAAGCGTACTCATCAAGAGATTAAAGCACTTTCTTTGGCCCGCGAATAGAGTAGTCGAGATTAGAGGACCCCTTCCCGTCAGATGCGTATTCGTAGCTTGAACTTATAATTACTCATGTTGCTTTTTCATGACTCTTGTTCGTCCGAGGCACGCCACGGGTAAACGAGGCAGCTTTCTACAATGCACCAGAACGAGAGACTTGACTCGCCTAGACACTCACTTTCTTTATTGGACGGCTAAGAGAGAACTCGCGGAGCCTTCAACTATGGATTCTCTTCCTCACGCCCCTGCAACTACGTTCTTTCTTCTTCCTCAACTCTACGTGGACTTCTTCCTCAACTCTACGTGGACTTCTTCCTCAACTCTACGTGGACTTCTTTCTCAACTCTACGTGGACTTCTTTCTCAACTCTACGTGGATTGGTCATTTCTTTCATTTAATCATTTCATTGGCAGGGAATTTCATTTAATCATTTGCAATGACTCCAAGAGAGCTACTCTACTAAGCTAAGCTAAGCTAAGTGAGAATGCGACTCCAAGAAGAGAGCTAAGTAGAAGGGACGAACATGCCAATATGACGTAAAGAGTGTAGTGAGAACGTAATGCAAGAGAGCTAACTAAGCGTCGTGAGATGAGAAGGAGTTAGAGCACCGAAGCACCGAAGCATCCAAGCAAGACATGCGATGTGGAGTTAGAGAAAGAGATGAGATCAGATTTAACGAAAGCAAGGGAAAAAGAGACAAGCAAGCGCATAAGAGTTTACAGCACATTGGCAGGACGAGGAGAGGAGGAACGAGCGGGCTTATAGGAACAAGTCTCCTGTGCGCTCCCTATCGGGAGCTATACGAACAAGCGATAGCGTCGTGTGAGATCCACGAAGTTACGTGAGCAAGACGAACAAGCGTCAGCGTCGTAAAGCGACCAACGGGAGCGCCTAAAGCAAATAAAGTTCGTAAAGCTTTTAAGAGAGTGAGAATCGTAATTCCTTAGATTTCGTTCTTTCTGGGAACATAAGCCATTATAGGCACTTTTTAAGAGTGAGATAGCGCCCCTCCATCCCTAGTTTAATCTCCATTGGATACGAGCTCGGATGAAGATGGGAAGTAGCTAAGAGTAGTCTCGAGCTCCCTAGTCTCATCTCCAATTGGGTCTGTTATGAGCTCGGATAAAGATGGTAAGTCGCTAGCGCAGCTATCAAGATCCTAATCCCCTCTATTTCTCATGCTTCCGCTCATTCCTTCTATGTTCTCATAATCCACTCTCGACACTTGACCCCATCATACATAACCCGAAGAAACAGTAGGAACTGCACTTGACCCGTTCCCTTCCTTTACCCATCCTTGGCAGCCTACCCCTTTGTTTCGACACCCGGATCTTGCCGAGACGAGACCCTATATAGAGACATAGATACCTCCCAGAACCAGAGAGCCATGGATACACCTACCAGAACCAGAGACATAGATACCTCCCAGAACCAGAGATAGAGACATAGAGACCCAGTGGGAGCCATAGAAGCCTTATCGACCAGAGACCAGTGGGAGCCTCGAGACCTGAGATCTGATGCCCGCGATACCCAATAATGCTCTATACTATAGACCAGATCCGATACCAGATGCCCGAGACAAGAGACCTGGGAACTTCTTTATACCAAAGAAAGTTACGTGGACCTTTCTCGGCCTTATCGACCAGAAATCAACTACAAGGCTTATCTCTCGCTGCCTTATCGACCAGAGACTAGTGTAGCCAACCAGTTTAGTATTCGACCAGAGCCAAGCCTAGAAGCCTTATCGACCAGAGAAGAGAGACAAGACCCCGACCAGACCAGAGATCTATTGGGTCGCTCTTCATGCCTACCACTGATCCTTGGTGCGCTTGTAGGAACTATAACATGGATAGCCCCTCTCTGTCCCACTGATCGTTGGTGCTTCGCTTGTAAATCCTCACCGCTGGTGTTTTGCTTGGCTGCATAACTTTCCCCACCTCTGCTTGGGATAGGCGATCTCTCCTCCATTAAATTAATATAATGAGCTGATAAGGAAAGGAGTGGCTTGAGTTGAGCTAAGAATGACTCCAATCCAAGAGAGCTAAGGCGGAATGCCAATGTGAAGTCAAGAGAGCTAACTAAGCGTCGTGAGAGCGGAATGACTCCAATAGACCTCGTGAGAAGACTCCAACATTGAGAGCGTCGTGAGAGCGGAAGATTAGTTGTGTGAGAATGTCTGAAATTACCAAATTCGTGCATTATCCCCATTTTGTACTAAAGTAGACAGTTTAGAACAAGAGGAGAGGAGCTTAGGAGGAATGGGAATGGAATGAAGAACGAGGCATATTCACCTGAGCGACCCACTCTTTCTTATGCCAGTAACGAACAACTGGAATAGATCTATTGGCGGTGAGCAACGAGGAATATGAGAGGTTGGATCTATCACTCGCTTAATTCCAGAGAGTTGACTTGCGAGCTTCACGTGGAGATCTAAAGAGGGGGGATCTCTCACTCGCTTAACTAAACTAAAGAAAGAGTTGAGGTAGAATAGTAGAGAGAGGTACCCGTACTCACTCATGTCCACTCCACTTTTGTTGGATCGGACCAAAGCCTGGGGAGATTAGACCACAGATGCAGAGAGATTAGCTTCTTTCTTCTCTTCTTTCCTTGCCGGGGAGATTAGCTTAGACCTAATGCGAGGTGATGTGAAGTAGAGATTCATTAAAGGAGCGCCAGTACTGCTCATCTCGTCTGTGATTTCTCTTCTTTCTGCTCTGTTCTCTTATTTAATTTATCTGATTTATGTCTCGTCTTCGTCTCTGATTTAAGTCCTCCGGTCTCTTCTCTGGTCAAGTAATCCCTGGTTGGCTGGGTATCGTCTCTGGTCAAGTAATCCCTGGTTCTCCGACTGGTCTGCTGCGTCAAATGATAAAAGCGGGTCTCTTGTCTCTCGTTCTGCCTTAGCTTCGGCATGAAAAGAGTGGATCATGCATGAGATCTGGCTGGGTAGAACCATTTGTCGGCGTGCATGAGATCTGGGTAAAGTGAACTTCTCCTCTTCCGCTTCGGCATGAGATCTCGTCTTCTCTCCTCGCCTTAGCTTGAAAAGAGTGGATGGGAGCTTGAACTTCGGCGATCTCTTCCTTCGCTGCTTCTCCGATGCTGCTATTCCATGCTATCCGCTGCTTTGCTTGCTTCTACTGGTGAACTGGCTGCTACTGCAAAGCCGCTTTCTGCTATCCGATGCTATCCCAGGGCTATCCCTGCTATCCGCTACGAAGCTATCCGAACCGAAGCTATCCCACTGCCTGCTTCGAGCTATGCGTATGCCCAAGGCTATCCCAAGCTATCCGCTGCTGATGCGCTACTGCTTGCTTTCTTTCTTCTTCGCTCTACCTTTCCTTTCCTTTGGTGGAGCTAATAGAGGAGCCGGAAGAAAGAGATCCGTCCTTGCGAGGTGTAGTCTTGACGGAGCTAAGGGGAGATTGAACCAGACGGAGCGGAAGAAAGAGATCCACCATACTAGCGTTTGGTTATGCTAACTAAGAGAGGAAGAAAGAGTCCGGTAGTATTGACGGATGCCACGGAAGAGAGGTAGTCTTGACGGAGTTGAGGGAGGTTCAGCAATTGAACTTTGACTACGAAGAGCTTGGAGACGTGATGTTGGGACGCTTGGGAGACGTGATGGACGAGTGAAATTAGGTCTCTTAGGTCTATTCTTGATGGCTCTATAGCTAGCTTACTTTATTCTCTGCTTAGAAATTATAGGCTGACTTTATTCTCTTTTGATAAGTTCAAGGAGAGCTATTCCTCGTGATAAGTTCACGGAAAGCTCTATTCATAGATGGAGAATTGAACCCGCGTAAAGAAAGAAGGAAGTGCTTAAAGTAAAGAAAGAGGGAAGGATGTCAAGTGCTTATTAAAGAAAGAAAGAAGGAAGTAGGGTGCTTAATTAAATAAAGAAGAGAGTCGGGTCAAGTGCTTCAAAGTCAAGTGTCTAATTCATGAACCGGTGAAGCGCCTCTCGAGGTCTATACCAATGGGAGGGAGTACCTATCGAGGTCTATACCAATCAATAAGAGTACACCTATCGAGCCCAACAAAGGAAGGAGGAGTACCGAGTACCTATCGCACTGGTGAATAGGCACAGATCTGACCCACCACGGACTGCTTCGTTACTTCCTTCTCCTACGCTCGCACCTCGCTACTGAGGATCAATAACAGAAAGTAGCGATGACGTCGAAAAAGTATCCACGTATAGCTCCCACGAAGGAAGAAAGAAAGGATTTGGGAAGGAAAAGAAGGGATTTGGGAAGGAAGAAAGTCAGACAGCTTATAAAGTAGTAAAATGAAGAATGCGCCAATAGACGGCCAAAAGTGGAGCTCCCCCCAAGTAAGCTCCTTAGAAAGTAGTCCCCTCGCTCCATACTATACTCAAGCCTAGCTTCCCTCGCTCATTAAAAGAGATGAATGCGCTGGTTGAACAAACCCATAGCCTTCACACCACTCTCAGTAGATTTAATTAAGACTCGAAGCCGAGCTTATCAAAATCTAGTTGGTCGTAGGTCGGATCCGAACGATAGGAACGAAACTCAGTGCCAGCAGTGGAATTCCTTAGGGCACGTAGCGACAACTAGACTAGTTAGACCAGTGAGCGATTGGCTGCTAGAATCAAGTTCAGTCGAATTTATGATTCCAGTGACGTGACCGATACGATATGCGATGGCGAGCTTGCGAAGAAGGAAGTGATAAAGAGATTGAAATAGTCAGTGAACTTGATTTAAGCCTATACTATAGTAGAGCGACTGAAAGGAGCGTAGAAGAGCGAGGTGAAAAAAAAAGCCCCAACAAAAAAGGGTGGATGTGCTTGGTAAGGCATTTTTGTTGCTTCTCATTCCCCGAGCTCATGGATTGGTCCGCATGTCCCATCCATCAACGGAGGCGGGGAGGGAAGGGCTCTAGAGGAAGAGAGTCAGAGCTAAAGCTTCAGCTAACGAAGAACGGGATGAAAGTGAAAGATTAAAGTTGGACAGTTGGATTGGAACTATACCCACCGCCCCAAAGGAAGAAAGATTATAAAGTAGTACCCTTTTGAGGGCTCCGGGTCTCTAAGTAAAGTAAGCTGGTCGGGTCTTTAGACTATCTTTATCTGGTCGGTCCTCTCCGGGGCTAATTAAAGCTACGCTCCGCACCTCTTGATCTATCTTTCATCTTTCCTAAACCCACCCTCCTTTACTAAGTACGTCGTTGCACTCGTTTCGTTCCTTGGAGACGCTTGCTCCTTCCGCTCCAATTCCTAGGTTTCCTGCCCAACCAGTAGAAGATAAGAATTGTCAGTCTAGTATAGAAGATCTGCAGATCAGTCTGATGTCGTCTCGCTCCACTCCATCCCACACGGTCTAGGGTTAACCACGGTGTGATACTAATAGAATAAGGTAACCACGGTGTGATACTATTATCTTGTCTAATCACGGTCTAATATTAGGTCCATCATCTATCTATCTCCGTGGTACGGTCCATAATCTCATCTATCTATCTCCGTGGTACGAATCTCCTGCTTCTCTCCGTGGTCTACCATAATCTCCTGCTTCTCCCCGTGCTCTAGTCCATAATCTCCTGCTTCTCCGTGCTCTAATATGGTTCATAATCTCCTGCTTCTCCGTGCTCTAATCTAATCTTCTATCAATTCATTGAAGTAAGAGCTCTATCAGCTAGATCAACTAAACTATGAAACGAGTGAGAGTAGAAGTAAAGGTGCGGAGCCGCAATAGAGCGAAGGCTGGCACCCATCCATGGGCCAAGGGCAACCCATCCCTACCATACCGATCTATTGGTCTTCGTTCGGATACGGGTCTCGCTCCTCGTAGTTCGTCAAGCCTATATCGAGCCTCTGATCCATTCCTAGGGCAGAGGTACCACTTCTCACTCTCCATCCGGTCCTCTGCGTCGCTCGCTCCGGGCAAAGGCTGAGAACTATCGAACTTCCTACTCGAATTACTTTTTCTTTCTCTACCTATGCCGTTCGATCACACTCTTCTTTCTCCTGCCTGTGGATCAGTCCGGTACTCGAGACTTATAGTCTTTGTCGCCGCTTAAATCTTTGAGCCAGAGATGAATGAGTGCAAAGCAAGTACTACTTGATGGTCTTCCATGCTCGAATAGTTGACTACACAACAAGACAAGCACAAAGAGGAGTCATTCATGGGCAAGGGGAGAGAGAGGTTTACAGCAGTCGCACCCCGCTAACTATTAATAAAGTATAGAGGGACTAGCGAATCCTTCTCCGCCCTATAGCCAATTCTCTCCGCCCTTCTTTACCTATTCAATTCTGAACTGAGAGCATACATAGCAAGTCCCATGCATTAGATGACCGTCATCCTCCGATAGGAGCAATTGCATCACTTCGCTCCACGCAACCACATGGATTTGACCACTTGATGAGCACACTCGTGATTGCCATCTCAATAAAGCACCTAATCTCTCTACTAAGATATCTAAACCCGAACTGAAGAGAATGAATGATGAAATTGGGCATACCTTTTCGCCCGACTACTGGTCTCCGTAAAGTACGATCACCAACTAGCAATCTCCCTTCGTGGAATAAGGATGCAAAAGATCTCTTTGAATAGAAAGAAGATAATGCCTTAGCCTATGAAGAGCGACTCGCCGAGAGCAATCGGTCCTCGCCCCTAGGGCCTTCTGGGTCCATATCTTCTTATCGCAGCGTCTTCTTCCATATCTATCTTCCAGAAGTGTTCCGCTATCGCACAGACTTCGTAGGCCGGATCGATCATTCTATTCCCGTCCACCTGGCCTTGTGCGTCACTCGAAATGGGTGAATCGCTCCTTGCACTATCTCTCTCGGGTAAGGGCAGAGAGGCCTATCCCCACGAAGCATGTATAGACCGCGCCTACTACTTGTCTGTCGATCGTGAACTTATTATGGGAGTTGGGTTCCCAATCATGGCATTCCAAGACTGATTAGGAGAAACTTAGAGCCTATAACAACGATAGCGAGCTCCCCTCACTTCTTTATTTTATATTTATATTTTATAGTTATATAGAAAGAGAAAGAAGATGCTCGAGCCTCGATCGTATACTGGATTTGCAGCGCAGTCGGTCAAGGGCTGCAGTGCTGCTTAGCTTTCACTTGTTCTTGACGCAGAGCTCTTATCGCAGAGTAGAGATTCTGACTGGTGTCGGAGAAGAAGCTGGAATGCTGAGAAGTCGGAGCTCACGACGTTGAAATGAAAGTATTAGGAACCAGCCTATGGAAAGAGTCTTACGCCAACCGATCGCAGTTGAGTCAGAGCAGTCTAGACTCCCCCGAGACTGGCTGCAATTCAGGCTCTCGCTGGCAGAGACGACTTTCCTACTTCAACTTCACATTCGCCTATCGAGAGTTCCGCTTCACCGCCGGTAGGGATTCTAGCGATGCCCGGCCGCGTATAGAGTCAATATTATAGCTCAGATCCGTTAGGCTGCAACTCTTAGAGAACTAGAGCCAGAGGTCCCCCCCCTCATTCGCTCAAAGGGTCTACTTCTTCGTGCCTCATCATCCCATAACGAGCAAGCGGTCAAGAGAATCCATCATTACGTACGAGTCCTTTCTACGTACAAGAAGGAGGGGGCCTCTCAACTTAAGATCTTCGTCACCTAGCTTCCCAACCTTCAGAGCTTGTAGAGGGCATTAGGCTAAACCCCCCTGGCAAGCTCGCTGACCTTGAGTTCTTTTTTTCCTTCTTTCCCTTACGTACCGTAATAGATGAGGTGCGGAGCGAAGAAGAATCATCCACTTGCGCAGAGACAGCACTTTTTACTTGAGAAAGGTAAGTGCACTTAGGTCCCTGAGAAACATATCGATAGCTTGCTCCGACTCCGCTCTGGATCAAGAGCAACAAGTAGCTTAGGCTCAAGTGAGTCCTAATCTCTTCGACAGAGGGCTTCCTACTAGCGCTGATACCTGAACCCGTGCTTACTGGCACTGCTCCGATCTGTCCTTTGACCTCACTACTTCTTTCGATGATGATCTAAGTAAGAATAGCGATCACTACAGCAGAGGTCTTCCCGCACCCGAATAGGTCTCTCTTTCGCGAACTCATTCTTATATTATATAAGACGAAGTCCAGAGACCACGGATAAAGAACTCGGACGACTACGCAGATCTGTCTCATTTGATTCTTTTTCTAAACCTACCGAGGAAGCGTGGTTCACCTCCTTCTAAGAAAGATCGCGCTACTTTACTTATAAATTAAATTAAATTAAGGGATTTCTCGAACAAGATCTCATTCGTGGCCAAGTCCCTTCCGAAGTCCAGTTCTACTTGTACCGATATCGAGACTGACTGAAGGGATAGAAGAAGAAGACAAGATCTCTCCGTACCATAGCTCCCGCCCTCGCTTGTGTCCTGGGAGTTGGGTTTAGAGCTTGCCTTGCCAACTAAACAAACTAATGAGATTGCTACTTTAACCGTGAATTCGATCGGATGGCTACCGTTGTTTGGGATGATAAAGCAGGAGAATGCTCTGAAAAGCGCACACACTCTCCTAAACTTTCTGATAGGTACCGCTCTCCAATGCTATTCCTGATCCCCGCACCTACCCTTTCCCAACGATTGCTAATTCCTATTCTTATTCTTTGGTTACGTGTCGGCGGCATGCCTATCTTTCTATATCTGCTTTGCTCTTCTTTCACTGTTAAGTTCTATTACCTCTGCCTATTCAACCAATAAGAGGGCAGAGAAAACAGAAAGCATTCAGTCAGGGCAAGCGCTATCATTCACTCACTGGTCAAAGAGGAAGGCTGACTAATGAAAAAGAAGGATTGGTCGGAATCAATAGTCTTGCTCGGAGGAGATGGAATTAGAAGAGAAGGTCCGTCCCTAACTAAGATAGGAGTCCGATCTATGACGATTCAAGTTCTGCGTCCAAGATCAAAAGAGGGCAAGTGATAACTAAACAGAGCCGAAGAAGACTGCCGAGAAGTGCTATCGGGTGAGAACCTGGCCACTTCCAATCAATCTTTACACATAGAGAGTAGCGACAACGCTCCGCACCTTTGCCCGAACGAAGCTAGCATAGACCGAGGTTGGGACAGAAGGCGCTACGCAGAAAAGAACAGAGAGATCAGCTCGCAACTATATCTCTTCTCAATCTCATTGAATAGAAAGAAGTAGGTGCTGTGCAAGCATATATAGTATATTTCTATTATATAATATCCATCTACGCTTTCTCTCCCATTTCAATCCATTTCTATTGATGTTGGTTGAACGTTAAGGGAATTAAGTTAAGAATAAGGCTTGACTCAAAGCAAGAGAAAGAAGAGAGGATAAGAAGGACAGTCCAGTCCAGTCCCTTCATCAGTCGTAATCAAATCTGAAACTGTCATCAATCTCTATACAAGTCGGAAAAACACTCAATGTGAGGCATTCATCATTCGTCTAAACTCGCCCTCATCAATCAGAAGTATCTTAGCCAAGCAGAGGTCTCTTAGCCTAGAGAGTCAGCATTCTCCGGTCCCAGTGAGTTGAAGATAGGATCGCATTGCATTCCAAGCCTAGCATTCCAAGCATTTGGTCTCGTCCCATATCTCGTACCAGTCCCTTCCGCAGAGAGAGAAAGTAGTCCGCTTCGCACCTTTGTTTTCCCGCTCTAGTCTAGGCAGCTAGCTTCTACTTTTGCAGTAAAGTGTATGGTCCAGTACTTTATTTAAACCCTTCGTTCGAAAGAAGTAGCATTACTTTGATTAGTGTCTTAGAGGCATCATCCTCCTGGCGCTGATTTTGTTAGAAAGGTCAGCCCTTACTACTCAGTTCACCGAGTGTGGTCCAGCTTCCCAACGCCTATTCCTCTCGACATCTCGACTAAGAAGTAGTCCGCCCACCAGATCACAGATCCCTTGTCTTAGAATCACGGTTGCCAGATCTCGAAGCACGCCTTTTCTTGGTCGGTGCCATCAAGTATTACCCCCACCGTCTTGTCTTCCTCCGCTAGAGTCTTCCTCTTGTTTGCTGTCGTGAGAGTCCTGCATTCCTTTTTTCTTTGACTTCCTGCCCCCGACTTCCTTCCCTAGCTAGGTGAAAGTGTAGAGATTACCACTGCTCGCTCCACACTGAGTTTTTGGTATTGTGTTCAAGTCAAGATGGAATCACGCTCCTTGAGTTGGTCTCTTGTTCTCCTTTCCGATGACTTCGAGGTCTGTGTAGTTCTGTCTTTAGCTCTGGCATAAGTTAGGATTGAACAGTTTATCCTTTCCGCTCCGCGCCTTCCCGAACATTGAATTACGCTCTCTAATTGCTCTGACTAAGTTCTTTTCGTTTCCTCGCTGTCGGACCTATATCGGACCTATAATAAGTCCCCTTACAGAATTTCCTTGCCTAGTCTCAGGTATGAGCTCCCGATCATTGACTGCTTGTGTGTCAAATAGGTCTTCCCCGCGTTCGAAGATGTGATTTGTCCTACTTTGCCTCTAGAGTAATGAGACTGCCTCGAAAAAACACTGTCCCGCTTGTCCTCTTCTGCCTTGCCTTGTCCTAGTGGGAGTCCCCGATAGAAGTCAGAGTCCCCTCTGATGGAAGGACCCTCATCTATGGTTTAGCAAAACCACCCTCATAAGCATTGGTTGTCCCGCGAGAGAGAGCTTTCGTGTCCATTCCTTTCTTCCTTTCAAATGCATTCCCGGACTATCGATTGAGTGCTGTACTTGACTGACTTATGAAGGCTCGTCCACCACACCTTGAATAACTCTGACCTCGTCAACCATAACTCTGAATCACTTGAGTTCCTTACTTAGTACATCGGTCTGGTCGTTAAACCACTTATCTAAGATCAGAGATGGCCTAGTGCGTTTGCTCGTCCCTTGACTTGAATCTCCACGGCACCGGGATGAATAAACTGCCCTTGCTCAATTCATCATTCATAGTTGGTAGCATCAATCAAAAACCATGGTAGCTATCCCCTCCTTGAAGTCGTCCCTCCACTCTTACCCGTGGAGGAAGCTCCCGGAAATCCGCGCTCCCCTACGGTCTGCGAGGAACGCATTCATTCAAGCTTCAAACCTCGTTCCTATCACTCTTCGTCGCCGCGACTTATTGGTTCGCTCCATAAGTTCATCGCCCCTCGAAGGCTAAGAGAACTGGTCTAGCTCGGGTGCCCGTCTTGCCCCGCAGCAACTTACAGAGTTCGTTCAGCCGATAAGAGACCTCAGTGACTTGACTGGAGATTCGCAGCCCGCGGAAGCAGAAGCTATTGGAGGATGCATAGGAAGGATCTTTCTTTCTATTCTTCTCTTTCGCTAGTTCGGTTCATACTCTTTATTGGCGGGGAATGGTCTTTCAACAGCTCTTGCGACAGCTATTCCCAACCCTGTTCTCTAGCAATGGATATTTCTTCTTCTCTTCATCGGCATAGGGATGTCTACTGGGGAGAGCTTCAGCATTGGAACTCCGAGGGTCTAATGGATGAATCTTCAGCCCCGATTCATGAATTCATGAACTTCACTTTCTTTAAATAATCAAGTGAAAGCGGATGCTTTTAGTTCTTTCTCTTGGATCGGTGCCGGTCAATTGCTGAATTCTTTATATATAATAAGTTCCGGTTCTTTCTCTTTCACTGTTTAGTTTACTGCTTGACTATATATATAATGTTGGACTGAACTGCATTCTTAGTGCATGCATCCACAGTATGTAATCCTTAGCTTTCGGACTCAACAACTTGAGTATCTTTTATGCTACTTTGGTCAAGTTATAGTAATCTAGTGAGGTAAAGGTCTCGATATGGGATTTGTGGAGCAGCTAAGCATGCTTCTTGAGCCCCGTTCATCGTCGCTCCTCAACTTGTTATAGCTAAACCCGTCCTTGAAGTCCAAGCGATCCGCTGAACTCAGTGTGGCAGAGAGCGGGTGAATAAGAGCAGTGTGGCAGAGAGCGGGTGAATAAGAGAAGAGTTCGCCGGCAGCGAAGAACTACTCACTCTCTCCGTATCTATGTTATGGGAGCCCGCTGCAAGAGGTGCAATTATGCCTATCTTTGCTTGAATTCTTCCCCAGGTCTGCCGGACTACTACTAGCAAGCAAGCCCGTCGAGAGGATTTGTGAGCTCACCAACAGGTTCAGGACAGGATAGGGTGGGAGGACTATGCAATAGCTGGGCGATTCATGGCAGGAGTCTATTCATGGTCTCGGATGGGATGCGGTTCCTTGATATGGTTTCACAGACTGTAGGGAAAGATCGATCAAGGGCAAGTCAAGGAAGTGCTTCAAGTATCATTAGTACAAGGCTCAAGTACCAGAAGTACAAGTCTCGGCAAAGAGAAGAATAAAGTGCAATGGCTTGTGAACCGGAGAGAGTGCACCAAACGACACGAGATCCATTGCTTGCCACGGGAGTGCTTAGACTCGGATCGGTTCTTTGCCTCCTTCCCGTTGTATGAAGAACTTTGAAGCGCAGGCCTTTAGGCGCTCCTCGCCGCTACGCACCTTTGATTTTAGGCGCTACTTTACGGAGCTTGAGTTGAGTCACTACGGCTCTTTTTAGGCGCTACTTTACGGAGCTTGCTTGCTTTCTCATACCGTTGGTGCGGTTCTTTCTTATCCTATTGTGTCTTTCCCCCTATCTGGTTCATTTCATTCCTCCTCTCTGGTCTGGGCTTTCCTTCCTATCTGGTTCATTTCATTCCTCCTATTGGTCTTCAATCGCTGACACTGGGCCCCCCCTCCTATATGGTCGTTCCTAGCTCTATTTCATTACTCTACTCTGGTCTGGGCTTTCCTCGGGACTGACCAGCTGAGTCTCTCTGCCCCTGAGCTTCCCTGGTTATCACTCTTACCTCGCTCTATCTGGCACGTGTTCACTAGTAGTGGTGAGAAGTTCCGAGTTGAGAAGTAAGCAGCTAGAGTGCGTTGCGTCACCGCTCCTTTGAGTCTTCCCTCCCTCTCTCCACCAAGGACAGTGCACAGCTATGCTAGTTCTAAGTTCACTGCGAGTTCTAAGACTGAATTCCTAGTCCCCCTCTGTACCTTTCCAAGTCCCCCTCGCTCCGTACCTTATTATACCGCACCTCTTGAAGGAGCCTTTAAGAGTATGGGCTGGCACTAACCCGCAAAGCTCCAATTGGAACGCAGTGAATCGTTTTCATTTCTCTTCCATTCTTTTCTGCGCTGCTATTAAATAAAGTGAAAGTTCATCCAACTGGAGCGCAGGTGAGAGAACCAACGGGACCAATAGAAGGAGATCGTGACGCAGCTGGGCAACGGGAGATAGAAGGAGTCGATGTCCTTGGCTGGGCTAGATCTGGAAATGGAAGAGAAAGAGACTGAGTGGAGGTGGGCTACCATTCTCAGCAGCCTTCGGGGGATGATTCGCAACACTGACTGCATGACGCACAAATAAAGAATGGAACGATCGGATAATAAAGTAGGAGAGTATCGCAGTGGAACTCGGAATGAAGCGGAGACCAATCACACTCTGCTCTATAATCTGAGTTCATCGGGTCAGGACGGAGAACGCAGAAAGTCTAGCTTAAAGACGTCGCTCTTGCTCATTCCTTCATGAACTTCACTTTCCTTTAACTAGCCCATCATTCGTAGTCGCTCTTGTAACTAGCCCATCATTCGTAGTCGCTTCGTTCCTTCATTCACTTTCACTCTTCTATTATATATAAAGATATAAAGATAGGGAGAGAGCTGGGAAGAAAGATCTATTAACAAGAAAGATAGGGAGAGAGCTGGGAAGAAAGAAGAGGGAGGTCGACTAAGAAAAGAATCCAATGAATTGCATTGCATGAGAAAGAATAGCAGGAGCGACTGGAAGGAGCGGAGTGAACTTGACTTTCCTTTATTAATAACCGAACTACAGTATACTACTTGATTTAACCATATATACTGAACTTTACTTGAACTTGTTCTTGATGTAAAAGAAGCCAAGTCCACACTTTGGGAACGAACCAAACCATACACAGTTGGAACGAGGAAAGACCAGACACTTCATTAGGAGGAGCGAAGCAAAGAACGGATGAGAATGAAGCCGAAGCTCAAGTCGGGTTCAA
Organism: Wurfbainia villosa; assembly: GCA_025175895.1. Classification (NCBI taxonomy): domain Eukaryota; kingdom Viridiplantae; phylum Streptophyta; class Magnoliopsida; order Zingiberales; family Zingiberaceae; genus Wurfbainia; species Wurfbainia villosa. Next base: position 895,820 of record JAKLTH010000158.1, read on the forward strand.
CTAGATCAAGCTCCCCTTACTTTGAAGAAGAAGAGTCCGTTCTCACAATCCTTTCCCACCGAACCCGGCACTGGAAAGAATAAAGAAAGAGATAATTAACCGAACCCGGCACGGACCTCCTACCCTCTTATTGAATGAGCTGACCGGCACTCCCCTGCACTGGCTCCGCTCCTTGGTTCCGCTCCTCTGAACTTAGGTCAATTCACACCTCTCATCATCTTACCCGTACCAATGACTAGGAAGCTGCACTCGTCACCATCACAAATGACTAGGAAGCTGCACTCGTCACCATCACATAGGTCCCATGGCACGCGTTCCTTTCTCTTTCTATTGGTTCTCCGTTCGCTTATATTGGGCTATCCATAGGTGTTCTCCATTCGCTTATTGGGCTACAGGTTCCCCGTTCTCTATTAAAACAGGGCTATCTATAGGTTCTCCATTCGCTTATTGGGCGGTTCTCCGTTAATAATTATAGTTTTGTTGCCCATCCTTGCTCTTTCCTCTCCTACCATTCATTCATTCCATTCCTCCCATTAGAACTTGATCGGTGTGATCAATCAAAGCTGGATCTTGTTGATTCTACCGGCTATCGAAGTGAACTGGAGAAAAGATGAAAGTAGGGGCTCAAGAAGCGAGCATAACGTGATTTTGGCAGGAATGTAAGGTCAGGCTAGGATTGGGTAGAGGAACGGAGAGAGCAGAGGAAGAAGGACTCATCAGTGGGAAGCAGTAGTCACCATCACTAGGAAGCGGTCAGCAGTCACTGTCACTAGGAAGCAGTAGTCACCATCACTAGTTATTCGCTAGGACTAGTTCACCAGCACTAGGAAGCAGTAGTCACCAGTCGGGAAGATGTCCTCAATCAGGTCTCTTTGGAACGAGGAAAGACCTGACCATAGGAGGTATGGAATAAGTTGACTGAAAGGATAATAAACCAGAACCGAAGGAGCGGAGCGCAAAGTTGGAATGAAATGAATCATTCACTCATTTCACTCGCTCCATCGCGGAAACAAAGTGAAGACTCGCTCCAACCAACGGATGAGATTGAAGCCAGCCAACCTGCAAAGCGACCAACGGGAAATATAAGGGGGCAACCGAGAGGTAGAAGCAACGGGACCAAGAACACTGAAGAGGCCGAGGCTAGGCCATTCATTCCTACTACCTGTAGGCCACTCATTCCCACCTTACTTAGGCAGGAGCGGCTTCATTCCGACCCTCCTTTACCTTTACAGTCGGCCCAGGGACATTGCATTCCGAGTTCCTACTTTTCGCTATTTAGATAGTCCAATTGAATACAAAACTAAGTGCATGATGTCCATGATGTCGGGTCTTCTTTATATCTTTATTTTATATATAATAGTCCAATTGAATACAAAGTGATAGTCCAATTGAATACAAAACCACGTGCATGATGTCGTGCCCTGCTTCTGCTACCTCTGCTTCCTGCTTCTATAATAAAGTTGCACTCTCACAAGTGAGCGTATAATATGACCGGTGCCGAAATGAAAGAATGATAATTTATAGTTGGTCCCGAGTAGAGATCGAAATCATTAGTCGTTGGTGCCATTCATTCGGTACTCTGAGTTGGCTTCACTGCAACCTTAGCCTCAGCTCCTTCCAGTCGCTCCCTGAAGTTCCATAGCTTCCCTCTGCTCATAGTCGGGGATCAGAACCGGTCAGTGCCATGCCCTAAAGAACCCGTGGACCAACCCAATTCAGACCTTCGGAGAGTTAGAGCAGCAAGTCTCTCTCAAACGTGGGGGAAAGCTCTGCCCTCCGAGGAGATAGGCGCGGGCTTAGCTTCGTTCTTCGGTTCTAGGCATAGAGAAGAGAGGCGCAGCAGTCACGCAACTGGGAATTCTCCCTCCATTGAGTACAGCTAGCTCCTAGCCTACCATGAACAGGTTGAGCACGTCCGACCTATGAACTGACTTTACCCGCAACTGAACCCAGACTACACACTTCCACTACTGCCTACCATTACCTGTGCCATTAGAACTAGGACGACCAAGGAAGGCGAAGCAAACAGATCCGCCAACACTAGTAGTGTGGAGTAAGCCAGCCGGAAGGACATGCTATGCTTTCTAGTCCTAAAGGGGAGGCATGTCTATGCTTCTATATAATAGTGGTGCGGGAAGAACGAGGCAGATAACCGCTTCGGAAAAAGAGTCCCACGGAGCGGTGCGGTAGTTCTCTCTACGAATCGAAGAGTGAACTACCGCAGAGTGGGGGAAGACAGCACCTTAAACTACTTCCAAGACTGGCACCAAGGCAATGGTGATAGATCCGGATCCCCATTTCCTTTGGGACAACTTAGAACGAATGCTTCACTAGAGGACGGACTCAAAGAAGAAGGATAAGGAAGAGCGATCGGGCACCATCACTTCACTTGACGATGTGAAAGATCTTCCTTCTTGCTTGAGAATGTAAAACCCCTAACGTCACGTAAGTACTCATTTTATCTTCCATCTGTGAGTTTAGACGTGGGTGGAAGGTTTGCTTGAGCCTTTCTATAAGAAAAAGCGGTCCAATCGGCCCGAAGGGAAGAGAAAGTGAAAGCGGAGGAATGTGGCTTCTGGTCTTGGGCTATCGCTTAGGAAAGTTGCCTGCTTTTCTTTATTGCTTGAGCGCATACTCTGACTCTCCAGCTTAATAGCGCAAGAGGCTATCAACAGTCAGAGTGAGGTGAAGAGAAGAACTGTGCCATTCTTGGGGTCGTGAATGGGCTGATACACGGGCTTATACATCTGATCTTGACTAAAGCAATTCTATATCCAACTGCTGGGAAGTAAGGAGGGCTTTACTTTCTACTAGTGACTCTCGCTCAAGCCTAAGAAAAAGCCAAAGATATAGAGTACCGAGGCTTCCTATTCCTACTCCGGGGCCCCTTCTCTTTCGCTTCGCACCTTGCATCAAACCTTGAAATGGTCCGTGAGCCCTTTATCCACCTTGCCCGAAAGCTATTACTAGGAGCTCGTCTTCTCAACTAAATCATAAAGTATACTCAAAGAAGGGGAGCTGCAAAGCTCACTCCCTTATCCGCACCGACGGGCTTAGTTATCAGAATGAATTACCGCAGGGTTGTATATGTATAAGCATACTTGGACGCTTGCTTATCCTCTTTCCTTTCAAGCCTGCCCCTTTCTGTACTCTTAGCATTGCTGCCCAGTTTCGTAGATTCGTCCTCGCGAGATGTGTGAAAAGAATAGAGAGAGAGGTAGCTGGACGCTTGAGAAGCCGGAAGGCAGTTCGGTAGCCCATTCGCATCCGGAGGACTAAGATGGCACAAAGCAGTCACTCTTTCCTTAGAGCAGACCCAGTAGCAATCCCAATTAGTCTGAATGGATGGAACTCCTCCTCCTTAAGAAGCTATAGGCTAGGACGCACTCTCAGATCATGCATGGGCTCCCAACTCTTAGGTGCAGTAGGAGCAGGCGAGGAAGGGTTGGGAAATGGAATATAAAGAAAATACAAGAGCTGAAGTGAAGTCGAGTACAATTAAAGTGAAACTCCTTCTATCGGTGCAAAAAGAATAAGCATACTTGCCCTCTAAAGATACTATGAAGAGCTCTCAGTTGAACTAGACCTAGACCCTTGTCTTTAGCTTACGAACGTAACGGTTCAACAAGAGGTAGCCTGATAGCCAACTGTCTTCTTTGTCTTCCTTTCAATAATTCTCCCAATAAGGAAAGGTTGCTTTGTTCATCACCACCACTCATAGGAATGAGTATCTGAACAACTAGAACTGAGCCCCCTGACCTGCCTACCTACTCTGCAACTCATTCCAGTCTCGGGCCAGCTACTTCAAGAAAAGGCTCTGAGATTCATACTTGCTATTATTATGTAGGAGTGACCCATTTCTTACTAGAGAGACAATCAATGCCTCGCCAACTCCAAGTTCTGTTTTAGTTGACGAGTCTCTTTTCCGGGGCTCCTAGCCCATTCTCTGAGCAGCTGATCTCTGAGTTTGAGTAGGTTCCTAGCTATCTTCCCCTTTTCTCCGCTCCGCTACTTCTTATTTATAGCTACCACGATCCAAGGCAGATGGGGAAAGGGAGTACGGGCATAACTTGTAGGTTTGATTCAAGCTGAACTCACCTCTTCAAGCTAGATGCGTAAGAGCTGGCATTAAGACTAACACAAAAAGGAGATTCTCAAAAGCAAGAGGTGATGGAAAGAGTAAAGCTCCTCATGCTTTAGGGCACTCGTCCCTGTCCACGCTCCCCTAATCTCCCTAACCCGATTCATCAGACCTCTCCAAGCTCAGAGTCGCACTAGAAAGGAGACGGCGGTCGTTCACCTCTCCAAATCCAGCTGTGGCCTTATTAAAGGAAGACTGACCTGGATCTAGAAAGAGGAGACGGTTCAGTCTCGCGGCACCATCCACTGAGCATGAACCAAAGCCTCTGACAGCTGAGCAACTTTTCCACTTGGGCCTGCTCTCCGATAGAGGCGAGACTGTGCTATCTTTCCAGGAAGGGGATTATTGGCAAGCTAAGACAAGCGTCGAGCCGACCGAGATAGCAATTAGGAGTAGCGATCGAGAAGGAAATGTGCCAGGAGGGGCATGGAACTTGGCTGCTTCTATTCGCTATGCCCGACCTCAGACTGGGACTAGGGTTGGTTGTAAAGCGGCAAGGGAAAGTGAGCCGGAGGGGGAGGCTCCTCTTATTCTAACTCTAGTCTAAGATCAAAGTAGGAGCGAACGAGAGTGAGCGGGAGCAGCTATGCTATCGAGAGAGCCTCAGCTGCCCTATTATATGGGAGTGAGGTCGGCAACAGCTAATTGGCTCAGGCGATTCTTGGGCAAAGCGTAGAAGCACTCTAGCAGTGGAGTACTTGGATCGAAGATCGGAGGGGAAGGTGGAACTAGGCTTTCTTCCCGCTATTGACCAGAGTAGTAGGACCTCCCGAGTGATCTTGAAAGTGGTCTTGTGGACAGACAGCTGATCATTGGCATTGGCTCCCGCGATCACTATTGGAAAATCGAGGCAGGGCAGTTCGGTCTCAGATCAGGGTGTGGGTACGAAGGTGGGTATAGAGAGAAGATCAAAGAAGATAAAAAGGACAAGTAGGGGAGCGAGACAAGAACGAATGAAAGCTGCACTCCTCAGAGAGTAGAACGAGATTCGAGATCCCAGTCCTCTCAACTTCGCTTACCTGACTCTTTCCTATTAGTACAAGATCTTTGGATCTACTATCTTATTTGACCATGAAAACCGTACCTGGGAAAAGACTATGGTGGGCCCAACTCATAATGCACTCTTCCTCACTCGTGAGCTCCTTTGGACTGTGACCGTAGTTCCGATCTCTGCTTCGCTCCTTGATTCACTCTGGGCCATAGCTGTAGGTACGTGAGCACTACTTCTTGCCCGGCCCATCCGATCTTTCTTCATTCTTCCTTCCAACTTCCAATCTGGCTCGACTTCGCATTCGTGCTCTGGTCTAGCGGATGCTCATCTTTGCATCTCATCTTCTCCTCCTTCTTCCCCTTCCTTCCTCTCTTCTCCTCTTCATTGCATCACTCACTGAATGGAGGTAGGCAAGCCAGCAATGAGAGGATTTTCGCGGCAGCACGACGAGCCAAAGATAAGAACCTATGCAGTTGTGGTCGAGAACCCGTGCAGTTATACGAATGTGAGAGTGACCACGAGGAAATAAGGTTTTGCTAGGCAAAGTTAGGGGCGAACGACAGCGCCCGTGACGCATAAGACTAGAAGCAATGCTCTTCGGTTCAAGTCCCGTCTTCGAACGTCTTCTTTGTGAAAGTGACGAAGTTGCCTACTGGCCCGGCCTACCAGTCATTTGGTGGTGGAGCCTGTCTTTCCTCTATCCTCAAGCACTGCTTTCTAATCTCAAATACATGTCCCCGTCCTCTCCTATACGTTACTAGCGGGGTCGGTCTCGCAGAGCTCATTCGTCTCGTCCACTCTTGAAGAGCCTGATGAGTTGAGCCAAAGATAATAGCCCCGCTTCTGACCCCTTCTCTGTCCTTCGACAAAGCTCTTACATAAGAAAGAGGTCTGAATATTCAATTTATAATGAACTTTATTAATTTAGCTTTCTTTCTCGAGTTAGTCCCGGTCACCAATTTATAGCAGCAACAAGAGGTGCAGACGAGGGAAGCTCGAGCTAGGTGGGGAGTGGGCAAAGAAAAGATGGCATTTATCCTTTATGCCAAGCCGGGGTTTATCCTTTTTATTGTGATTTTGCTCTGACAAGGCGTGAAATTAGTTGTCTCGCAAAGAACCTTTAGATGAGAGATGCAAGCCGTAAAGTCTAAATTGAAATCAATCTTGCACAACCTAGATGCTCTTCACATGCAATGCAATTAAGGGAAGAGGGAGGGGAGTGTGATTTGACAGTCCCCTCGCGCGAGAAAGAAAAGGAATAAATTAAATAACCGTCTTACTGTCCGAACCCCCCCTCCATCCGGCCGGATGGCAACTAAAGAATTTGAGACTTAAAGATGTTGAGGATTCATCTCACCAACTGCTTATGCTAGGGTAAATCAGTGTCAGCGTCCTCAACTATTTATGGTTCCCTCTTACCCAGACCTGCGCTAATTCCAATATTCTATTCTCGGAATCAGAGGTCAGTTGATCCCGGATGCATATGTCCTAGGTAAAGCAGGTCCTATCTTGTGTGTTTTCAGCTGAGAACTAGGCATAGAATCACTCTTCAAATCTCCCTTCCATGGGATCCGAAGCCAAAGAAGGAGCAAGAAGGCCTGTCTGGTGCAGTAGAGCAGCTCGATACAACGGTTCGGTTCCTGAATCCAAAGAGTTCATTACACAATTCACGACCAAAATAGAGCGAGAAAAGCAAAGCAAGTCAAGTGAAAGAATCTGACTCTACTAACTATAGTTAGCGGAGGTTTCTTCACGTCACTGTCGCTCGTTCCTGTTGTGAATGGTGTCAGTGAGCTTTCCGTTGCTGCTCTTTCATTTCATTTCATTTTCTTTGGCACCAGCTTCAACATTCAATTCTACGTCCCGAGTCTGATAGAGCTTTGTTTCCAGGGCAGTTCTTGCTTCTTTCCTTCGTTCCTCTTACAGTCGCTCGAGCACTTTACAGTCCCTTCTTTCTTAACCATCTGGAGTGAGTAACCCCATACCCCTATAATAATGGTAGAGGTTACTCGCCCCCTCACTGCCTTCCTTAGAAAGATTCTTCATGGCAAGAAAAGGTGAGGGTCGAATATTGATTTAGGATATGCTCGACCTTAACTTACCTACTAAATAAAGTAGTAAGAGAGAGGGGCGACTGAAAGAATAGGAGAGTGAATTGCATTCCTACTTTTAGCTTGAAAGCTCGAGTTCAAGTTCTGAGGTTCTGAGCCCCTCCTGTTCTGAGCTCAAATCGCGCGTCGTTTTAGGTGCTCGCACATGTGAGAGTGAGAGGTCACCCAATCCCTGAAGAAGACCCCATCCCTTACCCGCTTTTGGCCATCAGCCTTTGGAGCAGCGGATATCGAGAGTCCCGAGCATTGTGATGAGCGAACAGTTTTCCCAATAAAGGGGCGGCTGCAATGGGATGTGAACTCGCCCGGCATAGAGGACAGGACCTCTCTAAAGTGTTTGCCTGCAAGTCGCAAGTCCCGTAAGCTACTATTCGTAAGTTAAGTTGCTTGGGCCGAAATTGTGGTCTTATAGTAATTGGTTTCCAAAGATTAGTATCTGATAGAGTCTTTGTTCCTGAGCTCGTAAGGGCAAATAAAATAGTTTAAGGGCAAAAGCTGCTTGGTAGACATCCGCTTTACTGGGAACTATTGGTCGACTGATTTCTGTACTTGAATAACTACTTTAATAAAGGAACGAAACTCAAGAGCAACTCCTGCTTCTTTGTGTATTTCTCGGTTCAGAAAGAGGAGTTTTCCTAGTGTATTTGTCCTCCGCTGCTCTTTCATTGAATTGAATTTCCTCTGGTACGGTTAGGGCAGCTAAAGTGAGGGCACCTGCTTAACAATGAAAGTATATAGTATAGTAGTAGTCCGATCTTTCTTGCGCGAAAGGAAAGAGCTCCTCGGGCCATGCTTAGTATAATACACAAACACATAAAAGAAAGAAACACGTGCGCAGCACAAAAGCATAAAAGAAAGAAACCCGGAAACGAGGCCCCAAGGGGACAAGGCTAAGCACAATGAAAAAACCGAACTACTCTGAATCAATTGGCAAGAGGTCAGACGACTTGAGGCAAGGGGTCAGAAGAGGTCAGAACTACTCTGAATCAATTGGCAAGAGGTCAGACGACTTGAGGCAAGGGGTCAGAAGAAGGGGACCCCAAAGGGGACACCAAAGGGGATGAACCCTTTATGCAAGGCAAAGAGGGACGGTTCAAAGAACCTGAACCCCAGATCAATAGGTCAGAAGCCAAGGAGCACTCCTGCCCTGAAGCTGGTTGCACGTTTCAGTGCGCGGAAGCTGGGTACCAAGCCAAGTAAGTCAAAGTAAGTAGGAGCTTCACCTTTCCTTGACTTGAGCTCGCATTCATCGATAGCGACGTGTGGTCCATCTCAAGTGGGAGTTCAAGGTGCAATATCACGACGCCTTAACGCAATGCCATTAAGGTTGGCGCGTCATTATCATTCGCTCCTGTAGCTCCCGTCTTTTAGTTTGAAGTTTAGTACTCGTGCAGCTTAAGGATTCCGTCCTGTAGCTCCCGTCTTTCCTAATTAGACTAACGTATTTCGTTGGTCTCAAACGTCGTTACACTCGTCCCTCTCGCTCGAGCACTAATAACGTCCCTTGCCCGTCTTTCTTTTTATCCGGTTTATCTGGACTACTAATAGTTGCAGGTGACCTGGAGAGTGAAAAAGAAAGGTATGGCATGGCCCGAGGAGCTCTTTCCTTTCCTTCTTATGAATTTGTCTGAAAGGAGTTTAGTGAGAATCTTTCCGCTACTGGGAATGCAAAGAGGGAAAAAGAAAGGAGAAACTGAAATGCCTTCAAGAACCCATATGGAGCAGCTGCTTCTACTCTTTTAGCCGTTGCCTTCATGTCTGCTTTCTTTTATAATGAACTTGCACCATGAACAAGAACAGCTGCAGCAGCTTCATATGATGGCTACTTAGTTTGTTCTCTTGGTGCTACTAAAGATATTGATCTGAACTCGTACGGGATTCTTTATACTCTAAGTCCCTTTCGCTCACGAGTACTACTTATAATAAACTCTTTCCAAAAAGGGCGGAGTAAGGTTTATTAATTCTTTCCTGGGCTGTTCTTGCTTCTGCAGTCGTTTAGGCAACAACTAACTCAGTCTCTTCCCATTCATTTCCCTATGGTCGGATTGACTTTACCCCAGGCTCATAACCCATGAAACCTAGAACTAATTCATTCAAATCTCTCGCAGTAGCTCCTTCTACCCCAGGTCCACCTCCTACACGAAAAGCAAAGGGAACTGATTCAACCACTGAGCCGGAGAATCAACTAATGAACAACAACCCTCTTCAAACAACCTCTCCCACAGGTGGAGCTACATAACTATATTAGTGGAGCGTCTTCGTTCCTTCTAACCTATCCCGTAGGTCTTCCTGGTGTAGCTCCAATTCAAGGATCAAACTCAAAGACTCATTCTTAAGGTAGGTCGGGAAGAAGAAGAGAAGATTCATCCCACTTAGTTTATCATATTTCGTACCTCTCCCTCTCCCTATCTTTTTGTATTGCGAGCCTATCTCGTTGATACCCTTATGCTGAGTGTCAGAGGGCTTTCCCGTACTCATTAAGACTATCTCTTGAAACTGGTGCCTAGCCAGAACTTCAACCTTTCACCCTATCGGAGTATTTTATTAGGAATGCCAGGTCCGCCTCCAACATTTATCTAGATTGGGAAAGTGTTCAGTCGTACCTTCACTTGAACTGTAGAGTACTAATTTGAATGAACCATGAACTGATCACTTAATGAATCTTTCCAACGTTTTAGGCATTCGCAAGGATAGGTCAGGCGCATTCACTTACACCAGATATTGATCTTGATGCGGAGCCAGCAGCTCTTTCGTAGGTTAAAGAGGGTGCCGTACGAGTCCTATTCAGCTTTTCTTGTCCTTGAGTGGGAGCGGGAGAAGACTTATCATTTCTAGCTCGTAGCTCACGTCACGTCGCTGTCGCTCGTTCCTTCTTTTCTGACCATGAACGACTCTTGCTTATTCATAGCCATTCACTCTTGGAATGAACGAATTGGGGTCTTCACTTTTCCACCAGTGTGCATCCCCAAACTGATGGGCAGACTGAGCGGGTCAACGCATTGCTAGAAGTCTACCGCTCCGTGGGACACTATGTGAGTGCCTCACAGCGGGACTGGCCAAGCTGGCTAGACAAGGCCCAGTTCTCATACAATCTACAGCGTAGCGAGGCCACCAACCAGTCCCCATTCGAGATGGTCACAGGCCAACAACCGCTCACCCCTAGTGCCATTGCTGCTGGCTATACTGGCCCAACTCCAGCAGCCTACAAGTTTGCCAAGTCCTGGCAGGCAGATCTGGCCCGAGCTTGCCTGCACAAGGCATCCAAACGTGCCAAGAAGTGGGCAGACCGAAAGAGGAGAGATGTCCAGTACCAAGTGGGGGACCAAGTGCTTGTGAAGCTACACTTGGTGTTGCGCACGCCCGGGAGACACAAGGGGCTTGTGCGGAGAGGGACCATTCCGAATCATAAAGAGAGTAGGCAAGGTGGCCTACAAACTGGAGCTTCCATCACGGCTCAAGGTCCACCCAGTGTTCCATGTGAGCATGCTGAAGCCATATCATCAGGATCCCGAGGATCCCACCCGAGGGGAGTCACATAGAGCACCACCCGGTGTCAAAGTGTCTTATGAGAAAGAACAGGACAGCATCCTAGCCGACCGAGTAGTCAGGCAGAAGGGTCATATGCCGAGGCATGAGTACTTGATACGGTGGAAGGGACAGTCTGACTGTGAGACTAGTTGGGAGCCAGCTGAGGCATTGTGGCAGTTCCGGGATCGTATTGCTCAGTTCCATAAGGAGGACGCGACGAGGGCGTCGCCAGAATAGGTGGGGGAGAATGTTACAGTCCGCGGCTGCACCCAGGCACAGAGTGCTCAGTCACCCGGACATTTGTACTACACATGTACTAGAATTTGTTGTACTGCACTTGTACTACACATGTACTAGAAAGTACTTTGAAGGAACCCTCTACTATAAATAGGGGTGCCCACCCTCATTTGTAAGTATCCAAGCAGAAATAACAATCTTTGTACTTCTAGCATCTTTAGCTCTTGTGGTCTTAGAGTTGTAGTTAGTTCCCATAACAAGATAGTAGAGTGATAGGCTGACTTAGGCATACAAGGAAAGGATTCCCTGCCTAAGCTGCCGAATAGTAGAGTGGAATAGCCTTCCAGAGTGTTTGTTTTATATGAATGGCAGCCTTAATCTCATACCCCGGGCTAAAGCTTCCTCTTAACCTCTCCCCGCAGCCTGCTATAGCTTTCCCATACGATGACTCTTTGGCCTATTGAAATCTCTTGGAATTAGTCCCGAATGAGTACTTATTACTTTAAACAACAGGTGCTATGCCTCAGTCTTAATCAATCTCTTGGTCCTCAGCTTCACTTCCCAAAAACAATAGCTGCTTTAGTTCATGGCATTGCTTCCTAAACCGTACACTCATATGAACCGCTCCGTGGGCTCTAAAGGCTCAGAAGGACAGATGTGAGGAGAGGAATTA
>JAKLTH010000158.1:912500-960000 GCA_025175895.1 Wurfbainia villosa
CCCACTTCCATTCGCAGGTAGGGACAGAAAGAGAGTTGGGGCGGGTATGCCAATACATAATCCAATCTCTTCTTCCCTGATCAAGAGGAGTCGGGATATTTATTATCATAAGCTGGTGAGGTGCCCTAAAGACTGAGTTCGCCGGTACGACTGAAAGGATAGAAGACAAGAGGGAGTCCGGACAACCGAAGAGCTGCAGCGGACAAGAGCAAGCGAAAGACAACCACACCGCTGACAACAGGGAAGTGCTTCTCCGGACAAGGGAACCAGACAACCGAAGTGCTGCTCCGGACAAGAAGGGAAGTGCTGCAGCGGACGTCCTGAGCTGCCCTTTCTGTTCCCTTGTCCTGAGCTGCCCTTTCTGTTCCCGGCTCGGAAGCCCCGTCGTCACGTCTACTTTACTCATATTAGTTCGCTAGCACTATTAGGTCTCGCTCGTCCAGCAGTTCAGCGGCAGCAGTTCAGCGGCAGCAAAAAAACAAAACACTCTCCCTCTCCTTATCAGTCGAGCTCTATCTAATGATACCCTCTCCTTATCAGTCGAGCTCTATCTAATGATACCCTCTCCTTATCAGTCGAGCTCTATCTAATGATACCCTCTCCTTATCAGTCGAGCTCTATCTAATGATACCCTCTCCTTATCAGTCGAGCTCTATCTAATGATACCCTCTCCTTATCAGTCGAGCTCTATCTAATGATACCCTCTCCTTATCAGTCGAGCTCTATCTAATGATACCCTCTCCTTATCAGTCGAGCTCTATCTCCTAATCTATAAGTCCTTCCCCCTCTCCTTATCAGTCGAGCATATCTAAATATAAGTCCTTCCCCCTCTCGCATACGCTCGAGCTCTATCTCCTAATCTATAAGTCCTTCCCCCTCTCCTTGACAACAATTGAATGATTGGAAAAGTCGAGACTGAAATTGAATGATTAAAAGTCGAGTCAATCTTAACCGAGCATATCTAAATATAAGTCCTTCCCCCTCTCGCTATCGCTTGAGCTCTATCTCCTAATCTATAAGTCCTTCCCCCTCTCCTTTCAGTCGAGCATATCCAGTGGGTACCCTCTCGCTATCGCTCGAGCTCTATAAGGATCTTTTATACTATCTCCCTTACGGTCGCTGCCTCCTTTCGTCGGCCCTCGGACTTATGGTCGAGCCCTATCCTTACGTCGTAAATCTCCCTATTGGTCGCTGCCCCCTTTCCGTCGGCCCTCGGACTTATGGCATTTCGAGCCTATCTTATCGAGACTCTCTCCTTGACCTTACTCTAATTTAAGTTCGAGCCCTCCTGTTCAGCTCAAAATAAGGCAAGGGACTGTAAAGTGCTCTTTGACTTTCAGTGAAAGGTAGGGCTTAGAGGCTCAACAGATAGATCGGTAGGCTCGTTTGGAAGAATCTTTCTAAGGAGAGGGAAAGAAGCAGCTTCTAAGTCCGCTCGAGAATAGGATGGGGATGGGACGGAGGCTCTACTCTGGGCTTAGGCCTTAGCTAGTTAGGACTCGGTTGAAAGAGAAGTTGCCCTGATCGGCTCTTCAAGCAAGCGATAGCTAATACAGCAAGCCATAAAAGAAAGGCGGAGATAAGGGAACTCAAAATCCTGATTCGAAGGATCGTTATTGCAGCGTTTGTGATCGCAAGGGCCATACTCCTTACACTTGTTTTAGCTTGCAAAAGGAGCTGCCAGCTTGGTACCTTCAGTACCGTAAGAGGATCGGCAAGCCCCTCAAGTCCAAGCCTCATGCCAATATGGTTTCAGGGGAGGCTTCTTCTCCTGCTTCTGGTGCCGGCTGCAGCACTGGTGAGGGTCCTCAATTGCCCCCTGATGCTACTCATATCATCCAACAAGAGGTGCTGCGTGTTCTCGGTCTGCAGGAGGTACAGAATCCGCACGCCAACATGGCTGATCTACCGGAGTTTTTGGGTAATCTCTCATCACTCTCTTGTTTTTCCGTTTCAAATAACTATACACTTTCGCATGACACGCACTGGGAATGGATCGTAGACACCGGTGCCACGGCACATATGTGCTGCGTACCACATCTGATGGCCACTATGAATCCCATTTCCTATCCTCCCTGATGGCTCTAGTCAGCCAATATCTCATACTGGGTCATATTATCCCCTCAGTTTCGGCTTACGTCGGTCCTTTTTCTCCCTACTTTTAAACAAAATCTTTTATCTGTTCCACAGCTCACTTCTAGCATGACAATCCAAGTGTTGTTCATTGGCTCATGTTGCCTTTTTCAGGACCTAGCTTCTAAGTCGGTTCATGACGAGTGGGCTATTAACATCACGCCTCAATTTACATCGACCGAAACACCCTGCCCTCGACTTTATAGTCGAATCAGTAAACTCCCGGAAGAAACTGGACGATCGGCTTAAGAAGAAACTCAAGTAGACCCTTAAAGTATACTCGCTTCGCTGGGTTCCTTTGCCCTAGATGAAGCTGCCTCTTCAGGATATCTCTGGATGGATGCGGATGCTCGTGCATTCAAGGGTGGCTGCTTCTAGGCAAACCTCCTGGCTGTCTCTGCACCCCTACCTCCTTGTTGTATTTATTGAATTTTTGAATGAAAAAGAAAGAAATACAACACTACAACTACGCTAAACTAAAGACAAGGGCGGCTAAAGAGCTATACCAACTACTGATTCTTCTTGAATTGCTTTAGTTAAAGGCTTCTTGGTTTTTAAGGTGGTGGACGAGCGGGTAGTTCCCACGGACTGAGCGGCGCTTGGGACTGAGTCTTCTTCCTTTCGCCCTATACGCTTCTCCTACGCTCACTATCACTCCCTTACTGCGGTTAGTCCTTCGAGCTTTGCAGCAGCTCTTGTCCTTGCAGCTAGCTTTGTAGCTCACTCAAGCAGATGAGATTCCAGTGCCACAAGTGGTTTTGCCGTTGAGCTAAAAGAAAAGTCCAGTCGTTTAGCCTCGTGTTCGCCTTTTCGTACCTCCTCGCAAAGGAGACGCTCATTTCGACCTAACTATTCTCCCCCTTCGAAGTTCGAGGTTTTTATGCCTTTACTAAAGGTTGAAGACGTTGTCCGCTATTGCCTTCCTTGATGTCTCTTGTCCGCCTCTTCGATGTTGGCCTTTGCCTTTCTTGTCTTATTGTCCTGTCGAAGGTTAATGAAGGAACTCGAATGCATGCTAGGGTGTAATCAAGGACTCACTCCACCCACTGGCTTTCATCCGTCTTGTGTGATCCAATACTCTTTTCTTCACTCCGTCTAGTGTATTCATCCATTTGGGGCCCAAAAAAGGTGTTCTTCTTTCTCTTGTCTTTCCGTTATCGACCTTCCTTGTCTTTCAGAGCTCTTTAAGGCTCGCTACTGTTCGCGTTTGTCCGGCTTTGCGAGACCACACTGGATCTACTCATGTCGTCACCTATGGGGCGCTTCTTTCGGGATCTCGACTAAAGGCTCATTCAGGAAAGAAGATGACTACTTCACAATACGAGATTTATCGTTCCAATACTTTTTGATGGTACGCCTCATTGTTGGCAATTATGTTACTAAGCATTCTAAACGAGAGTGGCCTATTTTCCTGCTCGGTCTAGGCTCGTTGAGACCAACTAGTCAATTGACAGCAGTTAGGATGGAACTATGGAATTCAGAACTACCTTCATCGTTATCAAATCTTTATCAAGTGGAACGAGCGTTAGTCAACTCCTTTATTGCCAATTCATTCGTACGCAAATTCAGTTTATCCGAAGACTACCCCATTTGGGATGAAATTGAGAATGAGAATGGGATCCATTTTCAACTAGCTCGTGACAAGGGTCGGATCCTGCGATTTGAAGTCACCAAGACGAGGAGGAAAAAAAAAGCAAGGAAAGTCAAACCCTTGTGAAGGAGGACACAACAGACATAACCTCTCTCGTACTCTTCTCTTATTCCGGGCAAATAGGGGACTACTAGTGCTCTAGTGGGAGTAGCAAGGTACACTAACTAATGAAAGTGTTAGATTCCCTTCGCCCAAAGCATGGGAGTAACCGCTAAGTCGAGCTTCATTACCTAGATTCTGAATTCATGTCCTATGGTAGGAGTAGCCCGAGAGAAGAAGACAGATGAATAATCAATTTCTCCCTTTTGTCCTTTTTCTGGGCAAGGAGAACCGGTTGGTCGATAGCAGAGTAGATGGTTTGAAGGTAGGATACCTCAAAGGGAATAGGCCGACCGCACCACTCCCTTCGTTGGTTGTTAGCTCCCAGCGCTCCTCGTGTTACGATCCAACAAATTGGAAAGCAATGCAGTGCCTGCCCTTGGAATTCGAAAGTGTCTAGCCCCTTTCTACCTTGCTACTTGAAGCGTGGAGAATATAGAAAAGAAAACCTGCATACAAACAAGACCATAACACTACTCAGCTTTCAGCAGCTCTTCTGAGAGCAACCGGTCGTAACGAATTTTAAGTAAATAGCACTGTTCGTCGGGTGTGAATAGCTCCTGTTTGTTGCTCTAAGGGTAAGCGGATCAGAGTCAATTCGTTCTTTTCGTGAGAATGCTGCATTATGAAAAGCAATGAAGTTGCCGAATTTAGTTTTGGAGCAGCGGGTTCAAGGGGGATTTGTGTAGTGAACTGGCGAGTCTCCCGATCAGCTAGTAAGCGAGTTGGTTCTAACTTGATTTAGTGAAAGAGCAGGGTCTGGGTCTATCTTACTCCCAATTCCGAAGGCTATACCGCGGAAAGCTGCCCTATTGAAATGGAACAGAACTCAGAGATAGGTTATTTAGACTTGCCCGAGTTGACCAAGTGAAGGATCGATTCAATTGACTTCATGAAGAGTTGTGACTAGTCTGGGAAAATCGCTGACGATAGTGGCATCTCATTTCACAACGTTTTTCCCTTGTCTATATGACAGAAGCCAGCTCAAAGCTGGTATTAGCAAGAACCGGATTGAATGTCTTGGCAAGAAGATTTCCAACTCTCGAATCAAAGAGGAACGGGCTCCTATAGTGGAGGATCCGTCTTTCTTTCATCCAATCTACCCTCTCTCTTTCAAAGAGACTTCCTACAAGGCCAATCAATAGACAGCCACCAAAGTATCCGAAGGTGTCACAGCTTCCCTTCAAGTTCCGGTTCCAGGCATCATCCATCCCTAGCCTTTCCAGAGGCCCTCTGACCAGAAGCCAGAATCGTCTTCTGCTACAACAAGATAGGGTGACATGGGAATGTTGATAAGGGACGGAGAAGCTTTCTCGCTCCTACCACCCGGGAAGGAGAGAAGAATCAGGCGACTAGCCGCTGGGAATGATGGTGGCGATGTGCAGCAAGCATGTTAATCGTCATCAGATTCCAGTCAATCTGAGTACTCTGATAGTACGGGAAGTGACTCAGAGAGCTTGGCGTCAACTACTGTCACCGAGTCATCATAAATTTCCAGCACTGATGGTGGAGGAAAGAAGGCTCTTGGGAAATTTTCAAGAGCAGCACCAATGAACCTATCATATGAAGAGAAGTAAGTCTTTCCTTCAGGGTTCTCTCATCGGACGATCTCATTGGATGGATTGAATCAGGAGCAGATTTACAAGATGCTGATGTTTATGATGACCGCCTACAATGCGTACATCGGGGGAGGACATATTTCTCCGACAGAGCACCTTACGCCTCTCCCATGACTTCCTCCTCAATGTCCTGGAAACAGGTCCAGGGAACTAGTTGGAGGTCTGGCTCCGGATTGTTGTTCTCGTTGTGGCAAGCTGATGCAGGTTGAAGCTCAGATCCTGCCTGCAATTAGACCAAAATACCCCGCTTTGGATCTACAGAAGGATTTTTTCTTTCGTGGGTTGGAACGCCCTCGCATTCTGAATCCAGCATCATCGGCGGGAGAGCCGCTATCGATCAGTGCATTCATGACGCGCACACCCACCTTTGCGTGAACTCGCATCGTCTTGTGCACGGTCCGACCAGTGAGAGCATTGAGAGAAATCTCGAGTTGAGTATCTGGCTGTCCTTCATCAGTTGACTCTGCCTCCGGCATGTCTTCAAGGAGCAAGAGTTGCGTGGCAAAATCCAGGATGGTATCCAGGACCCGACCGTAGGGTTTCAATAGTTCTGTGCTTTCTTCTTTGATTTATTCATCTAGAGGCTGGAGGGAACCCCAGTGGGTAGAGTAACTGGCCGAGAAGGTTAGCGAGGTCCCTGATATGGTGAAGATCTTTCACTATTTGGGGGAGAAGGCAGGTAGCGAAGCCTTATGTTATGCTATTGAATGCGTTGTCGGAAGGTCCGTCTCGACCGAGACAGTCCTGCTATAGTATCAAAGGAAGGAGCTCTGTTTTGTCCCCCGCGATTAACAAAGTCGCTAATAAGACAATAACTCTTCCTCCCCTGAATCCTGTGCGCACTTTAGCTGTCAATCCCCATACAGGAAGTACGAAGTCTAACTTCAAAATCTTATCAAGTTTTTGTGTTCTCTTATCTTCAAATCCAACAATTGCGGTATTCAGGCACCTAGACCAAAAGCAATTTAATCCTGAATTGTTTAACAACTCAAATAAAAAGTAAGAAACTAGCTCTAAATAAAAATCCATCAATATAAAATAAAGTCAACCTATTCCCCTAGAGGGGATCTTTTTAGTTTGTACGAATTCCATGATTCTACCTAATGTATCACAATCTACCTGGAGTTTTTTTATATACACCATTTCTTTTAGAATAGGATTTTCTAACAACTTTGTCACCTTTTGCATAAGCTTATCCCTGTCCAGAGATGTGGTACTTGGAGAAAACTCATATAGTTTAAATGAACTCAGCGTGGTCGATGCTTTTCTTTCTATTATGTTATCCAGAAATCGACTTTGATTTGGATGGAATGGCATTCTATTAGGTAAACTATTGTTAGGAAGGGGGCAGACGAGTGAAGCGATCAAACAAGAGGAGCGATGGATCAACGAAGAATTCAAGAACGAACGGCCCGACTGCAGACAGCAGATGGCTACAGACTTGGCTAAATCTCTTGGAGAGAGAACTCTGTAATCAACAATTTCTTTCACTCCATCCAGATTATGCGACCACTGGAGTGCGGGTACAGTGGATGAGAAAGCAAACCCCAAAGGCAGCTGAGCTGTGATAACAAGCACCAACGCCACCGCAGCAGTCGACATCTTTCTTATCTACTCCGGGAATTCCCACCCGGACCTCGATTGATCGTCGAACGTGATACTGAGCCACGATTGGCTAAAGGCTCTGTGACGTTTGATACGGCGTCGGAAATCAGCGGAAAGCTTGGGCTTCTTTGACTTGCCTCTGAAGACCAAGGTGAAATGTGAAGTGATTGTGAATACTCGTATGCAAACAGTTTCTAAGCAGAGTTGCTATCCTGAGGTTTCTGAAGAGAAATAGGAGGTGAAGCTGGTTATTTTTTGCAGCACTCGGGTGACGAAAGGATGCATATTTTTTAACTGGTTGATTTGGAATTCTCTCGGCTTGCTCTCATGTCTACAACATCCTCCTCTGTGTATCCTTTCCTTCGGAACTTAAGTGGTCCTCGACAGCCTTGTCAGCACAGTGGTCATACCAACCATAGCTCTGATCGGTGTTGGGCGAAATTTCGTCGACCTGCATGGGCCCGCTACTAGTACTTCTGGTTCATTGGGTACTGCCTCTACTACATCTATTTTATCTCCACTGTCTATGTCATCTTCTCTAGTGACCCTTTCTGCTGAAGAGTATGCAGCCTTCCGACTTTATCAGACTCAGCAGTCCTCAGCGATGGCTTCACATGTGAATCCTACTACTGAAGGTAATACTGCTTTTGTGGCGTCCTCCTCACCTTCATGGATCCTTGATTCCGGCGCTTCTTCCCACATGTCAGGTACTCGTAGTTTATTTTATCAATTTGTCCCAATCTCGCCTATTACGTCAGTATCCATTTCCAATGGAAATACTTGCCCTGTCCTAGGTGAAGGTTTGTATCCTTATCACCAACTCTTTCTCTTGATCATTTTATGTCCCTGATTTTCCTGTTAATCTTATTTCAATTAGTGCTCTCACTCACCAGCTTCAGTGTTCAATAACCTTTCACCCATTTCATTGTACTCTTCAGGACTTGCAGACGGGGAAGAGGATTGGTTTGGGCCGTAAAGTCCGCCCTGGGGTATACCAGCTTGTTCAGGACATCATTCCTCCTGGTCTTGCATATCAGACCCCCTTATCAGAGCCCTCCATTCTTTGGCACTACCGTTTGGGTCATCCCTCTCATTCTCGCCTGCAACAAGCACTACCATGGTTCTCTATATCTGCTTTTGATTGTGAATCCTGTCAGTTAGGAAAACATCATCGGGCGGACTTTCGTCGTCTTGGTTTAGTCTCGAGTCATAGTCCTTTTTCATTAGTTCATTGTGATGTTGGGGGACCTTCCCGATATCCGTCTATTTCTGGTTTTAGATATTATCTTGTTGATGATTACTCTCGAGTTTGTTAGACATATTTGTGAAAAAATCGTGCTTATATTCTTGATATTTGAAAATCTTTGCTGAAGTTCGGACTCAATTTGAAACTACCCCTAAAATACTTCGAACTGATAATGCCTTAGAGTTTGTGCAATCCTCTGTTCAAGCATTTTGCACTTCCATAGGCGTTATTCATCACACCACATGTCCCTATACATCCCAACAAAATGGTGTGGCCGAACGCAAACATAGGCATCTACTTGATATTGCACGGACCCTAATGTTCAAAATGCATGTACCCGATTCTCTATGGTCTGATGCTATTTTGACTGCCTCCTACCCAAACATACATTGTTTACTCTTCCTCCCAAGGTATTTGGTTGCACTGCCTTTGTTCATGACCTCTCTCCCAATCTTGATAAACTTGCCCCTAGCTCTATTAAATGCGTCTTTGTAGGGTACTCCAGGACTCAACGAGGATATCGGTGCTATCATCCTCCTACTCGACGATATTATGTTTCTGCGTATGTTACCTTCTTTTAGTCTCAACCCTATTTTCCTCCGTGTGATACTCATACCTCTCCTTTGACATTATCCTCAGATGAGGTTCCTCTTCCACGCCTGCAGCTCCGGTAGTTGGACCTACTCCATCTCCATCTGACTTGGATTTGCCCATTGCTCTTCGAAAGAGTAAGCATCCTATTTCACATTTTCTTTCTTATGATCGTCTAGCTCCTATGTTTCGTCAATTTGCATTGTCAGTCTCTGCTGTCCAACTTAACCGGGCGTTTCTTCCTCCTTGGAAAGCAGCTATGGATGAGGAACTTCAGACTCTTCTTTCTCTTGCTGTTACTCTTGGCTGGTCACTTTTTCACATGGATGTAAAAAATGCTTTTTTATATGGTGATTTAACTGATTATGTCTTGATGGAGCAACCTCCAGGCTATGTTATCGGGGAGCGGACCAAGTATGCTTGTTGAAGAAAGCTATTGTTGGTCTAAAACAAAGTCCACGGGCGTGGTTTCATAAATTCAGCACCACTATTGAGCAATCAGGTTTTAAAAGATGTGCTGTTGACCATTCTGTGTTTTTTTACAAACATACCTCCTCCGGGTGCGTTATTATTGCCGTCTATGTGGATGATTTGTTGATCACAGGAAGTTCACTGCTTCGACTACCTTCCTTGAAGGAAGGAGAACTGGTACTCCGAAAAGTGCAGCAGAAAGCAGGGAAGATGGCAAAAAATTGGGAAGGCCCTTTCCGGATCGAGAAGGGTTTGAATCAAGGCGCCTACCGCTTGCAAGATATGGATGGCCGAGTTTATCCCCGCTCGTGGAATGCTGACAACCTCCGAAAGTTCTATCAGTAGTGTCGTTGCTGTTATGGGAAATGTCCCAGAAGACAGTTTGCTTAGACTGTACTGATTTCAATTCAATGAAAAAATTCGATCTTTGGATCTAACTCCGCCGTTGACATGCCTCAAATAGTTACTTCGTCCAGGTATGTTGGTCTTATTGTTGAAAGTGTGTTGAAGTCTGTGCCGGAAATTATCGCAAGAGAAGCAACCCGCCAACACACTCTGGTGCCTTATCATACCGTCAATGGAAGAATTCCATTTCCTTTTATACTCGTTCCACTATCGTTACACTCGTTCGGTCGAGCTCTTTCTATTTGACGTGACGACTTCCCTAAGGGGAGCAACAACTATTCAAGTCAAGGGTGCGGAAGGGCACTTGAGAGAAGAAGACGTAACCATGAACCACTTGCCTTTAGTAGAAGCATTAAAGGTCACGCTCAAGGTATTATTGCAAGGGGAGTACTTTGATTCCCTAACCAACGCACATCTTCAAGTTTTTCCCCGCTCCGTGGGGGTTATGTATGAGTAAGGTGCCATGAACTGAATGAACTGCCTAACCGATGTACTCTAAAACCGGAACATTCGCTACCGGAACAGAAAACACTCTCAAATCTCTTTTTACTTCTGCTTCTCGGACTCGACTGAAACTTAAACCGAAGCGAATCAATCCAAGCAAGGAAACCATAGTCCAAGGGAAGAAAGTGTTCAAACCATAGCGGATTTACAAGTTGGATAAAATGTAGTGGAGGAAGAGAACCTTTTTCTTGGGTTAAGATGTGTTCCCGGTTCGTTTCGGTTCGTCTTGGAGTTGGCTTTGGGTTAGATTAGAGTCAGAGGAAACCCTTAAGGGAAGCAAGAGAATAATAGAAGTTAAGTTTCTCCCCTGTCCTTCAAGTTCAGTTAATTGAATGTGATCTCCTTTCCTTTAAGTTGAAGGGTTTAGGTACTGTGAGATTGCCAAAGTCAAGCAATAGGTCCAATAAAGAATAAGGAAAGAACATACTCGGGATATTGAGGTCCAATAAAGAATAAGGAAAGAACATACTCGGGATATTCACTCCTTCCTTTTGAGTCTGATGGATGCACTTAAGACTGCGGAGAGGGAGTTGGGCAAGACTTATAAATATATTCAGTAATGGGTGCGGTTATGGAATTGGATTTAAGGGAAGCGATCCTTCATAGAGCTATTTGAATGAACGAACTCGGAACGTCTAACCAGATAAGGAGTGGTTCAAGTAAAGGGTTAAGGAATCGTGCTGATACTATTTTATTTTAATTGCAAAGGGTAGTTCAAGTAAAAAAGTGCATTCTTAGCTTAAAGCTCCCCTGGCACCACTAAGAGTAAAGGATAGGGCCGGGACCGGGAGTCCTCGTAAGTTAATTTGCTCAACCCTAGCTTAAGGGTGCCTTTATCCAAGTTAAAGCGAATTTGATCACCTTCCTGGGAAAACAAAGGGAACTGGCATTAGCTGCAAGGGAAGAACTTTCTTCAAGTGCAAAGCTAAGCTACCTGACTGAAACCTTTCCTTCAAGTTCAGTTAACCCAACCGTTCGAGCTAGAGCTATGGGGATTGCTTCCTTCTTCTCACTGCGCTTTGACCTATCGCGTATGCTATCTCGGTCTCTTCCATTCATTACCGCGACACTACTGGAATGCACCTATGAAATAGATTAGAATCGGGAGGTAGAGTCAGACGAATCCCCTTAAAGAGTCAGAGCTAGAGCACAGGACTAGCACTTCTTAGCTAGAGCTGGACTCGTGCCTCTGAATCAAGAGTCGCTTCCTCCAGGGCATGATCTGCGAGTGGGGCGAGCCTGACTTTATTAAATTCAATTAATTGATGCCTATTGCATTCTCTATCTCTTTTCGCACTTATAGCAAAGTTTCCATAGCACTAGTCGAATTTTTAAAAAAAACCCAAAGCAAAAGATGAGTAGATCCTTTCCATACCGAGTCTCATACTTTCTGTTAAGGTAAGGTAGCTCGAGCAAGGTTAGCTTCGAGAAAGGCTTCTCTTTGGTCCGGTAAGGAATGTGAATATAGCTGTCGGTTCTGGAGGAGAGAAAGGATATGAACGGTAGATCCTTTCCACTAGATTAAGAAAGAGAAGAGCCATCCCTTAAGTCGTGCACCTGAGAGTAGGGATAGGGCTGAAGTCAGACCAAGTGCATTAGCAGCCACGATCGCAGAAGCGTAGATATTGTTATTTTATTTGAGTTTGGCCCCTATTAAGAACAATGGAATCATTCTAAACTTAACTCAAATAAAAGAAAAGAGTATCACACCCATAGCTATGATCAATCTCCTCTGGGCAGATTACTCTGAGAGCAGATATCAATAGATCGCCTCTCCAAGTAGCTCGAGTAGATCTTGAAATAGGATCCCCCTCCCGGGTTTAAGATTGAAATTATCCATTCTTTTAAAAGACTGTCCGGTGAGGGCGAGGAACTCCTTAATTATATATAACTCATTGGCATGCTATTAAATTAATGAAATTAAGGCTTCGGACTCCTCTCCTCAATTGGCATGTGTCTTCCATCCATATAGCTTTGGCTTCGGACTCCATATTGCGTGCCCCTGGTCAGGCTTCGGACCTAACTCAATTTGCTCTTTTCAATTGGCATGTGTCTTCCATCCATATAGCTTTTTATTGCTTTCCTTTGATCAGTGACTCCTACTTCTTCGGATGGGTGAGTATGAGCCCCAAGAGAAGCCAGTGCTCTGAATCCCGATCCAACTCATAGGGTCTCAAAGGCAGAGAAGCGAGCAATTCTTTTCTTTATTGACGCCAGCGAAGGGAAGTAGCGGCAGCCAACTATTCAAAACCCGTTCCGCAAAGGAGACCGGACCTCAAGGTCAAGGTGCGTGCGGAGCGAATAGAGTGAATGGAAAGAAAGGAGAAGGAAAGAGTGAATATATATTTTTAATAAAATAATAAATTATAAAATCCAAATTAAAAGAATATAAAAAACGAATTCATTATAGAATTATATAAATATATCGATAAGCTTTCAGTCGCTATAATATCTTCGAGAAGCTTTCAGTCGCCCGAGCCCTCTCTAAGTTCGAGGAAGGCAGGTCCCCAGTTGAGTACTTTCTCTCTTTTGGTCCAACTCAAGAGAGAAGGATCGGATCATCAAGTCATTTAGCGTCAGGCCACTAAGTCCAGGAACTCCTTGACTTTGAGTTCTCCTTCTTTCTCAGAAAGGGTGTCTGGCGGAGGACTTATTCTTCTTCGCTTGCGAGTTCATATAGAAATGATGGCAGTGCTGACGGCTAGTTATTCAAAGTTTGAATCTCCATCTCCATCTCCGTCTCAGAGCCTAGGCGACTGGCACTCGAACACACATTAGACCATTGCGATCCACACACAGTCCTAAGCCATAGAATGCCATTCCTCTAGCCCAGCCAAACTAATAAATAAGATTCCAGACGTCTATCATCTTTCCTCCCCGGATCAAAACTAATCAAGCAAGGTCTCGCACTGCACTCTTGAACGGATATTAATTCAATGAACTTCACTCTCTTGAACTACTATTAAGTTAAGGGCGGTAAGGTTAAGTTAAATAAAGTGAAGGTTAGGGGCACTGAGCTTCCTCCACTTCTTAGTTGTTGAATAACTTCCTCCACTTAGTAGATACATTGCCTGAACACCAGCCTTCTGCCACTGAGTAATCTGGTCTCACCAGAGACTCTTCCTTCTTCGAGTAAGCTAGCGGTCTCAGATAACACTATAAGACAGACACTTGTCGCACACTTGAAGACATGGCTTCTCACGTCCAACATTCCATTCAAAGAGTGATCAAAGAGTAGAGGAGCGACCAATGCTGCTTTCGGGAGCGGACGCATCCGTCCCGTCCTTTGTCTGCCTGCTGGAGTGTAGGTGTGGTTCCCGTGCTCGCCAGCTGCCCTTTCCTTGTCCCGCTCGTGGAGAAGACCTCTCGGCTCGGATTGGAGGTGCCCGCAATTATGCTTGCCCATTCCGAGTTGGATTTCTGCTCGTGAATTGGCGCTCGTGAATTTAGTGATTTTGCGAATGGTTCATCATTCCATTTCTGGTCTTCTGTCATTAGCTACTTTTTTTGGAATTAGCACTAAAGTCAATGCCGTGGGCACGGATCAATTTCCCCTCCTCCACTTGAATAAGCCCTTTAGGCGCACCTATTGGTTGGAGCTTTATTTAAGCCCGCGAGTGAATGAATGAAGAGCTCCAACCTTCGTGAAGGGGCTACGCGGCGAGCGGAATGAGCGAGCATGATAAAGCGATGATAAAGAATAGAAACGAGGAGTAAAGCGACCAACGGGATGATGAGGAGCTGCGTTCATACCTTCCAGTCGCTCCTCGGAGCTAAACCTCTCCGTTTCAGTCGCTATACGTCACGGGTTCAATCTGGGTATAGTAGTCACGGGTCTTATCGTCACCTTATTATACCGCGCCTTTCCTGTTCTTTGGTTCTAATCCTTCGTCCCTTTTAGTCAGTTAGTCGCTCCTTTCAGTCGCTCTTATTATTCGTTCGCTCCTTTCATATTCAAAATTATTGGTATGAGTGAGCCTTGCCTGTAGAGCCCATTCGGTGCCGTGCCATTCCTCTCGCTTTCGTACCCCGGTTGAGTCTTGGCTTTCGTCCCATTCCTATCGCTTGCTCCGCCCGTTGATCGTTTCCTCTAGTGCACGATCCACTTCTCTGATTCTTGTTCCTCTATTGCACTCCATCTCTTACGTTACGCTTGGGTAACTCCTATCACATAGCTTGGGTTTCGTTGAGTCTTGGCTTTCGTGACTTGACTTGAGAGTGACGCTTGGCTTGAGCCCCTTCGTTCTAAGCTTTCGTACCGCACCCCACTTCTGATCACTGCCCACTGTGAGCTCTCTCTATGAATACAGATCCCATTTCTCTTTCGAACCCGCGATCCGTAGTTCGTGCACTTAAGCCACGGCTTAAGCCACGTATATATGGTTGTGTCTTCCGAGAATAGGGCTTCGCGGAATTCTATGGTTAATATATAGTCGCCACCGCGGAAGCCATTCCTATATGTGTCATGTCTTCCGTCTACGACTTCTTTATAGCGCTCCACTTCGTTACGCTTGGGAACTCATTTCTTTATTAACTCGTTGAACTAGGGTCTCGGGTCGCTATTGACTTCGCTGCTTCTCTCTTCTGCCACGGTTCCATGCTCGTCCCTTGATTTTAGTTTAGTGCTCTAACCAATTGGTAGGAATAAATGACCCCGAGCTAGGACCCTAGTTGACCTCGCGGACGTTGGATGATAAGTTGAATCACTCGCTCCAGTTGTAGCTTTATTAAACCGCGTAAAGCCTCCAGTTGGTAGTAGCCCACGTAAAGCGTCGTCAAGTTATGATTCTGAGTCAACCCTAGAGTGGTAAGCGCACTGCAAAGGTTCGACAGAGCTAACGAAGGTCCCCCTCTGGCCTCTGCTGCTATGCCCTGTGGGGTCCCCCGAAGAGCCCAGCTGCTTGGCTTAGGGGCCCTCCACCTGATGTGATGAACTGCTTTACGACGATGCCTAAACGTTTAATAGTAGAAGCTTTCCACGTCGTTGCACTCGAACCGCGTAGTGGCTTCCCTTTCAACAATTCAAGCCTTCCGAGCCGAGATTAAGACTTCGAATTGAATCTATTAAGCAACTATACCCCCTTGCGTAGTATCCAACTGAAGCTAATGGTCCGGGGCTTCCTTCTCTGCTCGTTCGCCTGCTACTCTAGTTCAACTAAAGCTCTCCGCGCCTGCTACTTGCTTTGCATTCCTCGTCCCGAGCTTCGAGTTTTTTTAAATTAAAGAGGTGAGCTCCAAGTTTCTATTTATAAGTTCAAGGAAGCCGGATTAGCACCCCCTCCCCCGCTTTATTCCGATCTCCGAGCTAGGACCCCACTACGCGGTAGGAACAAGTGGCAGCATTCTAGTTATTATAAGATCCCTAGCCCGATGTTCCCGAGCGATCAGATTAATATCGTTCCCGTGATTCCCGACCTGAGCTAGTTCTTTATTGTTGCCCGATAGCTAGGACGTTGGTTGCACCTCTCATGGGTTCGATTCCCACGAGCTCTTGTAATGACGGGCTTGAGACTGATGAGTGAAGCAACCGGATAAACTCCCTCCGTGATCTCATCTGATCTTCCTGCGCTGAGTCGTTGCACTCGTCCCTGACTTCGTGGTTTCGTTGAGGAGTCGTCGTATAGTGAGGGGCAGCTGCATCCTGTTGGCAGAGCTACTTTCAAGTCAAGAGACAGTAAGAGGTAGGCTCTCTGTCTTCCATAGGTGCTTATGCTCCTTCTACGGTTTCAATTAATCACTGAAATTGAAATGCCAAGCCGGATATTAGCTAATCTGGTTCGCAATCAACAGATCGGCGTTGGTTCGAATTCCTTTACGCCTAGTATTTGTAATCACGGTTCATTCTAGTAAGCGAATGTAGCGGAGAGTTTAGAATGGATAATTGAGCCACCTCCCCGTAATGGATGGCCCGGTTCAAGCCCTGGGTTCCTATGCTATGGGTCTCCGCTCTTTCTTCTTTACTAGCTCGCTCATCAGATGCGCTTCCCTCTGCTGCTGCTGCCTCTGCTGGCATGTCTTCTTTTCTTCCTGCTGCTTCTTTCTTCGCGGGAGAACTCTCTTATCTTAAATAAAGAAAGTAGTGCCAATCGGAGCTCGGTGAACGCCTATAAGTAGCTCGTTGAACGCGGGTCTATCTTCCTTCTAGGCCAGTAGTTGGGGTTCCATCAGACTTATCGATCGGTCCCAACCCTTCATAAGCAGTTTTATCCGAATCGTCCACTCCATGATAAACTCTGAGTTCAATAAATATAAATTCCTAAGCCTTGATAAATGCATGAAAATGGCAATGAATTGATTAGAGCATAACCATACAAAGAAATGCATGAAAATGGCAAATTCCGACACTTAACTTGAGAAATAGAGTTGAAGACTTAACTTATTCTCGGATCTAGGGCGTAGGGTGGGAAAAAAGAAGCGCTCTCATGGTTTAGTGTGTGTAGAATCATTCCTCTCGCTAAGCGTGTTAGCAAGGCGACGTTTGAGACTATAACACGGCCGCAGCAGAATATGCCTCGTATAAAATATCTGTTGGTAATTATAAAAACGAAATGAAAACCCCTTCAAGAGAAATATATGCCCTGGCGAGATACCTCTTCACAACTGGCTTTCTTAGATACCTCTTCACAAAGGTATATCTTGTCTTGGAAGCCGACTTGGAAGTCACTTCTTCACAAAGGTATATCTTGGAAGCGCCGACTTGGAAGTCACTTCCCAATGATGACCGTAGGTACGTGCCGAAACCAGGCCCAACGTATTTTCATCTTTAAAATATGAGCTCGCGGCTTTTGCCATGACGGCTAGGTTATTTAATCAGAAGGCAGTTGACTGGCACCCTGGGATGTTGTGGTCAAAGCGGACTTTATATCCGCTAGATTCTAATTAGAGTTATAATACAATACAATACTAGGGCTGCTTGGGAGGACCTAAGCTTCTACCATGAAAAGGTGGAGCCCATTCTGATGGGGATCTTTAGTCATATTGGTATCCTAGGACCTCTTCCAGGTCGATTGACATGTACCCTTACGGGAGCTGGTAAAAGAGGGTTCTTTGCTATAGGTAACTATGTGCGGCAGCGCCTTTTACATCCTGTGCATGATTGGGCTATGCGGGTCTTATCTCGTATACCCGGTCAGACAAGAAGGTCCCATCCACCGTCTTAGCGGATTGAACCCTACAGATGTTTTCTCTTTCGATTTAGCATCCGCAACAGATAGGTGGCCGGTGGTAGTTATTAATGCGATATTGACTCTTTTGGACGAGCCACGTCATTATGCGTTGTCTACGGAAGTCTCTGGTGGAACGTGTTCCTTACTCATCGCCCTCTATTAATATTAATAAAAGCGAGGTATTTTCATTTCGCTACTGGTCAACCCTTAGGATATTACGGCTCTTGGGCCCTCTTCAGTCTCTCATATCATTTTGTTTTCTTGTTTCTGGTCTTAACACTTTCTTTTCTTCTTTCTTTTTGTGTTTCTCGTTGTTTTTTTCTTTCTTTCTTCCCTGCGGAGTATCCTTTTTTCCGGTCGAAGAGGTGCATTGGGCTTATGCTAGGAAGGGTATGTCTGACACTAACTCAGAGTCGCAAGAAAGTGAATTGAAAGCCGCCGGGCATTCAGCAGAGACTTGAACTCCGACTTCTTAACTGTAGATCAGAGCATTCTCCATTACTCCTAAGCATCATAAGCCGTACGAGCTCGGTTACATGCTTTTTCTCTGTCTTCTTTTCCCTCTAAGTGCCTAATTTGACACCCTTTGAGATCAAACTTTACACTTAACTCTACGAACGAGGGCCAGTCACGCTTCTATCTCTATCTAGTTCGAGTTTTGCCAGTGGACCCTGAGCCCATTGCCTGAAGAGCATGAAACGGATGATGCTTTGAATAAAGAAGGATAAGATATGAAAAAGTAGGAGTCTTCTGAAAGAATCTCTACCCGGGGCACGCCTTTCAGTCTAACAAGAGGCATAGCTAATTTAGTCAACTCGAAGCGGAGTCACTCTCGTAAATGGCAAGAGTCGAGTACAAAGGTTGAAGCGCTCCCGGCATATGAGGCTTTTCCCCCGGAGAGAAGAATGAATAGTGCACAAGATAGCTATTAGTTAGCTTCCCATCCGCAGCGCAGTTAGTTCTTGTTTGCAGGGGTAGATTGGCACCGGAGTCAATAGGAAGAGTGAGCATTGGGTGGGTCTGGTTCATTCAGTCTATCATAATTTCTATCTGTATCTCAACTCTATGTCGTTCGTGGTTTGAACTCTTCTCTACGTCTACGTCACTGCTTCGCCCCTTTCCTGTTCAGGGCTCGTCGCTCTTCGTTCCTTCCGAAGTGTAGAAGTAGTCAAGTTCAGTGAGTATCAGTGGTTACCGAACCTAGTTTAGTCGAGAATCAAAGGAGGCGGAAGAAGGAGAAAATGAGAGGTTGGCAGAGAAGGTGCGCTCTCGACTACTTATGATTCCACTCTCTTTTGAATGTAGCTCTGCTTCCTTAGTCGCAACATGAACTCGCTACTCTTACTCGCTCCTTTCTAGTCCTAGCTCATATTGTGCAGTGCGGATCCGAGTTGCCGCAAGTATCGGACTTCGCTTCCCACTAAACTACTCAACTTATGATAGCCGAGACCGCTAATCGTACGCATGCCTTAGCGGAGTCCCGCATGCAATCTCCCTAGCTCACTCACTTGTATGGAATAACTGAGGCTGTCCCGTCGAGCCGCTTCAATCTACGCTCCTAACTCCAATCTATTAACACCTACCTCTGCTCGGTCGAATACCGCTAACTTCTCTGCTCGGTCCACTAACGAATTAGTGCTACTCTGACAGCAAGCAGGCTGATCGTCTGATCACATTCGACGAGCCAGAAGATGGAATTGCCTCCCTGGTATTATGTCACTGTCTAAAGTTCCTCTAATTCTCTATCGCTGGCAAGACTCTGTCTACACCGACTTCTCCTCCGGTCCTTCTGCTCG
The DNA here is from genome assembly GCA_025175895.1 of Wurfbainia villosa. Lineage (NCBI taxonomy): Eukaryota > Viridiplantae > Streptophyta > Magnoliopsida > Zingiberales > Zingiberaceae > Wurfbainia > Wurfbainia villosa. The sequence goes on from JAKLTH010000158.1 coordinate 931,787, forward strand.
GTCCTGCCCCATGGCCTACGCTGCCTTACCCAGCTTGAGACGGAGACTGAAACCCAACTCACGATGGTGATCATTTCTGCATAGTTGGAAAAGAGTAATGCTTCCCCAGAGCCTTCCAAATAGAATCGTGGAAGACCGACTTAAGTAATCCAGCAATCCTTGCCTAAACCATCGAAGGAAGTTCTTGCTCCACACCTTTGACAGCCAATCTAGAAATCCATATCGACAAAACCTTATGCACCTACAGAGTTTTCTACGGACACTGTCCTTACTTGTCCCTACCCACCTGACTTAGCTGGCACTCCTCTCCCGCTACCCTATATTACGTTAAGGGTAAGCATGCATCAGAGCCTATGCTATAATCAAGTTCCCTATTGTGCCCATCTCCACCCTCTTCCCCATCCGATCTGACTTGGCACTGATTTGCGTCACGACTAAAAGAAAGAAGGTTCGGAGTCACGAACTTGACTAAGAAAGTAAGAAAGAGACCAGCCACGTGGAGTAGAACTCGCTCCACTCTTGAAGAGTGCTCCATCGCCATACCCATTCTGATTGAGCTATTCGTACGCTCCTCCGAAAGAACATAGTCCACGGTGTCCGGCCGGTGCCTAAGCTCTCAAACTACCGGGATGTGCGATCGTTAACTTATCATAGCTCACTCCGGGATCTTCTCGGGGTTCAAGACCTCACCGAGGATGCTCACGGGAAAAGCCAAAGGACGGCTCCTGATCCTCAATGGTTGATCGCTTCTTCTTTGACTCTTCTTAACTCATGAGTCGTACTGGATAGCACGGCATCTTGAACACAGGAAGACTCAAGATCTCTACTCTTCATTCCGCTCTCATAGTCACTCGGAATTGGGTCCTTCGCAGAGAAAGCATCACTCGCCCTCTGGTTCAGCTTGGTCGCTCTTTGAATGTCGTCGCTCGTCACTTTCGTTCTTTCAGAACCTTCCTTTCTGCGCATGACTCATAGTCACTGTTCCGCGTCACGGCTCTCCTTTTGCTCCCTCTGCATGTCCTTGAAAGGCATTCGGCTACAGCTGCACCCTCTTCTAATCTAATATTTAGCTCGGAGTCCTCCTACCTTTGTAGGCATGACCAGTACTCGGCATATCTTTCCTGTCCCTAAGTGGGCATGGACCTTATATCCGATAGCTGGCATGAGAGAGAGGGCGGCAATCCCAACGTCGACTGCTTGAGCCCGCTTAGACAGACCAAGAGGAGGGGTAATGGAATTGGCTTTTTCGAGTTGGGCATAGATTCTTTTTTCTCTTCGCAAGAACTCGACTTGATAATTTAGAATGATGAGAATGGAGAATTAGAGTCGTACGGGACTGAATCACTTATCATTTCAAGCAGATAAAGGACTCCTATATCAAGGAAAGACTGAAGATAAGACTCGCCTAGCCCAACTCGGCACCATCATCTAATCCCCTTTCTGAACCATTACTATAAAAAGAATCAGAGCCTTCTCCTTGACTTTACCTACTCAATCTCACCTTGACTCCTTGCTCCGCACCTTCCAGCTATTGATTGCTTGCCCTCCAGCAGCAGATTGGTTAGCCAGCCTTTGCAGTCCTTCGCCAAGAGACTCGACCCTTGCTATTGGGAACCGTATCGCTCGAAAGAATTGAAGATATGAAGATTTGAATAAGCAAGACTCGGAGTATGCCGCTTTGACCCTACTTTGCTTCCAAATCTCCCACTCGCTCTTCCTGAACTAGGAAGTCACTCCTGAACCCGTTGCACCTGAACTCGAGGCTAGCGGTAAGGATCACAGGATCTAAGTCCGCGGGTCCCGGGTCCTTCTTTACTTGAAGGGGTTCGCTGCGAGCTATCCTATCTCGGAATCAACTTATTGTTAGGAATCGCACGAGGGAGAATCAATCTGACTTGGGCCTTGAAGATGCGCTCACAAGAGTGCTCTTTCTGACTCCGGTCTAGCGAGGGGGCGGATCAAATGATTGAGGTGGGCTTAGGTCTGCACTCTCGATACCTAATTATCTTCTATATCTGCTACACCAACTAGGGACTCTCACTCCAGTCTTGGGAATCATACTCCACTTTTAGAGGTACACAGGACGAGTGGATTGGCTCCTAAGCGGGGGACCAGTGCCTTAATCCCTCGTGCAAGAAGCGCTAAGTGATGGATGAATAGGCGATCCCCTCCTTCACCAAATGAAATGAATCCGGAATGAATAACTCATAAAGTCTTCGGTAGCAAGAAAGAGGAGGTTCGAGGATAGATTTTCTTTCCTCGCTCCTACCGCGGGTTTAAAATCAAGCTCGGATGCGAGGATAGATTTTGACATTAGAACGAATTGTATTGCAAGGCTGAGAGGGTGTCCTCTCTATAAGTGACTCTTTCTTCTTTGTGCCCGTCAACAGAGGTGGGAGCCTTACATGTATGGGCGCTTCAGCGGGAAAGACATCTTAGCTCTGCAGCGTGGGTGTGGGTACGTGCAGATAGAGTAGGGGGAGCATTCAGTTCATGCTCAGAATCCGGGTTCCTGGCTATGAGCATTAGGATAGGATAGAGGTGCGTGGCATATAAGAGTCACTATTAGTTTAGTATAAAAGGAGCAAGTAATGGATTGAGTCTATCTCGGACTATTCTAGCGCATTGATCAGACTACTAGATCTTTATCAAAAACTTTGAACTCGGTTCTCTTCCCATTGATCTTGTCCGGATCCACCTTACCAATAAATTAAATAATGGGTAAGCTTTGTGCCGCGTGCCCGGGGCTCGATTATTTGAGATGCTAGCCTTTATCTTACAATTCGGACTGGGGAGAGCAGGAAGCCCCATTGAAGTAGTGAATCCGTGAGGGACCAGAAGAAGGGCATCGCAGAGACTTCGCCGGCACCTACTAAAGAAAGACATAAGAGGGTTGGTTGAATGCTAGGATTTCCTCGTCCCTAGTCCCTTAGACCCCGAGCCAGACTCCAGACTCCTCTTTCTTAAAGAGATGCGTGGGTAAGCATGAGAACTCCTCAAATCTCCAAGGGAAGGGGTAGGAGTCCAAGCCATGTCCAAATTCAATCTATCCGCCTCACCCATGTAGGTCTAGCCATGCCCTTTAGGAAGCGGTCAGTGTATGATTATTCCACGAATGCTGCTCGCCCGTCAAGGTGATCCCTTGCGCTAGGGATGTGCCTTCCTGGTCCGAAGACACCTTTCACTAGTAATAGATATGTCTCTGAGAGGTCGATCGCACTGCTCAGCTCAGTTACTTCACTTCCGGTGCCTCGCTCCTACTTAAATGCTCTCCAACTCTCTCTCTTTACTTTCTTTTTAAGTAAACCACTTCTTCTCATCAGGGAATAGAGGGAGAGGCACTATCTCGACCCAGCAATTCTTTCCATTCATGTACACGATCGAATGGAAAGAAGAAGTCGTTTCACTGCTTCGCACCTAACTTTATGAATGAGTACCAAAATCACAATCCCATGGCTCTAGAGTCCTCTGCGTAAGTTGACTAGTCTAGCCTAGCGTAAGTTGGGTTCAAGCACCTGTTGATTCAGAGGATTAACAAGAAGGAAGGAGCTCGTCTGCTTACTGCCCCCTGGTGAGAGAGACGGAGCGACCCTACCACTGAACTTCTGGAATGAGGCAAGGGAGCCATACTTTATCCTTGAATCCGGGGCCGGGGAAGTATCAAAGCCGGAGAAGTAACCTAGGAAAGCGGGGTGTGGGGTACTTTCATATATTTTATATGAATCAGTCCCCTTGACCTTCCCTCTGCTACTCGAGCTGCTATAAGCGGTAAGAGTCATTCCGCGATATTTTAAATAGTGCTTTGAGAGCTTATCTTATTTCGCAACAGCGCGACCGATAATAGAGAGCGCCAGTCACTTCGTAGGTTCAAATCCTGCCATCCCCAACATCTAACACCAGTGGCCAACAAGGAGAAACGAAGAGGAGGGTCAAAGTTCCCTTACCTAGCCAACAAGGAACGGAGGGATAAAGAAAATACGGAGTCGAGGGACCATTAAGCGAGATAGGGTGAGTAGGGCTAAGAATTCGCCACTGAGTACTTTGAGAAGACCACTTTATAGCAGCGGTTGGTGATCCTAAGCTCAGCACCCAAGGGAGAGGAAGACCTAACCTTGCAAGGACGAGTAAGATCAGTAGTTAAGCTCACTCAAGCGACCGAGCAGTAGCATTTTGTGCACTCTTTCCAGTAGCAGTCGCAGTAACATAAAGCTCGTCATTACATTCTATAGTCGCGGGCCTTAATCAAGAACCATAACGCGACACGGGTCTTAATCAAGAACCAGAGAGAACGAAGAGAACTTAGATAGGAGCGAAGGAGAGTGATTCACGGGCAGTGAGTAGGGTAACCCGTGACGTAGAAAGCAAGACGACCACGCAACGAGGGAAAGGAAGGAACTTGGATTGGAGAGCTGAGGTTCTCAAAAGCACTGTTGGCATAGCCGGTTCGCGAACTCTCTTTCTTATCTTAATAGATCTATAACTTCTTGGCATTCAAGTTCTTGTCCTTTGACAAAAGTGAAAGCGCTTTCAAGGCGCCTGCCCCTAGCTCCTACTTCTGTTGTAAGAAGAAAGCCATGAAGCAGGCATTGTGAAGACCAGAATCTGGCCAGTTGCTTTATTTCGACCCAGCCAACGAAGCGATGTAGAACCGAGAGCAGCAAAGAAGTTAGCGACCGAAGTAGTAGATGCCGCCGAAGTGAAGAGAAGAAGTAGATGTGCGGAATCTCAAATGTATAAGGAAGGAGCAAGGGTGCAATGGTTGTGCGTGGGATGAGTTCATGGTTTGATCCAGAATCAGAGGAGCGAACGACAGCGCATGAGCCCATCTTTCTAATGCAATGCCGAAGCCGAAGAATCTGTCTTTTACCATTTCTTTTCTTGTAAGCTAAGCTGGGTATAGTTATAATCAGTCCGAACGAGGAGAAATCCACCAAATTCTTATATAGAAATGAATGAAACCCAAAGTAGACTGGCAAGTAGAAGGCGCGCTTGGAAGTGAAATTCAGATGATAAATAAAGATTCAAGGGTTGGGTGGCGGGAAACCCTCAGCCCTCCCCACGTAGCCTTAAGTGAAGAGAGTTTCTTTCTTGGGTATAGAATTGTATAGAATAGATGGAGAGCAGCGAGGATGGATGCTAGTGGATAATCTAGCTAAATGAATCAAATAAAAGAACGAAGCAAACGAATAGGAACTCCGCTCCAAGAAATGAACCAATTCACGATCTGGATGAGTGGTTTCCGAGGCTTAAATGAGAGTCCTATGAAAGACAAGAGCCAACGAGTAGGAAAGAAGCGAAGGAAGCCCCCAAGATAAGCAAAGAAGAGGCTAGCTTGTATTGAATTCTGTTTCAATCTCTTTCACTGGGTTATCTTCCGTTCATGAAGAATAGGAATGGTAATAGTGAGCTCTTATGAATGATATGATAGGTAGATTCATGAAGATTGAGAGAGAGATGAAGGAGATCAATCAGGAGGGAGCCCAATCAGGAGTGAAAAGCTGAGTTGTGAATAATGGTAGGAAGCCAGAGCTGGAAGAAGGAGATCATAGTCGTTTGGCAATTAGGACTGCTAGTGGCGGAGCAAGAGACTCATGAACCTTAGTTCACTAAACTAGAGTGAGACAGCGAGAGATGGATAAGAAATGCTCAAGGGTGCGAGAGAAGAGATGGATAAGAGTAGTAAGTGCTTCAAGTTTAGAGAATTACCAAAGTACGACACTTTCTTGGTTGTTAAACGATATAAGTGTAGAGTTTGTGCTATCTACCGCACTTGATTGGATAAAGAGTTGTGGATGACTAGAGATGGGATCGGATTGAGTATAGGGCTCGGATAGTCTAGGGTATGAGGAAGTTGGATGGATGATTCAAGTAAAGTAGCACGGAGTAGACCGCTAGTGGAGTAGAGACTGGCGAAGGAGGACCTATTGGTATGAGAGGTTGGCTTAAATCAAACTAAATTAAATCAATCGCTCCCCACTTCTCGTTCCAAACCGCACCGTGGGAAGTTATCTGCGCGGGCATAATGTAACTGGACTGGGAGAGAATAGAAATCCCTGGATGGAGAGTTGGAGCAGAACCGTAGCTTGTAGTGAATCACTGCGTTGAGGAGAAGTTTCCTTCTTCCCCGGGCTCGGTTCACGACTGACTCTTAGACTTCTTGGAGCAAGCATCCGAGAAGAGAGAGATCCTTGAGCACCAGGCTACGCCCCACGAGCGCTCAAGTCCATATGCATTTTTAGTTTACTCCCCTGCTCATTTGATGATTCTACCGAACGGCTACCCTGGCATCTATGCTTCGTCAGCGTCAAGAAGGCCATCAGGCTTGCATAGTTGAGTCGACCACTTGGCAACTTAGTCAGTGTCTTGAATGAAGTTATGAATTGGAACGATTCACTCTTATTCGGAAGCACCTGGCCAGTGTTTTGATTCCTCGAAGTGCTAAGGCCTTCTCAGTCTAGTAGGTGCTCTGTGGAATCTGAACCAGAAGAAGGTCGGGCTAGTTGGACGGGCGTGCGTAACGAGGTCTGCTGCAGGGCTCACTTCCTTTGCTTTTGGTTTATGGAAGGGATGTACGTGGCTAAGAGAAATCTAAGTCATAAGGTGTGCCCGATAGGCAGTGACGCGTCTGTAGGAAGAGGGAAGGTTCCTCTCAGTGGTCCTCGAAAAGCGGAGAAAGCGGTCCGCCTCCCGGTAAGGAGACTGTGGACAGAACAGATAGTCTAATTGGCGCCCAATTCTTTCTTATAAGACTTCCAGAGCATATAGTCAAACTTCTACTTAAAGCTTGCCCCATGCTTAGTTAGAAAAAGAGATTCCCTGGCAAGGGAAGCTCAGTCTTCCTTTTCCTAATTATGGATTGGATGATGGACTATGAAGATTCTTCCTTAGTCTCCCACTTCTTTTCCTAAGGAGCGAAGGAAGGAGGGGAGAATGATACTGGTTCAGGAGGACCCCACAGGGTAGGGAAGGGAGATACAGGTAGGGGCGTAAGCGTTAATCAGGCGTGTTGGGTGGATGGTTTGAAGGCATTGATTGACTAAAGCAGGAAGAGCAGCCCTTCTGACTTCAAGAACCGAACCAATCCCTCTTTGATCACTTAAAATAGGTATCCGTCGGGCAAAGAGAAGACATTCCAATACGATCTGGAACGAAATGAGAATCTCCCAATAGGGATCGGTACTCTCCAATCAATGGCCCGATTCAGCGACAGATGATAATCAAATGGAACTTCTAAGCCGCAACAAAGAGTACGTTTTGAGCTGTAGTGTAGGAACACGGATTTGTACTTCTGGAGAAAAAATACAATCCGTGAAAAAGAAAGAAGAGAAAAGAAAGGATAATGCTTCGATGTTGCCAAAATCTGCGAGTTGTTCTGGACTTCAAAGTATCCGCCCGGCTGAAACAGAACAGAAGAAGACAAAGGTCAAGCCCTGATTCAATTGATGTGTGATATAGGTTGTCTCGTGTCTGCTAGGGATTGCTACTATACAATACCTTACGGTACAGGAAACTATGATAATGGAAAGGACTGACATATGGGTTTATGATAGACAACAAAAGACAGGCCGTGTTTCCAACTCCTCTTTCCCCCTCTGTCAACAACATCGAAAAGATTAGGACGAAGGAGCTCGAGTTCTCTTCCATATTCCATTCTCGGAAGCTGATTCTACGCATCAGACTAACTGGAGTTCATGCTTTCCTTAGACCAGGGAAGATTAGTTTCAACATGAGAAAGAGGAATTGGGTGGCTTCATTCATAAGGATTTTCAAACGCCATTGACTCATTACCAGATCTCTTAGCCTCTAACCGGCTCTCAAAGAGGGAGCCAGAGATTGGGAGCACAGTGTAGCCTAGGTGCATACTTTAACTCCTCGCTATAGTACACTCTAACAAATTCACCCGTTGGCAGAGGATGGATGGAATGAAGAAACGTAGTGGTTGAGAGTAGTTCGAGCGATGCAATTGAGCAGTTCCACGAGTAAAAGAATCGGTCCCGTCTGGTTGAGCAAGTAATCGAGAATGAAGGAATAAAAACCAACTTATGAATTGGTCTAGATCCCATAATATGACTCGACCAAACATTATCGCCTATCCGGATCAGTTAGGTTTAGACCTCTATAGAGTTTCACATAGCCTTTGGGAAGACTCGGAGCGGAGGTCAAGACCTTATCCGATAATCGATAGGCGAGGCGAATTTATTCTTCTCGTCCCGGCCCTGATAGCTCTTTTAGTATACGATGAGTTGGGAGAGGACCACTATTGATGCCTTGAACTCGACTCCTCGTCCTCCAACCAAGGGGGGCTATGCTCTGTCCTAACCATTCCTTGCTAAAAGAGAGTTTTTAAAAGCAGTACAGTAACTAATATAGGATTTTATCAAATGCCGGAAAAATAGTAGGAAAAACCCCTTATGCTGTCAGAGGGAAAGTGTTCGATACGAGCAAGGTACTTTTTTTTTAGGTAATAGTTTGCCTAGGAGGTTTGGATAAGAGAGAATTTCTAGTCAGGGCAGCCCGTTAAGGGCTTGAACCAGGTCCAGCCTTTGGCTGTTCTAGTCTAAATGCTTGCGAGCTAGTAGCTTTCCTTTTCGCTAGGATTTGAATCCAGCCAAGCTTAAGTAAACTCCTGTGCTTCGATCCAGTGATGAGTGCCCCTAGAGAGTAAGGCTCTTCCTCTTCGATCTTGGTATACGAATAAAAATGAATTCCTTTTTTCCATAGAGAAATCCCTATCAGTTACCATACGAAGTTTGGCTACGGCCATTCTTGCAGGAAGTCTCCATAGTGGGCGCCTTCGTAGCAATAGTGGGATTCGTCCTTGTATATGAGTAAGTACTAGCCTCTGTTCCAGTCAGTTAGAGTTGTCCCCTTCCGTTCATGCTATTCGCGGAAGAGTTGATAGTTAAACTCTGGACAGGGGAGGACTAGTGGATAGGTTCCATACAGACGAACTAATAGGGTACATGGGTGGAAAGAGTTTCCCGAGTAAATAAGAGTTTGTCAAATTCCTGCCGGATAAACCCCTCATTTTGAAGAGTGCGACGCTTAGGTCGACTAACCGGTCAGATAATTTTCAACAAGTCAAGATTGGCTGTCCTACTTACCATGCTTTCCATTCTTTAGTGGCGGGATCAGTAGCAGCTCGACTTACTTATTGTATTTGTTGAAGCGAGATAATTCAGTTGGTTAGAACCGGGAAAGTAATCCAATTCGTAGCTGTTGATGTTTCTACTGATCGATCATAGAAGAAAAATAAGCATGTATTCCTTATGTGACATTAGGGAATGAGTTACTCTAGTCGAGGACGTTCCTCTCGCTTCAAACCAATGGTTGACTTCCACACAGCCAAACTAGGTCGATTGATTGGCATTCTAGGCTAGAGTAGCCTTATTCTTGCCTTATTCTTGGAAGACTTAGGGTTGGCTAAGAACATTATGGGGACGTTGAACGCGAAGAACTGCAATAGCATCTAGAGCAGCGTAAGAGGTGGGCCTTCTCATAGGAGTCCTGGCTAAGAGTGAGAGTCTGACGGCGTGCAAGAGCGAAAGCCTCAAGAGCCGATCTATAGCCGGAGTCCGTAGCAAGAGAAAAGAGTCCTCTTTGAATAGAAAGGACTAGGGGTGAACGCCCAGAGCAAATCAGATCGGATAGATGCGGATAAAGCAACTATATGACTGTGGCACATACCTAAGGACATTAGCCCGATTCGATTCAGATGAATAAGCAGCTCCACTCTTGGGCACGGTCAAGGTCTAAAGAAAGCCTATCTGCTGTGGATGATGAATCCGAATCTTCCACCGAAGGCTTTCCTTTATAAGAGGATGGCACTCAGCAAAAAAGTAGAGATGATTATATATGATGAACTACTGTCCCCCGGATCTCAAGTAGGGAAGATTATTAACTACTGTCCCCCGGATCCCAAGTGGGGAAGCAGCTCTGCTGTTTTATTCCCTGCGCACCAAACCTACAATCAATGATACTGACCTCGCTCCCAGGCCGAGATGAGACTCCCGCCCCGAGCAAGGACCTGGCCCAGGCTGTGCATAGCTTGAAAGGGATTCCCCAACCTCTGGAAGGAAGAAGAGGAACTCAAAGTAATGGGACGAGAAGCCTCCAGTTCTTTTATCACGAAAGAAAGCCATTCATTCACAAGAGCAAGAAATAGGTGCCTCCCTCTATCTCTAGAAGTAATAAGTAGGTTGAGAGTCGTGAACTAGCGAATCGACAGAGAAGGACTGACTTTAGTAGAAAGCAAAGCAGATAAAGCGCCTAATGTAGAAAGGCTTCTTACTGTTCTCCTCAAAGTGGGTGACTTGGATACCGATGGCATGGTAGATATGGCTAATCATTGCCGATCTACTGTCGATAAGGCAAGCTGGAGACTACATTGTTGAATCCCCATGCCTCTCTCTGTGGTATTAGACCCGACCTTCACTCTCCTTTTCCTTGTTCGGGTAAGCGCTACCCCGTACCTAAGAGTTGGCTAACCTAATAGCCTTGAACCCCGGGGTACATTTATAATAATAGGTTGAAGGCCCTCTTCCCAGAATGTGAACTATTCTACTATAGAGAAGTTCAATCTCTTTATCGTGTGCCAGTAGCTGTAGCGATAGGAGTGGAGTCTCATTTGACCCTTTTTCTTTCTCGGGTAATGGATCAAATTACACAAAGCGTACGGGAAGAGAATGGTTAGGGCTTCGGGGCAAGAAGAGAGGTCAAGCCCGTAGAGCGGTTGGTTCTTTATTTACTTTTGGTTTCGGGAATCCCGTAGTTGAAACTCTGCGATAGGAGACTGACCTTTCTTGCTCGAGTAATGACTGGTCTTGCTTGTATGGAAGTTTGACCACAGGCCCTACGGAATCGGAATCTTGACTGATTGAGGCTTTGCCCGAGTTCATTGTAGCTCTCTTTCAGGTCTTTTGTCTCTATACTATAATATAAGAAAGATAAGAAAGAGCCGAGGAAGCGTTAAGTTCAGGCTGATGCGGGATCTACTCCTCACTCTTCTTCTTCTTATGAGTAAGGGTGCAATTGCTCTTCTAAAGGGTTCTAAGGAACTTGACTCCATTAAGTGAAGACCTCCGGGAAGAATCCGGTGAGGCCTAGCTGGGCTGGGATCAAAGTACATGCAGAACGGGCTTTCTTCAGTGTTGGGTTAGCTCATATAATATAGCAGAGAAAGCAGAATCAGTATAGCATTGCCCTACTCCTCTGTGCCGGTCATATTCAACATAGCTGCTCCGCACTTTGAGTCTCAGTAGGCTCCTAGTAGTCCCCTATCCCCACCAATAGCTCCGATAGCTGACTTGGCTATAGTAGTTTCATGAGTGGTTCCCCCACTTCGTAATCTTGCTCCCCACTCTGGGTTAGGCGGGTTGGGAAAGAAGGGCTGCAGCATGCGAATGAAGTTGGGCTATGAAAGGGGTCGGAGGGAGAGAACCATGAACTCAAGGGATGAGCCCTTGCTGACGGAAGTCCTCCGCATGCCCACACTCTTCATTATATATTATAAGAAGTAGATTCAGTCCCATTCTCGGAAGATAAAGAATCTCAAGCAAGATTGCATCTCGGAAGACGAAATAGCAAGCAGTATCATAAAGAATTCAAAAGTAGAAAGTGGCTGGAGCGAGATTATTGTTGAGTTTGCTTGCGCCATCCTGAGTAGTCTTCGCAGGAAAGATTTCCGTAAGATCTAGCTGCTCTAAGTTGGGTCGGTCGAGCTCCGGTTCTCGCAGTCCGGTCTCCAAGGTTTCAAGCACGTGACGGCAGTGAGGAATCTCTGGGTGGGCCTCTAAATCCGATCATCGAAGGCGGGCGGCGTACTATACACTACTGAATCAGTCAATTCATGGTTGCTTTATTCATCATATATAGTAGCACCTAACCGCACTCTACCTTTTTCTGCCTCTATCTCTGCCGCTATTACTTTATTTAACCGCTCCGCAGCTACCGCTATTACTTTATTTAACCGCTTCGCTTAATAATAATGCTTCTCTACCGCAGATCGAATGTGATCTCGTGTGTTCTTCTAGCTTGCCTTTCTATGTTCAAATCATGCATTGGATGGATGCCCTGGCATTGAGAAGTAAGGACGTTAATAGTCGAAATGCCATGGGTAGATATGTGTTCTGTGATCCATGGATCTCCGATCGGTAAAGCGTATCCAAGCTCCGTGGCTAGTCTGCGCTCTTTGGACTTTATCAAACTTAGCGAACTGAAACATCTGAGTAGCTAAAGGAAGGAAAATCAACCGAGACCCCGTTAGTAGCGGCGAGCGAGAGCGGAACAAGGGTTTGAAGAAAAACAAACACGAAGCTTCGTTCCTCGTGTTCACTTATTGTTCGTTCATTCGATTTGTTGTGGATTGGATGATGGAAAAACCAGCAAGCTACGGCTTGAAAGCTTACCTTATTATTGGTTTTGTTCTGCTAAGGAAAGTCTGTTCTCTTCTATATAGTATCTCCTACTTCACAACTATGCAAGATTACATGTCTTGTGTAAAGAAAACATACTTCTTTATGAAAGGTCTAGCAAGAAGAGACGCAAAGTGACTCTCAGACAACCTACTACAAAGAGGAATAGTCGAAAGAGTCAAGCCGCTACCTGTGCTAACTTTATTCATCAAAAGGATGTTATAGCAATGAAAGTCATCGAATCCTTAATAAGGGGGCTCCAGTGTACACTATTTTTTTATGACAACTCTTCCTTACGTCAGAATGGTGCCAGAAATATATACGAGTTTATAAAGATGATGGATCATCCACTCTTTCTTATAAAGAAATGAATCAATGAGAATGCCGTATGATGATCTTGTTGAAGAATCTAAAGTGCCAGAGAAGACGATCCCATTCCACCTCATCATCTAAGATCCCATGACGAGAATGTGCGATAATGGCAGAAGTGAATGGTGAAAGTGTTGCCGTGTGCTTTTATGGTTGGAGACTGAGGGAATGGCTCGTAAGGTATGACTTGACTCGAGGGGGAGGAGGGACCGAAGAGTGAATGGAAAGATCTGTCGTAGTTTTGTAGTGAATTCAAAGAGCTATATCTCCTTTCCAAAATTGGAAATAGCCATTCACGACTATTTACTTATATATAGTATACTTAATTGCAATGCCATTCAGATATTCGACTGTAGCGGTTGGGTTTTATAGTGTTGTGATCTGTCGGACTTACTAATATCTTGCCATTCACGACCTGCGGCATCTACTTGCGACGTGGAGCTGACAGAGAAGGCAAGGGAAGATAACCAGAGCTCAGAATAGAATACAAGGCATGAGATCTTGAGTACGAGCTAAGATAGTCAGAGCTAAGCTTCAAATAAAAAATGAAGCTTCATATTCTGAGTCTTTTCCCGTCCCGAACGAGTACAACTCAGTTTCACCATTCACTGATATAGCCAATAGCTTTAGTAGTTCTAGGCATATTGAAATAGCTAAATTCACTAACACCCTCTTTCTTAAGATCGGACTGACTTCAATAGGTGGCGGTCCCAGACCAACAAAACAAGCCATGAAGAACAGAGCTAAGAGTATAGGCAGGCTGAATGTATGAGTACGGAGCACCGTTCAATATTCTGAGTGGAGCCGTTCAATAGAAATAGAGGAAGCTCTTTCTGTGACGTGAAGAAGGGGAATGCCATGATCAAAGCCAAGAGAAAGTTTGACATGCCACTACCGACCTCATACTAGATAATGTGACCCGAGTGTGAATGAAGAAAGGAAGAACGAAAGTGACGAGCAAAGGGGCGGTGAAGCAGCTCATAGGAACTTTCTTTAATATAAAGAGTGACCAACTAAGCTACGCCGACCAGCGAGTGGAAGCGAGAATAATACACCGACCGCTGAATCTTGAGTGACGTAGAGCCGAGCGATAGCTAAGTAGATTAAGTATAGAAGAAGCGGATCAGAGCAAAGGGAATAGACTCGGAAAGGCTAAGTGGGGTTGGGAAAGATGGCCCTCTTGCTTGACGGATCAGACATCCGTTAACAAGTGATGTGAAAGAGCAGTGCCGTGCCAATCAGTAAGTAAGGTCAGATTGGAATCAAAGTGACAGACTTGCAGTCAACAAACAAGTAGTCGCAGTAGAGAAGTAAGGCAGATCTTCTGCATCAAACAATCATCCGCTATATAAGAGCTTCTTTATCAGCCCAGCGGCTCGAACGCAGTGACGAGGATCTTTACCCTTTACTTCGAATAGAGTAGAGAAGAGTGAAATGCTCCTCCTGGGTCAACCTTTTCAAATAAGAGAAAGAAGTGCAGATGATGATCCGATACAACCACTACTATATAGTATAGTAATCGCTATGGAGCTAGAGACCGGGGCCTCCTCACCGGCATATTCGTTGACTCGTATCCCGGGCAGTCCTCTGTTCCCGCATCCATTGCCCGATGCCCGCCTAGTCCGTCCTCCCGATCACTGTAGATGCAGAGCTGAGCAGCATGGGGGCGGGTCCTGAAGCCGAGAAGCCGCAGGGACCGGTAGAGCGTGGAGACAGTTCCCTATCCCGAAAGCCTTCCTTACTCTACTCTGTTCTCTGTCGTCCTCTTTCGCCGCCGACTAGATAGAATATTGAAATCGGTCTGTGCTCTTGGTGCGACCAAGCGAAGGACTATAGAGCTCCTCCTTAATTCATATACGAGAGCAGCTTTTGGAATAATATTGGAACTCTTTATTGAATTAGATAGAATGCCCGCGACGTAGAGTAGTGAACTGAACCATATTTTCATTCAAGGAACGAAGAGAAAGCGAAGGGAGAAGCGAGTGAAACGACGAACAAGTGATAGCGTCGTAAAGAACAAGCGGCAGCGTCGTAAAGATTGCTCGTTCGTCGCAGAGCAGAGCGACTGAAAGGAGCGTTTAGAGCTCGTTAAGACGTGGTCTCGGAAGGCTCTCCACCGGTCTCAAGTTCAAGGCCAAGACCTAAACTCACTCCTTTAAGGGTTTGATGCACCGGGGAGTCAGGAACCGATCGAAGAGGGCAAAGATTCCAGTTAGTCTGATTCTGAGTTAGGTCTCTATCTTTTCCCCGTTTTTCTCTGTGGCACTTCTATCTGTCCAATTCTGTGAGCTAGCTCGGTCCCGAACCAGACGCTTATGAACTGGATTCTTCCCGGCTTCGAGATTCTAAAGGCAGTGAGGCCCACTCAGTTCTATGGTCTCAGTCCGATTCCTTTAGCAAAGTGGGTCCTGGTCAAGCCTACGCAGAGCAGTTGTCTTCCTCAGTCGGGGCTGATAGAGATAGAGTGAACTACTGAAAGTGAGACTCTCTTTCCCATATCACATTACACGGTCCGCAATAGGATTGATTCCTTCCCACCTTCTCGAGTGCTCACCCAACACAAGAAAGAGTAAACCATGTCAGATTGATTTGCTAACGATAGAGTGCTTACTCAGAGTAGCAAGAATAGAAGGAGCGGCGACGCCTAACCGAAGTTCATAAGTAGAGTGTACGAGAAGTAGAAAGTGCAGAGCAGAGTGGGACTGAATCTAAGATAGGTTAGAAAGGGAAAGCAAGCCATGTAAGAATAGCGAATAGCATAGAAAAGGCAAGCAAGCCATGTAAGAACAGCGAATAGCATAGCATAGAAAAGGCAAATAAGTGCGATCCGGTCGATAGCTTACCGGTAGATCGATAGCTTAGCTTATATTAATAGTAGTCAAAGTCAGTGCCAGCGAGTGAACACTTAATGGTAGCGGTAGCCGGACGAGAGCGATAACAATTAAATTCCTAATGCCGGACGAGAGACAAAGAGGGTCCAACTCGACGACTAGCGTATGAAGCGGTGGACTATCTTTCTTGTTCTGGATCAGGCCAGGAGCTTGACAATAAAGAACCCCAGGTTAAGCATTGACTGTAGCGCTCTCCAACTATACACATGGGGAATGCAGAATTTTTTATATTTCAACTACTGAGGCTCCAACTTCCAACTATACACATAGGGAATGTTGATATGATACTCAGAGGTCTATTTCCCAGGTAATTCCAAGCCCAGAGAAGAAAGAGATAAGCCGAAGCTCAGTTCATCAAAAAGAACTCCACTCGAAGGGGGAAGAGCAGAGAAAGAGAACCTTATAGTCATTATATAATTATATAGGATTCTGATATACTCGATCGTTGAATGGAGCGATCCTGCCTATCCTCTGTCAACCACAGCCGAGCCACATCCTCTATCATCCTGTGAGACTCGAGATCGTCACTTCCACTCACGGATATTCTTTCGCCCCAGGAAGTAGTCTCGCCAGCATTCTCTTTATTCAGCCCATCGGCCAGCTCTATCTTTCTGAACTTGATCCTCTGAGCAAGCCTATCTAATGAGAAATGAGCGTCAAGGCATTGACACGTGCTAGGGTTCAATGCTCCCATTAAGCTAGCGGTGATAGGGTGCATTTTGAGAGAGGGGTCCTAGCTCTGATGTATGAGTGAGGAGCAAACGATAGTGTCGCCCGACCATAGGAGGGCTAAGAAAAGTCAAGGGTAGAAAACAAACAAAGTAGAGAGAGGCATGCCAAGCGGGTAGAAAAAGGTAGAGTAGAATAGTAGAGGAGCCAAGCAGGTATCAAAGTAGAGGGACGAGTAAGTAGAGGAGTCCGCAGGGTCTCTAACCACCAGATTCATGTACACTTGTGCAGTTGGATCGGACCATAGCACCACTTGTAGTTGGGACCAGTGACTTTAGACCACGAGTAGTTGGATCGGACCATAGACTTTAGATGCGAGGTTAAGTGAGGTGAACTTGCTTGCTGCCTTCTGCTATGCCACTGCTTGCTTTTGACTTGAACGCTTGTCCCAATGCTGCTTCGAGCTATGCTGCTGCTGCTTCGAGCTATGCTTTCTGACGTTAGACTAAGGCATGTCTTAAGCGTATAGCCAAGCAAGTGAAATAACTTAGCCTATCCCAAGCAGAGGTGGGAGAGTGGAGTTATCCCCGCTTGAGGTGAGGGAGTCCGTGCTTGAGATTCATGAAAGGAGCGCAAAAACTAATTACTCTTCTTTCTCTGATTTATGTTCTGAAACGATATATTTCTCTGATTTATGGTCTCTGATTTCAGTATTTCCTGCGTAATTACTTCGTATATTATCCTAGTCGTTCTTCCCTCGTTCTGCAATTCCATGCTTCCTAGTTCTTCTGTCGATTTAGTTATTCCTGGTCGTTCTTCTCATCTCAATTGCATGCTTCCTAGTTCTTCTTTCTTCACTTGGACTATTTGAGGGTCGTTATTCTTTCTACGTTCACAGGTTTTCCTGGGCCCCATCTCGTTATAGAAAGAGTAAGAAATAGGATGTCGCGGGTTCAAATAAAGTTCCCTCTACTTCTTGCTTCTGCATGAGATCTGCTTCTCCACTAGCTTCGGCATGCTTCATTCATTCATTTAAGTCTTCGCTGCTTCCTTAGCGCTTTCTTCCCTCAACTTCGCTGCTTTACTCAAGCTCTTGCTGCTCTGGAGCTTCTTCTCTTGCTGCGTCTGGAGCTTCCTCAACTTCAACTTCTCTCTTCCCCGGCTCCCTAGTCAAGTCCTTGTCATTCGTTCCTTGGTATAGAACTGAAATCAGATACTGGAATGGCATTCCCAAGTCCCACCTGGACCCACCACTTCTCAGACGACTTCCTTTCCCACACGACGACTCGACTTCTCCTATTGGACGCAACGGACCTACTTATATTATTGGACGCAACGGACCCTGGAAAGCTAGACTTGGAAAGACCCTCCACCCAAACTCATTCTTTCTTCCCTCTCCCTTAACTCCCCAGATTCATTCACTTGATAGATATGATTCACTCTCTTTCTTCCCTTTCTTTCTTCTGCTTGACGACGCTTCACCCTTCTTTCGCATTTCAAAGTCAACCCTTCGTGGCTTCCCTTTGCGTTCCTTCGTGGCTTCCCTTTCTTCTGCTTGACGACGACGCTTTCGTGTGTCTTATTCCTTTCCTTGCGTAGGCTTCCTTTAGCTCTACCTTTCCTTGCGTAGGCTTGCCTTTATTCTTCGCTCTGCTCTACCATTCCTTGCTTGCTTGCTTGTGCTTCCCTAGGCTTCCTTTTCCTTGCTTGTTTTCTTCTCTTCAGTACTCTTTTCTTTTCCTTGCTTGTGTTCTTTTATTCGTGAACCAAGTGCAGTTCCGCTTAGTCAGATGAACTACTCACGAAGTGGTGCCGAACGAATGGGGAATATGAATGAGTGGGAGACCACCGTACGACGCTTAGATAGATCTATTGGAGCGCTCCCGACCAGACCAAAGACCAAGGAGTCTTATTCCAGTGGGTGGGGAGGAGAGACCTCAATCGCTACATTATGCCACCCATAGGTGGGTTCGCAACAGGTTCATTGAATTAGGGGAGCGATAGATGGAGCGCTCTCACACCAGATATTCCACCTGGGATTGGTTCGCAACAGGTGGTGTATAGGGGAGAAGAGAGCGTGACTAAGGAAAGGAAGAACAGAAAACAGAACCAAAGGACAAAGGAAGAACGAAGAAGTGGAGTCTTGACGGAGAACGGAGCTAAGGGAGATTTAACCAGACGGAGAGCTAACGGGAGGAACGGAAGAAAGGGATCCACCATACTAGCGTTTGGTTCGCCAATGGAGGAGCGGAAGAAAGAAATCCAACTAGCCTTTGGTTCTGCTAAGAGCGGAGGGAGGTTGTCACCAGACACTTAGCTAACGGTTGTCTCACCAGCGATTGAAGACTCCGATAGCATTGCATAGCTTGGTGAGGGACGAGGCAGATCTTTATCTTTATCTCGTGTTGGCGTGGAAAGGCAGATCTTTATCTTTATCTCGTTAGTTATACTTCTCTGGTTGGCTATTTCTTCCAACTGCTCTACGGCATTGAGTTTATCTGCTTCATTCGATTCATCCCAATAAGAAAGAGGGATGAATAAAGAAAAGAAAGAGAGGGATGATCCAAAGGTCTTTAAGAGAATAGCACTCCCTTATAAGACTGAAAGGACACTCATCCGCACCGCACTAGGCTTCTTAGGGTCAAGAGACGAGGAAGGCACCGAGTGATAGAAATTAGAGAACTCATGATTAGGAGACCCCACTCGTCTTCATACAACCGCCTTGCTTTCACCACGCCTTGCTTTCATCCAACCTTATGCCGCCTTGTGAGAAAGCCATGTCGAAGCAAGAACACCTCCCATGTCGAATAAGACTGCTAAGGCTATGCTATCACACTACACACTCAAAGAAGAGAGGAGGGGATCTGAAGTGGAATAGACAAGTGGAATAGTAGTTCACCGGCTGGGCCCAATCAAGTTATTGAAATGGGAGTGCAGAAATTAGGATGTTGGTCGCTCGTCTGCATGAGATCTGGGTCAAGTTCACTTGCTGGCTTATACCTTAGCTCTGCCTTCTCTCCCTCTGCCTGCCTTAGCGGGGTTAACTTGACTGAAGAAAGTGCTGGCATGGCTCTAGCTCCCCTCTTTCCCTCTTCTCTTCTGCTCCTCTTTCTTCCCTCAAGTCTTATTCGCTGGCTTCAGACTCCTATCGCTGGAGCTATGTATGCAGACCAACTTCCTATCGCTGGAGCTATGTATGCAGACCAACAACTTCCTATCGCTGGAGCTCAGTATGCGTGAATCGGCATGCATGAGATCTGGGAACTGAACCCCTTTGACGACGCGTTGTCCGCTTTCCACTTAATTGAAGATACTTAGGGCCATTAAGAGAAATCCTACCTCGCCCATCCGAGACCTACTGACCTACTAACTAATCCCTGCCTGCTCCCTCTTTATGATTTGAGTCTTCATGATTTGAGTCTTATCCTGCTTAGTTCCTTTATCGTCTTTCTGATAAGTCTTGTCCTCCCCTTAGGATCTATCTCACCTCTCCCTAGTGCCATGAATTCAGTACTCTTCCATTCATTCCCCATATAATAGAAATTGCTAGCTTACTTTCTTTATTCTCTGCTTACTTAATTCTCTCAAAGTAAGCTAGCAATTTATTCTATTAGATTCGGATGGGAAAGGAAGTTGATAGCTGTCCTATAGTAGTCTAGTCTCCACCAACTATCCCTAGTTTCATCTCCATTGGATTGGATACGAGCGAGACACGCCACTGACTTCCATTTTTTGCATATTAGCTATCCGAGCCACTTCTAATTTGCACTAAACGATGCACACCAGCTTTGCACAGAGGCAGCACGCCAGGGACAACTGAGAGGTAAATAGCCTATCTGCGGAGCGAAGCACAAAATACCACGGCTTTCAGCACTATTTTTAAGGAACGAGTGCTTAGACTAGACTTAGACTCCAACTCAACTCCAGTAGAAATGAGATCATCGGAGGAATCAAGGACAGTGCAAGGACTGATCTGAGGAATGGAATGCTTTCAATGAGGTTGGGTGCGGAATTCGAGATCGGCATCATGGTCGGTAGGCACATAAGGAGGAGTCGGACACTCAGTATTCTGGTCGTTGGTAGGCCTCATATTCCTCGTTCGTAGGTCGCTGACCCGGGAATAAGAAAGACTGGAGCGTGACAACTGGGGCAAGTACGGACACGTAGGAGAAACAAGGACAACAGGAATTGAAGGAATTGAAGGAATGAGCTCTCCGTGAACAGCAGCTACTTCTCGGAGCAAAGGATCATGAGGAATGAAGCCGGGTGGAATAGAATATTAGAATAGGAATTCGTGAAATTCCCTAGCTATTCTAGTGCTTGCTCTTCCCAACGGGCCGGTGCCTTCTATATAGTTTGAATCTCCCCTGTTTTGGGGCGATCCAGTAATAAAGAATATCCTGCTCGCAGGCCCAGGCCGACTAAGACCGGATTCAATAGAACCTCGCTCGAACCCATTTATTTGGAAACTTAGAACACCCCTCTCAAGGTAAGTGAAGTCACCCGATTGAAGAGGAATAAGAGATTCGATTTGAAAAGGCTGTAAACGCCAAAGCCGGATGGATTGCTTGACACGACACCGATTCCCAGATCAGGCCATATCTGATACCGGTTGGACATATTCATTAGTGAAGGACCAGGCCAGCACATGGCACTGATAGAAATCTATATGTTGAAGAAGTATTTTCCCTATCATCGCTGGCGAATTCCGTCACCCACTTTAGCAAAGTGTGCATAGCCTTCCTTTTGCCTTCGGGAGAATAGATGTCTAATGAACTTCCCCTAGAAAGACTTGGGAACCCCATGTATAGTCTAATCTTTCTCTAAACCCACGAGCTAACTATCTATCCGCCGTAGGAGCAGTATCTAAAGAAAGAACCCTTAGGGGATCTTTAGCAGATGCTCTGCAGCATCCACGTGACTCATACCTAGGATGGGTGGCTCTCCATCTGATTCGTGAACTCACCCAGACCAGAAGGAACTTTTCCTCCGAAAATGCTGTGAGAAAGGGAGGATCTTGGTTCTGGAATAAGCGGGTTCCGGCCCTTCCGCATCAAGATAGTAAATCGAGAGAAGTTTTTCTCCGAAAAAAAAAGGGGTATTCATCCTCAAGTCGGTTATCCGTATCGGTGAATTGACTAAGTCTAACTTCATACTCTTAAATTACTTCTATCAGCTCTAGGACGAGGGACTTTCTAAGCCAAAAGGTGAATAGAGTAAGGCTAACTCAACTGCGACACCTTCTCTGAGGACAGTGAAAGCTCTCTTCTAGGCGCTTAAGCTATTAGAAGCAAACTCGGTAGGGGCGTCGGAGATTTCCGGTGAAATAATGAGAGGCGGTTCCTTCGAGTAATAGGTACTGTTTCCCACGTTTGGTGACTTCCCATCTGTGTAGACTGCCTACCAGGCTTTCCGTCTTAGTGCTATGGTGGCCGACCAATCCAATGAGAATAAAATACATCTTATCCTCCCGGGGTAAGCTATCGAGCAATCTACTTATATAAGACCTGTTCCCAGGGATCCAGATCAATCTGCCGGAAGGAACCCCGGCTATCGATCTAATGGTTTTCCATGTATCTCGTCCGAACCAAGGCTCCATCTTATTCTATTTCTCCACTGTCCAGGGCCGCACCCTGCAGAACCTCGCCTAGCAAGAAGTTTGGTATTGCTCCTTTATTTATTTTTTTCATTTTCAAAAACTCGCATACACTAATATATAAGTCTTATCCATTTGTAGATGGAACTTCTACAGCAGCTAGGTCTAGAGGGAAGTTATGAGCATTACGTTCATGCATAACTTCCATACCAACACGGTTAATGATATCAGCCCAGGTATCCTCCACCAGCTGGTTGAACGGCTCACCGTTGATCCACCAGCCATCTAGGTCCCACCCGACCGCAGTGGAAAGGGTTCAGTCAGTTAGCTCATCATAAATAAATAGAAAAACGGGATAGGAACCAGATTCTCCACCGATAGAATGAGGCCATAGCAAATCTGATCCTAGCTAGAGAGCGGCCCCTTTCGAACCAGAGTGTCTTCACTGGGGGGAATTTACTTCTATTCGGTATTTGGTTAGTCACGCTTTGCTTACCTTGAAGAGCCCTTCCTTCAGTGAAGCCCCTCTTCTTTAGGAGTCGCAATGTCAATTCCCTTGATCAACGGCCATATTTTTAGCACACTGGACTTAACGCGGCCTTATGCCTCCGAAAAGGTACTATTCTATAGTATAATAGTTCGCCAGCAAGGCATTTTCCGAAGCAGGCAGGGCGTGATCCTCTTTTAAAGGAAGGTATTTAAAAAAGTAGCACCTACTGGTAGTGGTTCATACTGAGAAAATTAATTCCCTTAGCGCGTTGGATCATCTAAAAATAGAGAAATTCCTATCTCTGGTAAGACCACCCATGAGGGTTCATCAACTCATTTCTCGATCAGATATTGGTCACACAAAGTACAATTTGAACTTGTCACCAGCCTCATCTGGCTTTTCTAGCTTCACAGCTGATCCCTCACCAGATGCTTAGTGAGAGCCATTCTCGTTGTGCTTTGATAGACTAATCAGAGAGACTCTTTAGGATAAACCTTCTCCGCTTCGGCTTGCCTCTGGAAGCTCTATTTTGATACCTTATAGGACTACTTGTTTGAAGCTTTCAATATCTTGTTCTCAATGACCGGATCTCGCACTTCCTTCCTCACCCACCTACCCTCTTTACCAGGTTGGGTTTTTGCCCTCAAATTCAATGAGACAAGTCCCTTCTTCGCTATCGCTATGCGAGACTGGCAACAAACAAGGCTTGTTGCGTCAGGAAATGAGACCTCGTCAACTACTTAGTAAGAGAAAGCACAACAACCTTGATCTGCGGCTTTGAACCGATTGGAGGGAGTTCTAACGATCGTAGCGTAGGCCAAGCTGGGAACTCAATGATACTTTCCAGCTAGGGATGGTGGGTTTAGCCCCTATCTCTCCTCCTTAAGAGCCCTTAACGCATTCCATAACTGAATGAGCTTCCCCTCCGTCAAAGTCCGTGGACTACAACGCTCAGTTTTGAGCCTCGACCGGCACAGCAGGTCACGTTTCCATGTGAAATAGGCACTCCGCCCGTCAAAAGAGTTGTATACTCCGCTGATCAATCCAACGCAATAATCCCGACTAGGCATCAGGCTCGATTCGGGATCACTAATCACTAACAGAATCGGAAAGAAAGTGAGTTTCCTTACTAAAAATAAAGTCGGGTAGAGGGAGGATACCTTCCTTGAAAGGAAATGGGATTCGTAT
This sequence comes from Wurfbainia villosa, assembly GCA_025175895.1. NCBI lineage: Eukaryota > Viridiplantae > Streptophyta > Magnoliopsida > Zingiberales > Zingiberaceae > Wurfbainia > Wurfbainia villosa. The sequence goes on from JAKLTH010000158.1 coordinate 955,403, forward strand.
TCTTAACCTAAGGATACCGAAAGAAAGACAACATTTCCGCCTGAAAAGAATAAGCTTGCTCTTCCGACCCAACCGGCTTTCTTTTGCTCCTTCCGCCCTGGTTCAGGGCTAGTTTAAATAAAGCACTAGCCCGAGGCTTACGTAGTGAAAAAGGGCTCTTCTCCTCAACCTGTTAAATTGGAGCTAGCGATAGAGCGCACTTTTTCTATGCTTTATTTACTTACTATAGAGGCGGGCCTCAACAACTTGACCCTACCTACCAAGACACTTTTGTACTACTGACTAAAACTACTTAATTCCGGTCCTGCTTCGGCCACTTCTTCGAACGATTATTAAAGAGGGCCTTCTCATAGCCTTTTAATCTCCAGCCCTAGACCCGAAAGACTCTCGCTTCAGACTCACTTTCCAGCTCACAATTGATAAAGTGTGATACTGAAAAGGTCGGAGATCTCTACAAGCGGATAGGAGTACTTTGCAAGTGCACACATGCCCCAGAGGAAGGAAGACATTGGGTGTAGGGGCGGGTCCTCTCAGTCGGTAGACTTTTCTCGGTCCTACCTTTGACTCCCATGCCTTCCCGCTTCTCCTAACGCGGCTTTCCCTTTCCATTTGATGGCACTCTCGCCGACAAAGAGATTTATCCCAGCTCGGAAATAATCAATGTCCTTTGCTTTCCCATCTCTATCTTATTTTTATAGCCTGACTTTCCCGCCGCACCTCTTCTGAAGTCGGTTTTTTATCGCTGATTTCCGCTGCTTAGTGACTTGGCCTTAGTGGTACCTGGGACCTACGCTTGTCCAATAGTTCATGTCGGGGAAAGATGAAAAGATAAGGCCTAGAAATGGAATTGGATGGGCTTTGAATATTGGCTGGAAGCGCTTAGCTTAATACTTCAACTGGATCTCTAGCTGCCAAGAGAACTCAAACTGGCCTAGCTCGACATGTATCGAACCTCGAGGAGAGCAGAGCGGATGGATAGCAAACCAGATAAAGAATTGTCTCTCTAACAGGTCAATAGAAAGTATTATACAGAGCCTATCGCCCTATCTATATCGTTAGCTCCAACTGTTGGGGATTAGATATTACAATAGAAGGAGAAGGCCCCCTTTCTTTCATTTTTTAACTAAGAGAGAGCTTGAAAGGGGACTGGCCTGGAAGTAATGATATGGTGGACTGCTTATGAATCAATAGGAGCAGGCTAACTCTAAGGTATAGCTTTGTTCTCATATTCACAGGAAACAATAGACTTAAAGGCACTCGCTTCCAAAGTACTTTTCATTGAATGGATTGCCCATTTCCCCTTTTTTACTTGTAAATGGCTAGCTTTAAGATTCACTTTGCTCGGAGAAGAGAAAAAGGCGTATTTGAGTAATCATCATTCAAATGGAGAATGGAAAGCATTCATTCGCAGAAAGAAGTCATTTAGGAAGCATTCCATTATTGCATACTCACAGTTCATTTATGGAATTGAAAAAATATTTTTTTGACTGTATTTCCCTTTAATGTAGTGTCCTTTTTCCCTGGAACTTCTCTACCTAGGCAAGAGAATGAATTAGGAAAGTCCGAGACTTGACACCATCCGATCTTGTTTTTCTATGGCCCACATCCAACATCTTTCTACTCTTACCTATCTAATATATATTCTTTATTTTCTATCCTAGATCCGTTCCCTCCCGCTTCCTCCAAGAACTCGGAATGAGATGTAGCGCTCTCCTTGACTTTCCTGAGTTTATTGGCTGAAAGTGCTAAATCTATCAGCCTCTGGCAGTTGAATTGGTGATCAGAGCCTATAGCCTATATTAGAATTATATGCTTTTTTATGCCTTTGTAGTGCCTAAAGAAAAGTGGCCCTCTTGGTAAGAGACAGGAGTGGAATGTCTTAAAGGGAGAGTTGAAAATGCAGGAGGAGAATTCCTATTGAAAGACAAGAAAGAGTGAACGACTATGGTCTCGGATTCGGCTTAGTTACAATAAATACCCATACCCGGAGAGGAAGGAGTGAACGATTGGAAAGACTAGACTAGGCTGCTCCTCGGGCAAGGTTGGTTGGTAGCGGGGATTTCCTCGGGCTTGCATTCATTAAGACAGCTTTCTCGCCAGAAAGAAAAGAGGACTTCACCTCTCTTATCGCAGACAGCTTTGTAGTTTGATCCCTCCCCCCGAGAGCTACGAGGGCCGCCAGAGCTCCCATCTTCACCACCGGGATACAACAGCATTCCTTGCACTTGAATCCTGGGTGCATATAATGTATGCTTATGGATTTAGATCTCCGGATCTCGAACCAGGATCCCTTGTGGTCTATGTTCATAAGTTTACGAAGGGTCAACCTCTAGGTTACTACTCGTCGTGGCCGCTGTTCACATTGACACATCATATGGTCGTGTGGCTCGCCGCGAAAAGGGTTTACCCCGGGAAAGGCTTTTGGTACTACGCTATGTATGAATGATCTTGTTATCGCTGATCCGGCCGTAGCCGATGCCTATCTCAGTATCATGACTGAGTATGAGGTGACGATCTCATCTGATCTACGACCACCCTCATCTCGGCCAGTGGAGCTTGTGCTTGTGAGTTTGCTAAGCGATTCCTAGTTACAGGCTTTACTAAGTCAGTCCCATCTCACTTCGCGTCTTAAGGTTTTCCTATGGGGGAGAAAACCTCATGTGGGTGAGTCTTGATTCGCTTAGACCCTCTTCTCTTGACAGCAGCCATTGGTGCAGTTTCCGGGTATCTAATGACTTGAGCAATGACTGGTCCGTGTGTTGCGACGGGAGTTTTAGGCTTGGCAACTCACCATATCCAACCCGAATCCCGTAGTTCGAAAGGAGAATTAGGCTACCTGAGACCAACTGATTATCCAAAACATGAGACTGGTTTCTTAGCAAAGCTTTTCTTGGCTCAACTTAGTCTCTATCTCTAATGGCTAGACCAAGACCTGTTTGTTGCCTGCCTAGAATCTTGCTTCTGGGCAGCCCTATACCTCTATAGAAGTAGATGGAAACCCCATCCCCCGGTCGAATTGCTTGTACAGCTAGCCCGCTACCTCTCTAATAAATCTTAGTACTTAATATTTTCGATCCCATATCGAGGAAGTGAGCCATCAGTACAGTATAGAAGATATAGGACTCCTTTCTTTTTTCAGCTTAGCCACGTCGACCGGATCAATCCACTTTAGCTCGGTTGGATCTAGGATAGGACCGGTTAGTACAACTTCACTGACTTAGACGTCCAAGTTTCACACCTGACCCGCTTTACTTGTTATTTTCTTCGGTCTAGGCCGTTAATCCAACAGGTATCACAGTTGCCCTATGTTTGGGATATTGACTAGCGAAAGTTCCCTCGTTTTCGATGAATTTTATTTTATTATAAAGAAGTCGACCCAGGCAAAAAAAAGCCGGGTTACGAGCTAGCTGATCTTAGTGCCCTGCCCTGTAAACCAGTTTCAGCCATAAGCTAAGCCAGTGCGAGTTCACTGCCAACCTTAGCCTTCTATCCAGAACCACCAGTTACTGCCCTTCCCAATGGTGATGTGATCTCTTTGGTCCCTTGAGAGATTGACTTCTGGACATGTTTTGCCGCGGTCTAGGACAGTCGAGGGTGGACCGATTTTACCGCTCTCCCGGGTTTAACGAGTTGGATCTCCAAGCCAGGGCTCTTCTCGTAAAGGGTATCATTCCTCCCATTCGTTAGGTCTATTGCTAACGTCGCTATCGAGCAGCAGATAAGAGCTAACTCTAATTCAAGACTAGGAGTTTGACCAAGCAGCTAATCTTTCTTTTCTAAGGGACCCATGGGCAAAGCTTTTAAAAAAGCGCCTTTGGGCGGACAAGTAATCCACGGCCTGTCTTTGGTTCCGCTGGAAGTTCGGGGGCGGAGAAGGAATGGTCTTTCCGAACAGTCTTGCTAAGAGCCACCGACTGAGACACTCCATCTTCTTGGATAACCAACTGGTCGATGCTTTAATGATTGATACATCTTATCTTAAGCACCTTCTAGATTAGAGTTGGGCTACCCAGAGAATACTTTTTATTTGTACGATTCCTCGCACTCACCTAAAGGCCTGGCCTTATGATAGGAAAAAAGAGCTTTAGTCACAACTGAGTGAATTCCGAAAGTCTGTCTCAGAAGAGAAGAAAGATGATATTCTGATTTATCGAGGAAACTAGAATTCAACTATTTTAATAAGAAAATCTCGATGTTTACGGGGGTTGGGCGGAAAGCATTTATCGTATATACGTAATAGTTATACCCCTCCATCCATACATTAAGCTTACCCATGAATGTCAGAATTAGTCTTAAGATAGACTTAGTGACTGCATCAAATTTAGGGAGATAGAAGTGCGATTCCGACTAATCGGGAGCTTGCGTATGTAAACGAAAGAGTAGACATCTCCCTTGATAGCTGAATGCAAGCGAGGCTGGACCTAGATTCGCGTATGTAAGTGAAAACGAAAAAAAAGGAGTTCAGTTCCTCTTTCTAGACTAGACAAGAAAGGAGGAGCTCAAACAAGGTTCAAAGATCTCCAAAGTATGGTTGAAAGAAAGCCTTTCGGGTTAGCGAGGAACATGATAGTGAAAGAGAGAAGAAAGGAAATCCGATC
>JAKLTH010000158.1:965000-1004263 GCA_025175895.1 Wurfbainia villosa
GGAAAGTCAGGCTATCAGCAAGTGCCGCGTCATTCTCATTCGCTCCTTCTAAAGTTATCTAACCAGTAGCAGCCAGGTCACTGCATATCTTTCTCCTCAGTTTGAGTCTCGATCTCCAACTTCAGAAGAACTGAACACTCATACCGACCTGAAGAGGCTCGACTTCATACGTGAAAGAAGAGATTTGAACTTACTGAGCTATCCTGACCATTTGTGATGCATCATCCTGGAATCTGAATTAATATGTAAAGAAGAATCGCTTTCTTAAGCTTTAGTAATAGTAAAGAATAAATCGCTTTCTTAAGCTTTACATTACATAAACTAAGAAGTTAGAAGATCAGGTAAAGAAGAATCGCTTTCTTAAGCTTGACTTTAACTCATAAGTTAGAAGATCATACTACGTGAAAGAAGATTTTTGGACTGTTGCTGCGATATATTCCGACCGGAAGCGAAAGAGTAAATGGTACACTAGACCTGTAGCTGATTGTATAAAAGATATGAGTTAGGAAGATTATCGACGAGTAGGAAAGTATACGTTTTTAGGCTTACGGAAATGTGACGTATTATGATTAACTTGCCCAAGTTCACCTATACGAGAGTGAAAGAATCAAAATAATCCCTCTCCTTACCTTTATTTAGTTCAGTCGAGAATATGCCTATCGAGCCCGTATCCCGTCATAGATCTCCCGTATCCCGGTCATAGAGTCTTAATTTCAGATCAGCGCGTTTTGCCATAAGTACCTCTTTTGTTTTCTAGCTTCCCTATGCTTTTGTTAGCAGTTGAATCAAATGTTAGCCCTGTTGCTGGGTAAAGTTCATGGAAGGAGAGATTAAGGGGTCGACTTAATCAGTATGGGTTCGAGGCTTGATAGGCAGTAGTTCTAGGTGAACGAGTCCCTTTCATCAGCTCACCTTTCTGGTAGTGTCTTCTTCTCATCCTCTCATTTCCCTGCCCTAACCTATCTAATCTTACGCACTTAGAAAGCACCACACGTCCGCATGGCAGAGCTAGCTGACAAGAGGAATGAATGTGAAAGCCATGACTCACCGAACCATCGATAGCTACTTTCTGAACAGGCCATAGCTTTCCTCCGCTGCGCACCTTTCTTTGCTCGCGAGAAAGATCTGCTTAAGTGCCTCCGCCAGACGAGGTCAAAACCTTCTAAGGATAAGTACGACCGGAAGAGTGAATGGCTTTGAATGCCATGTTAGACTTAAGCTGTTGGGTATATACGATAGGATATCCCCCAGTGGGTAGGGCCGAATGTATATGAGGGATCGACAGGGCAAATCTTTCGGACTGTATAATATCTTGCCATTCACGACTGCGAATGATAATGACGCGTTTGAATAGCCGACTACGGTATGCATTAAAGTGAATGGAAAGAGTGAATTCCGAGAGAATCAAGATTTATTTTTATTTTCCCGTTGCATTTTTCCCCTAACTTAGACCGTCACTGCGCTTTCGTACCGCGTAGCACCTGTCCCGAAGTTGGCATTGAATTGAACCCTGGCTCTCATAGTGAATGGTCGAGAACAGAACTATAGTAGGAGTAGTTCTGCATGGGGGTGGGTACGAAGGTAGACCGAAGCCTGAGCCATACTATCTGACTAAGAGCACAGAAATGGGAAGGGTCCAAAGAGTACAAGAAGCGCTTTCCAGACCTAGATGCATAAAGTGAATCTTATGGGGCTGCTAAGACAGAGGACCGGCACCTGGCCTCAGACAGATGACCTGAACCAGGCCTAGAGGACCGACACCTGAGATTCATTCTTAAATAGAAGAGCGCTCGCATTTGATAGAGCCAAAGACTCGTCCCCTCGCTTCAAGGCCCCGGTAGGAATGCTTTGATTCACAGCTTGCCTGATTACGCCCGACTTCGGTCTATTGGGTCACGGATCAGCTTGCTCAATAATGAAATAGTAGGCTCGCTGCTGCCGCATGTAGCTTCGCTTCATTTGTATGTTAGGTTCGCTCCTAAATAAAGATCGTCACGTTCTTTGTTCGCACCTAGTTCTTAGTAGTTCTCGTTCGATGTGGAATGCTCCGAGAACCACTCAACTGACTCATTGTCCGCCTCTACTTGATTACAAGAGGCTTGCTACCTCAGGGGGGGGATTCTTGCGATCAGCTATTTATTAGGTAAAGTGAATACTTAGGTAAAGTGAATACCGATCAGGATTTCCTCGTCCAAGAAGACAGAGACTCTTTTACTTACAGTGGATGGTGTCCTCTCCAAGGTAGCATACCGATCCACTTAAGAAGTCATGTACCAGAGCTTATGTGCCAGGAAGATTATCAGGTCATAGTTGACTGGCTCTTATAATATTAGTAGTTAAGGGAAGACTGGCCTCACCTGAACATAGGCCAGACCCTATAGCTCAACTAGCAGGTAATGGGTATGCGCTAGCCACCAAGTAAGGTAGATGGATGAGCATGGGGCACAGATAGATCCGGGAACGAGGTCTATGAGCAGGATGAGATGCGGAGGAGAAGAGATGGGAGGGTAGATACGCAGCTCTTTCCTAGGGAGGATAAGCGAGGCCTAGCGGATGGATCGGGCATCTTGATAAGGATAGATCGGGCCTCTTGATCTCAACGGATAGATAGGGTAGACTAAGTTGCGTGAGGACTTTATCGGATGCTGTGCTAGTAGGAGATGAGAATGAGGCACTTGAAGGAGCGCAAGTACGCGATGCTTTCTTAGGAGGTGGGAAGTGCGGGGTACTGACTTAGGTGAATGGATGTAAGAAGAGCTAGGCAGAGGAGAGGACGTGGGTCTTCTACATCAGCATGCCTAACAGTCTTTGCTTGTGGTCCGTATGAATGCACAAGGAGGACGGGGGATAGAGTACTTCGAATGAATAAAGAGGATTGAGGATTAACTCAATGAAACGAGGAAAAAGATAGGTACGAGCGACTGCGACGTTGAACATACGTTGATACGAGATGGGAAAGACCCTGACAACGAAAGACATAGGGACAGGAATAAATAGCCCACCACAGCTACATAAATATAAGGCACACCTTACCTTATAGAATACCTGTTGACTCTCCTCAAGGCCTAGAGACCGAGCGACTACCGAGGTACGATTACAGATCTCTCTCTTTAAAATGCATGCCCTTCGCCAGGTCTAGAACTGATTCTTTCCGCCATTAACTCATCTACCTCTGCATCTGAAAACTCAGTCAAACAATTAGTACAATGATAAGATGAACCTATATAAACAATAAGGTAGTCATAAAAGTCTGTCAATAGCTCACTGAGTTCCACTCGCTGGGTGAGGCATAATGAAGAGTTGGAATGCTCTCCCATTTCTTTTAAATGTCAGATGTCGGAATCCGGGAGAAAGGAACTGACGAGCGAGAGTGCAAGAATCAGATCCAAGTACTACATCAGCTTTTGGAAAGGCATCTCTTTCTTTCTCGACCCTTCATTCGGATCTGATTAAGGAAGGCGTACAAAGAGTGGAGGGGCTTGGGGATCTAAAGGGGAGTAGGGATCTCTCTCTTTTGCTATGCTCCCTAGATCCAAGGACTTATGGAAAAGCTACTTATAATGAAGCTACTTTTACTTTTACTTATTTTTATTAATTGGAGCAAGTGGCACGGAAATCAAATCCTAAGCCGAACCCCCTCATTCCGAATTACATTGCCTGAGTCTCTCTGTAGCTAGACCTGGAATTCCTTTTAATGGGAGCAGTAGGAGATTAAGATGGGAGGAAGATGCTCAGTCTTATTTAAGTTCAAGTTCATTAAGCGCCGTCTGCCCCTCATCCTAAAGTCGGATAAAGAGAGATGGAGAGGAAGACTTGAATGGTACTTTCTTTTGTACTATTAATAATAAGAAAAAGTGAAGGCTGCGGGTCAGAAAGAATGGGCTCACTACCTGTTATTTGAATCATTCTCGTGACAGAACTTAAGTGGATGGCACCTCCGAAGCTTTCTTTCGCATCTCATTCATTGGGTTTAGCGGCATTCAAAGCACGGCATACGATTCAGATCCATAAGAACAGGAGGTCCTCTCATCTTTCTTAGCTGATTCTCCGGATCCTCCACTCTGATATTTATATAAGTAAGTATAAGTAAGCAAGCCAACATTTAAGTAAGCAAGCGGGAATCATATCTGCTCTACTGCTTCTTCAAGACGCGTTGAGCGCTCCGCACCTTCGCTAACCCTTATCAACCTTATCTAAGTTAAGTCAATGACTGCCCTTGATCAAATTGACTTATTCTTTTCTCTCCGGACCTCCTAAACTCACTTCTTTGCGAGTGCGATAATCTATTACTAGCGCTTCGGGGCTATTTCAATTACATAAGATAGAATAGCGGATCTCTTACCGGTCTGAAGAGTGGAAGGGGGCTCAGTCAACTGGATCGAAGCCCGCCTTCCTTACCTTACCCCTTCTCAATCCTTCCCTGACTCCAAGAGCTTATAGCCTGAAATGGGGCTCCTTACCCGAGAAAGAAGTGTAAGAAATGCTAGTTGTTCCGTATAGCCACCGAGAGTCACTAGTTACTTTGCATAGTCTTTAGAGTTTCCTTCTTTGGAAAGAGCGGATGAGATGATCTTTATATATTCAATATGAGACGTCGTCCTGAGGAGCTAATCTCGGAAGGATAAAAGGAGATCCGAGTCATAGCGGACATAGTCAATAAGTATGCCTTCCTTATTCTTTATTTTAAAAAAGTAGGCTCTACGTCGCGTTGCTCGTTCCTCGCCTTCCATTCGATCGATCAAGAGCAGAGGAATACAGAGAAGAGGGGATCCCCAGATGACCGGAGGGGGGCCTTGTGCTCGACCGGAATGAGTTGCAGCGGACTCCGCTACGGATTAGAAGTATACAAAGGGGACGGAGCTCGTAGTATGGTCTTTCTCCGAGGAGTCCGCCTACATGGAATCGTACTCTATGATCTGCGAGAGGGGGCTCTTTCCTTTGCCGTACGAGTCAGTAGAACCTTGAATGTATGCAGAGCCTTCCGACCAGATGGGAGTGGATAGGAAAGATCAAGAGTCAATGGTCTACTAGAACGACTAAAGAAGGAAGGGACCATGACTGATCTTTTCTTTCTTTATATTCGGACCCTTCTGTGAGTTCTGACGGACTTCTTCTTTGATGTAGCGGACCCGAGCCTCAACTGTGTTTTTGCTTACTATAGAAAGCTGCAGAAAGGATAGATCGGGAAAGGAATGGTCGGGTCTATTCACGCTAAAGAACTGGAAGCTCAGAGTCAGAGCCTCTTTTCACATCATCCAACAAGGAGTCAAGACAAGGTCCATTACTGAGTAGAAAGTGCTCTCTTCTATGTTTTGAGCATCCGTGGCTCTTTATGATCCAGAGTGGTCTCAGGGCCGAAGTGGTGCTGTCTGCCAACATCTTTCAACAGGAGATAGGTGGAAGCGCGCTCATTTGACTTCTTTCACCACCTTTCGGACACTCCCTCTTGATAGATGTTCCGTTCCACTGTGAAGACCCGAAAGAACTCCGTCCAATGCCCCACCTTCTCGCGTCTTGTATTGATTGTAGTCATATTGGATCCATTAGGTTTACGACTAAATCGCTCACTGATCCAGCTCTACAGTATGGACCTCAACACTGAAGTTTAGTAAGGGCGAGTTCGAGTTCCGTAGTTCATTATATAAGCAGACTCTCACTATAGATATTTGGATAAGATCAGTTTGAAGCAGGCACTGGCTCAAGGAGGATCAGATGCGATGCGAATTGAAGTGAATAGAAGCTTTCAGTAGCAGATAAGCCTAGGTTAGGTCGTGGATAGACTTCCCTCTACCCCGTCCCGCACTCTTGAAATATAAAAATGGTAGCTTTAGCTCGTTTACTAGTTATTGAAGTTCTGTAGGCCCCCCAACTCTCCTCTTCGCGCTATCCTTATTGGGTCCCGGGTCTGGGCTGGTTCCGAGCTCTCTTCGGCCATCTGCCTCATTAGAGAAAGAGAGTGCCACGTACTACTGGCTTGGTCATCTACCTTTCTTGCTTGCAAGATGGTGAGGTAAGATCCGCTATCGAAGCCCCTTGCGGTAAGAAAGTAGCATTCCTCAAGCTCTACGAGGAGTTGGTTAATAGGGCCTATGAAGTATGCATAATAGCTAATGCAATGGTTGGAGCCAGCCTTAGCAATTGAGCGATCACATCACAGTCTCATTGTGAAAGGTTGACCAGGTAGAGCATCACGAGACCATCAGAAGGAACAACTCTCTGATGGTGTGAGAATCATACGTAGATGAGGCAGCTGCCCACTTATTCTAATAATGGTTCTTGACCTTGACCCGATAATAGTACTCAGAGTCATAGATTCTCTTTTCATTCTTTCTCTTAATGGGTCTCTTCCTCAATAAATCTTCTATTCATGCGTGGTAAGTTATGCTCTCTGTTCCGACCATTTCCTAAAATCAAAGTAGACGAGAGTGCTGGCTGATCTCCTTTCTTTCGCCACACGTGAGGAAAGGGAAAAGAAAGAACCTACCCATCTATCAGATCCCAGAACTCTGCCCCTCCACTCTTTGCTTCCGGTGGTCCGAGGGCGGTTCCAACTCCATTCTTTCCTTTCAGTCGAGCATCTACTTCGATACCTACTTCTGTGCTTTCCGCTTGAGGCTACGCACCTTAGTCAAGGCTTGTCCGATCAAGGCCCATTCACCTGTCCGGATCGGCTAAACCCTATTTGAGTAATGGGACCGGGAAAGAATAGTAGATGCAGGAACGTAGGCGAATAGTCTCAGTCAAGGAGCGATCCAAAGCTAGCATGAATCCCAGTGCTTGGTCTTCGATCAACCATTTCATTTCTTTGTCCCAGTTCTCCGTTTCGAGGTGGGAGGACTTGGGAGCACCGTCCCTGGTAGTATGAATCTGGTCCTCACCCCGGACAAGTGGAGCGTCCCAGTTTACGGTTCAATTAGCAACTTATAGTCAAGAATATCTGAATGAAAAATGCCTATTGAGATTCTCCCTCTCGTTCCGCATCGAAGCTCTGCACCGGATATTACTCACCTAGACCTAGGCACGCACTCATCGGATTGTCCAGTCCGACTCACCCTCCGAGGTCGCACCTATTTTATTCTCTGCTTCACTGCACCGCTCTGTGGGATTCACATTCACCACCTAGAGTGATGGTCCGGGCGCGTACGTGAGTTCAGGTCTAGCTACCGAGCTAAACTCTGATCTTGTCTTCTTGCTTACCTGGCATGACTTTCACGCTCTGCACCTTGAATCTTTCTACCTGCACTCCAGCTAAGATCTCACTCGTCCGATTCTGAACCATTAGGAGATCCAAGAGAAAGAACTTCCCGCGTCGAACCCTACCCTATTGGATTGAACCCTCCGATCCGAGGTCGATTCCATTCTGAGCCTCCTCACCGTTCTTAGCCCATACTCACCGAGCATGGTCTTACCTCGCATTGCTCCCGGAGATTAAGAGGGGAAGAGAACCGTAGCCTGGCTGATCTGATCTCTGGCACCGCACCTTACGGCACCGACCTATACTACTTTACTTGACTCGATAACTTGAACTGATTTGATTGATGAATTAGCGCTTCTCTTGACCTCACACGAGCGGCTTTAGCTGCATTCCCTAGAGCGAGATCTATTTATCGAAATTCACTCTGAAATCGACGAATTATTAGGCATAGGAAGAGAGATATTCAGAAAACCCGATTTCCGGGAAACCCCCTGACTCAAAAGAGAAAAGAAGACCGGACTAAAAGAGATATCACTTTCGACGATTGAACTTGACTTTTATATCCAGATTGGAACTGGACTTAAACGTCTTTGGATCCTGCTTAGGGCCGGCTTTCACTCCACTTTCACTTTCATATCAGGAACGTCGACTGCACTTGCAATATCGAATTGGATTTTCCGGAATCCTTGCTCCTGGCTTATATTCACATAGGCCACTCATAAGAATAAGACGTTCAACTCCCTAAAACACGTGTAATTGAGAGAGTCAGAATATCAGTGCCTTGGGTAAATGCCTACCTTCAGGAGAAGATTACCAAATGAGTTTCAAACCTGTCCTCTGCGCTTCCCAAGATATTTAGGGAAAAGGGCCTTGTCGGCCACCGGACGGAACGCATCGTCAATTTCCATTAAAGGGTCCTCGCCTTGGACTTAGTTGGAAAGGTAGGTCTTCGGCATGTCCCTTGCTTGCGAACTTCTTTAGTAGGGCGGGAGGTCCCATTCCTCACCTTTACCCTTGTCCCCAGACTTCAGGATTTGAGTTCCTTTCTTCATTCTATTAGCTACTCCTTTTGACCGTCAGCCTCATTTTAGCGTTCCGTAGTGTGACAGTCAGAATCATACCATTAAATCAATTCCTACGGTTCTCAGGCAAAAGCTTAGCTTACTTCTTATCCTCTGCTTCGAGGGCTAATTTCCATAAGAGGATGCTCGGACAGTTAATCACTCGTGCACCTTCTGCGGATTCTAATGCATCTGATCTTTTTTGTCCCATTCTTCAGGAAAGCTATTGCCCAAGGTATCCCTCAATCCAGAAAGCTCCTTCACCATTAATGCCGTTGACGGCTTATTTTGACTATTGGGATACCTTAAAGGCAGAAAGGCAAAAAAGTAAATAACAGCCCCTTCTGATTCACTTGCTAACAGTGCTAGTCACCTCTGACTCTGCGGATTCATTTCATTAAGAAAGAGAGGCAATGAAATTGAAGAGGAAAGACCAGATCAACCAGTATACGGCCTTTGAAAGGCAAGCAACTAGTCTTGTCTTGATGCCGAGAAGGAGCTGGTTGACACATGAATCCATAGTAAAGAATCGGATAAGGAATGTGCTCTTACTGCTGCCATTAAGGAAATGAAATAGTTTTTATACGAGTAAGGGGTATGCACGGTTTAGGCTTTGCTTTGGAAAGCCAACCCGCGAGAAGAAGCAAGCTTGTCTCTTGAATTGCTCTTTTGAGTCGACTCTCAGGGGTAGCGGTGAATAGGAACTCTGCTTTCTTCTCGAACGGATATAGTCAGTGTGCCACGAGTGCTCCCTCTCTCTTTATTCTCACCCCTTCCTCTACACAGCCCTTCACCTTTGAAAAGGTCATAGCCCATTTCCGTCATCAAGTGAATGACTTTATAATCATGCAGCAAAACGGAGAGTGACGCTTCACGACCTTCATTCTTGTCGACAGTTGTGGGAACATCGAACTTTCGTAGAAGAGAACGTAAAGGAGGACGTCTAGTGGCAGGGCGTCTCCTCTTCCGTCTTCTCTCCGCCTTAGTGGCATCAACTGGTATGACCACGTTTGGAGAGATCTTGAGTCTTAGACATGGAACCTCTTCGAGAGAGACTCCTGATATTAAAGATGTGATCACTTTCCCGACCTTGCTTACTAGGGATGTAGCGAAAAGTGTTCTTCATGGTCAGCCTGCGACCTGCTTCAATATTATTATTTAAATTATCCGAGAAAGCCATTTGATCTGGAGGTGTAGGAGCAGGCTTTCGAAACTCCTTAGTTGGCTCCAAATAGAATGAATTTATAATCTGCATAGAATGCTTCTGTTGTCGTGAAAGGCTTGGTATTTGCAAAGATCCTCTTGCTTTCTCCTTCGGGAGTCTTGTACTTAAAACACTGATGCCATGTAGAGGGCTTTAGCGCTTTGTGCTCGTGCAGCCAAGGACGTCCCAAAAGAACAGAGGCATCGATGACGTGAAATGTGACATAAGTCATCATATCTTCGATCATTAACCGTAATCGGATGGTGCCTAGGGCTTGTTGACCGATTGGTTGAATCCTTTTATCATGCATTGGTTGGACTGAGATCATTGATAGTATATCCCAACTTCAGCAGCATCTTCAAAGGGATGATGTTTATCGCCGAAGTCTAACATGATTCTGGGTACAGGTATGTCTTCAAGACTTCCAGCCATCAACAAGGGCCGGTTGTGCAACTTAGTCCCCAGCAACAAGTCTTCATCTGATAATTCTATAGAACAGCATTGAGCCGTCGATGTGTCGATTTTTGCAACCTCCGCATTCTTTTCCTCAGGAAAGGACAGAGCTGTAATCAGCGCCTTTCTAAGATCTTCAGATAGACACAATGCGTCGTACACGCTTAGCAAGGAGGGTCTTTTCTTCAGATGGGCCATGACATTGTATTTGATCCTATCAGGGGAAGCTGTTTGGTTAGGTGGAGCTTGGTATGCCCCCACTGAAGGTGCTGGAGGCTGTACGTCAGGTAATTGAGTACCCAACCTTAGAGTTATCTTGTTGACATAAATTGGCTCCTCCGGGAAGTGGAGTTGGCCATCATCTTCGTCGAATACATCGATCGTGAGGCAAGAATAAGTCGCCATGTTGGATGCAGCCGCCTTCTTACCCTTCTTTATAGTCTTCAAGAGTTAGACGTCTATGGTTCCCTCATTTATCAGCCTTTTTATTTTGCGCTTCAGGACAAAGCAATCTTGGATCTTATGTCCCAAAACCCTGTGGTAAGGGCAATTCATCCCCTACACGATCTGCTTCATGTAGACGCTTAGAGTCTGGCAACTCGATGAGATTTAGTTCTCTCAATCCTTTGAATAAGTCATTTACTTCTTCGTCAGGTCCTTTGGACCCTCGCCTTTCTCCTTTAGAGACTTTGGGGGACCCTTCCCTGCACCAACAAATGCTGCCACCCTTATAGGGGATCTCTTTCTTTTTCTAAGAAAATAAAATTTCTTTCCTTAAATTTCTTTCCTAAGGGATTGCTTTCGCCCTTTTCGAAGGTTCTTTAATATCAAAATCAAGATCTCTGGAAAGGGATTTGTCTTTTGCAAGATTTCTACCATTTTTGCTTCATAGAGTGCGATTCCCTTCGGTTCCCTCAGTTTCCCTAAGGAAGCCTGAGGTTCCCTTCCCTGGTTAGGCGGTTAGGTTCCCTTCCCTAAGGTGCCTTGGGTTCCCTGAGTGGTCCCTTCCCTAAGCTAAGGTGCGCTTCCCACTTTGGTTCCTTTTCTTTTGACCCCTACTGAGATAGATAAAAGCTCTCAATCCCCTAGTGAGATAGACAAATTGTCTCCGAAGCCTAAAGAGAATGCCGATATAGAGAAAGATGCTGGCGAGGCCTTACGCCTCACCGATATCATCGTACCACCTCCTCCACAGTGGCCATAATAAGCTGCGTGAGTTGCCCCGGGTCCACTGTCGTCTCCAGAACCGCCCTGGTTAATGGTCGTCGTTGTCCCTCCAAGGCTTCAAAGTGTTGGTCTGTCAGCGTCCTTCACGTGCTCACCATCCTTCATGTCACAGCTCACTGTTCCTATAGACGATGCCAAAGGGGCTCTTGCTCTCCCCACGAGTCCCGATTGGTAGAAATGTGCTTGGGGAGCTGCAAGTTTGCCACACCACTTGCACGTCAACACAAGTTAAAGGGTGTCGGGCCGGCGTGACCCATCCGAGACTCAAGTCAGTCCTGGACCAAGGAGATGAGAGGAAGCGAATGAAGAGATGTGTGCACGAAAAGCATACTTTATTTTCGCAACCATGTTACCCTTTTATATTGAGACTTTGGACGACCCTGAAAGAATTGATGCGGCCGATTCCCTATCTTCATTTCTCATCTAGCTTGGCTATCGCTTGTCGATGAATCAAAGAGGTGTCTCTTTATGGTATGGAATAGGAACAGCTAGCCTATATCTCCGCTCTCGCTTGTCCTATCATCCGCGCTGAGCTTCTTTCATTTGTCAGTATGGGTAGGTAGAGTCCTTTGCTCGTATGCGCAGGCATGTATATATACGCACCAGTCTTCCTTCCTTCTTAGTGCACATGAAAGGGAAACCCTAACAGAGACTACCCACACGGTGATCAAAACTCTTCCTTCTCTACAAGGTTCCAAACCTTTCTTCAACACAAGCGGAAAATCGATCACAATAAATACGAAAGCTTCCAGGCTTTGAAGTGGGGGATGGCTTGTTCTTCTCCTTGTTCCCCATTAGCGTGGTGTACTTTGCTAACTCTTAATATTATAAGAGAAGAAAGATCGTAGAAAAGAATCCAGTAACTCTCACTTGAGTCAATTTCGTAAGAGAAGACGAACCGCTACCAGTAGTCCTTTCCCCACCTTCCCGTTAGAGACATTTTAACCAGAAAAAACTCCTTCAGCCGTACACGTACTACTCGGAATTCAAGGGTGAGGTCAATAGGAAGCGACTCATTCCTTGCCAAGGAGCGGTGCTATTGTAAACATGCATGGCTGGCTCTTCAAAAAGAAGGCTTTCTTTCTTCAGCAGTGCCTATCAATCATCTAGCAATGTAAGACTAACTGAAAGGGATCCGGTGCTTGCTTGTGACATAAGAAGTGCTCTCATCAAAGATTTTTCACTTGATCGATGGGGGGCTAGGCTAGCATTAGTGACTATTTATTCAGTCCCTCTAGTAGCATGATGCTAGGGGCGAAGAAGGATTTAGTTGTTCTCGATCGACTCTTCGTAAAGTGAAGATAGGTGGCTTGCTTCAGGTCGAGACCTAAGCCTAAACAGATTTCTTTCGATTTGGAAGTGCTTTCTTAATAAGAACTTCCTTCAACGGACCAGCGTGCGCTTGAATGCAACGCTTTTGAAAAAACGAAAGAAAGAAAAATGGGAAGCGCCATTGCATTGGAAGGATGCGAGCGGGAAGATCCATCTCAGACAGAGCAGACGAGGAAAGGAGCATCCCGTAGAAAGACTTGTCCAAAGGAACGGAGGAGAACAGCCGGGCACTTCTCCTACAGCTATGAGCGAAACCCATTCGATAGCGGATTCCAATGGCGCAATACATGGAGGTAGTGTAGATCGAGTGAAAGAAGATAAGGCAGGGCGGAGAAAGACTGATAGCTATTACTGGGCCTACTGAGTAAGGCGAGAGCACTAAAGATCATTCGATTGGGTCTTCCCTCGATATATAGACGAATGGAAAGCGTGTACTATTACTATTTGACTCAATTTCGTAAGAATCTCAGCATGAATTCGAGTTTCGTCTTGAGTATAATGATGTTGACATCCTTCCCCGGAACACATACTTTAAGGGGCGATCTTCTTTGGTATGGATGGGACTAAAGAGCTCTAACAGAAGAGCGGCAACAGCAAGGCTCTGAAAGTGAAAGACCTCATCCTACTGTCCTTACTAAAAGTAAAGCATCAAGAGCGGGCTTAAGTCGACCAAAAGTCGTTGCTTGCCTATCTCAGTAGAAGTCGATACTGCAATATCCCTTAGTAATGGGAGGGCACCGAAACTCGAATCCCAGTCCTCTAAGAAGAGCATCCTCTAACAAGGGTAAGCTTCCCCCCACCTTGGTCATCAGAGCCAAGAAGACCCTCAGCCAACAATTTACTCTTTAACTCAACTAGCCTTTCACCACAGCTGTTTCATCAACTACAGCAATATCCGATTACGCGCATTCTCCCTCTTTCGCATATCTTCACTCCTGTCAGATAGCTAGTAAGTAGTTCTAGCATTTCCAGTTGTGATAGTTGTTGTCCGAGCTCTTGTCCTTCCTCTGTGATTCAAGATAAAGAATATAGGCTAGAGTTGAAAAACCGAGTCAAAAGGGTATAGTGGAATCTCCGAACGAACACTACGAATCTGTATGCTCGTGCTTCCCCAATTAGCATCTCGCCTGATCGTCTGCTGAGTGAATAGCTGCAAGTGCTAGTTCAAGTCAGTCATAATTTGATGCGCGGGATCCTTACTGTGACGAGTAAGAAAAGAAGGTTGAAGTCAGGTTCCTCCCAGAGACATTAGTTGGTGCCGGGCTCTGCTTCGACGCTCCCCTCAACAACTTGACCCTACCTACCAACAGACTTGAGTACTACTTACTTGACTCGCCAGCCGGTCTTTCTTCAGCCACTGATTCGAACGATGAAACAAGAGTTGGAAGACCTTCTCATAGCCTGTTAATCTCCAGCCCTAGACCATACCAACTCGCTTCAGACTCACTCTCCAGCTCACAATTGATAAAGTGTTCAACTTCAAAGGTCGGAGATCTCGTGGATAGGAGGACTTTGCAAGTGCACCAATGTCCCAGAGGAAGGAAGAGTAGAGTTAGGGCGGGGCATGACATACCTTCACTCCAGGTGTACTGGTCTAAGTCCTAGATGAGAAAGGCGATGTTCGCTAACCACCTAACCATCAGTAGATCTGCTTTCCAGGGCTGGCTGGCTAGGAGACAGGAGACTTGCTTACCGGAACTCCTTCTTTCAACTATTCTCTGTTTTTTAGGAGGAGTGTAATGTAACTACGGGGGTCTTTGGTTGTTATGGGATGCTGGGATATGTCACATAGAGGTTATGGATTCCTCTTCTCAGGTTATTCATGCTTGAGTCTCTCAGGGCTCTTCGCCAGATTGGTTGTTAGCGGAAGTTTACGCGAGTCCCAGCCAGTGGAGAGCAGTTATGGTATGGAAGATATTCCAAGAAGCTGGTAAGGATATCAACATCCAAGGGATGTGGGGATTTAAATGATATTAGCGATGCAGATGATAAGTTAGGAGGGATAAGAGGGAATTACAAGCACTTTGGGTACGGAAGCGGTTCAGCATGGAAAGAGATTTAAAGTAAAAGAAGCTCAAATCAGTATACGCGAAAGGGACTCAACAAGACCAAATGACATATTTAACTCATACCCTCTCACCCCACGGAGCGTACGCCTTATATTAGCTGCTGTTGAGTCCCGTGCCCTGTAGTCATGCAGAGGTATGGTTTAGATACCCGAGCTAACCTTCAATTGCATTAGAAAGAACGGATGTTCAACGGTTATTATACGTGATATGTTTTAGTTCGGGATTCCTTTCGTTCCCTCCCCAACAGTCGAATATCTGAATGGCATTGCATACCTACGTCGTGAATGATTCACTCTTTCCATTCACTCTAATCTTTCGGTCGGGAATAAACATTCTAGCCTCTACTCTTCTAGGCGTTGCGCTCCGAACAGCAACAACAGCTTATACAGCCGGGAATTACAATCAGTATGAATACGCTATAGGCACTTATGTAAGGTAAGGTTCGGATAGGTTTTCTTTACCCTAGGCTGGAGCGGGAAGAGGAGGTCAGCTGAAGAACGTAACGGGTACCAGCTTTTGAACTAACCGTACTCAGACATTAGAGTGAATGGCTATCGTCCATTCAATTTATACCCTTTAAGTAAGTTGCTTGTAGGTAATGGCATTCAACTCTTCTCAAAAGGAAGGGCACCGGCGTCCAAATGTTGATTGTCCCGTCCCGAACTTAAACAAATAGGAATTCCCGCGAAAGAGCCAGCAACGGGCATTTGCTTATAAAGATCATGTGTCCCGATAAAGCGTACTGATCACTGACACAATTATACCTTTTCGGCAGCAGAAAGTTCCCGGTCGAGTTGAAACCATGACATATAAGAAGTGCCTTCCGGGCTTTAGTTACAGCAAATCCAGTCCGGGAGCTACGCCTTTCTCTTTCTTCCGATTATCTTTACACGACCATAGCCAGAAGAGCTACAGCCGTTACTAAAGTAAGAGATTAATACTCTAAAGATCAACCTTTCCCTCCACTTGACAAACATGGAGGTACAACTGAAAGATTCCATCCATCCCCCATATCCCAGCATCTCCATAGAAAGCCGTATTATATGATATTACTATCCTTCATCGTGCGTTTCCATGTGTGCGAGACCATAGGAGGATCAAACAGATCTTCCAAGTTAGGATCAGGTGCATAAGGAACCGTACAATACCATCGAACCCAAACCAACCACTTCTTAATCCAGTTGTGGTAAAGAGTGTATTCTAGGAAATCCGATTCATTATCATACCACAGGTACTCATTTGGAGGCAAGACTGATTCCTTAGGCTTGTACTTCACTCGTATCAGAATCCGAATTAAAGCAAACTGCTTAAGAATAGATTCATTCCGCTCCCGCGGGTCGAGTATATAAAGAACCTCTTTATCTGTCGGCCCTCTCCCGCACCTGCACCAGCAACATTCAGTTGGACGTAAGAGTCCAGAGAGAAAGAATTAGACTCCTTGTAGTTCAGCCCGCACCCTTGATGATGTACCTTGATTGCGCTTTCACTTAGGGAATCAACAACTTATTCAACCAGGGCTTAAGTAAAGAGGTGCGGAGGATAAACCTGATCTGCGGGACGGGACGCTCCCTCTTTTCCAACAGCTGAATCGGATGACTGAACTGCTAGCTCTGGAGAGCCTCATCAGAACCAACTTTCTGCATACCTAAATAATTCCCAATAAGACTGGTATAGTGAATGGTGTGCCTCCATCTTTGAAGGACTTGGTTGAATCTGCGCGATAGGAGAATCCGGGGAAGCGCTTAGGAACATTCAGAGCAAGTCAGCAGCTAGAGCAGGAAGAGAAGTTTGCCAAAGGCCTCTGAAAGATGGGACGAGACACACTTATTTTAGCTTCTCAGCCCTTCTATTTAAGTATAAGACCTCTGATCAGACTCATACTCTAGAGAGGGGAGACCCACGGAAGTACTCTTCTCTTTTGGGAATCAAATCCAAGAGCTGATTCGCACTCTAGATCTGGAGGCTACCTAGATGGTGAGGAGAAGGTTGGTGGTTTACCTGACGGGAGGCGTAAGCGGAAAGATTAAACTCACCACGGGGCTCAGACCACTATTACTCGCTTTCAGATCTGGTTGGGAAGAGTGAATCAAATAGTGAATATGCCGGGGCGCAATGATGAGTTGACTTGAGGCGCAGGAGGGGAATGAACATACATAAATTGATGCGCAGGGATTTGGAGTGTCCACATGCATGTGTTAAAGATAAGAGTCATGTCAGATTGATCGTGATAAAATGGTTAGTCCCCCTTTCCTCTTTGCAAAACCATGTTATTAAACATTGATTGTCTGGTAGGAAGTTGTGAGTCAAATCCTCAAATTCACGCCTCAAAACGAGTAAAAATGCCACCATTTCCCCTTCCTGGCCTGGCAGAACTGATAGCGGGTCTCAGTCTCTTCCTATAAATATAGGAAGTACGGGTCTCTCCTTCTCTCTCACTCTGGCAAGGACTGATGGATGGTACAAGACAAGACTGAACATATGGGCCCTTACTCGGAAGTATAGAGCCGATAATATGGATGGGCCTACCCGGAAGGAGTCTAGATCCTCACCTCAACTTGCTGGGATTTAGAAGCTCTTTACTCTCCTGGCTCAGCAGACAATGTTCCGGTGGCGTATGCCGTGCAGCTCCTCCACTCCAGTCATCCCTAGCTTCCGTTGTATATTGATTAGGAAACCACAATCAGATTAGCCCAGCGTGGGTTGACTCGCTCTTTCATTGAGTACCCCACATAGCGACCTTCCCTTGCCCCATCGAGGTCCAGTAGTAGCACACTAGAGGGAATTGTCCACGCATCTCGAGCACGGCAGAATGAGAAGAGATCTAAAGAGAGTACTCTATAGAATCCGAGTAGGCAGAAAAGAAGGCTAAGTAGCTGCTAACCTCTCTACAGAAAGCGCATAAGGGGTGGATAACGAAACTATATATTAACTTCACCAGCTTTGCTTCTGGAAGGTCCTTTGAAAGCAACTTCACCAGCTTTGCTTCGTACTTGAGTTGAGGTTGAGGTCCTTTGGAAAGAAATTCACCAGCTTTGCTTCGTACTTGAATGAATGGAAGGTCGGAGATAAATTCACCAGCTTCTTTGTTAGAGTAGGGCGGGCCGTACGTCTGGCACCTTCACTATCTATACCTACCCTCTCATTCGAGGCAGAGCGAGACTTCCGGACTTAATGACTGCTTGAAAGATTATTGTTCATCCGCTTGAAGTCATGTAAAGTCAAAGTATCAGAGGCACAGGAAAGAGCTGAAGCAGGAAGGAGATCTGATTAGCTAGAAGGAAGTGAGGGACGAGTGGTCCTTTCCCTTTGTCCGACTGCACGTAGCTACTTTGGCCGACTTGCACGTAGCTACTTTGTCCGACACGTAGCTAATAGAGCGGGCGAGGTCTCAAGGAACAAGGAACACAATGCCATCTAGTATTTGTGATAGCATAGAAGCATATTAGCTTCACGGTCTTTCTCTTTTCTTTCTTCTATTATACTAGAAAGGGCACTGAGGACGGAACAACAAAGCTGACACTCTAAGCCCTGGAAGAAGGTTAAGAAGAGAAGATGGATGACCTGAGCGGGACCTACTTTTGAATGGCTATCTCGGGAACCTACCTACGAATGGAACGTGACTGAGAGTAGATAGGTAGAGGAGAGAGAATCTTCTTTCTGTAAGAGCCCGGGAGAGTAGGATGAATGGGTATGAATTGATGTCAGAGGAAAGAGAGGACCGTGCCTTCAACTCATTCTTCTTCCTTGCCCTCCCTCTCTGCCTAAAGTCGGACCTATGAATACAATATGGAACCTCTATTTCCTAAAGTCGGACCCAACCCATGAATACAATACTGATTCCTCTCTGCCTAAAGTCGGACCCATTCACATACAATACTGAACCTGGGGCGGCTACCTGCTTTTCTCGCAGTAGTCTTTGTCTGCCATAAGAAAAGAAAGGTGCGGAGCCGAGGGGAACGAGAGCCTATGCCAGGTAGGACTTCAATAAAATCAATGTAGTAGCTCGGGCAGGTCGGGCATAATCAAGTGAAACTGCAGCCCTCAACTCAATTATAAATTATAAACTCGCAGCATCTTAAATCCACACCAATGCCCTCCGAAGAGCACATCCGCCTTGCTGCGTCTTAGCCCAAGGAGTACTATTTAAAGTATCGCGGTGGGTGCCTCTTATCTTATATAGGTTATCAAGTAGTCAAGTGGTGCTCTCCGAAGGACTTCTTCATTTCATTCCCACCCACCGCCCTGCTGATTAGTCCAAATTAAATCGCCCTCCTCGATTGGAACAGAGAACGAAGGGATGGTGAGATCTTGCCTATCATATTCTTTATGAGACTTCGCTAGCCTTCCGCTTTCTTAGGCAGAGTCCGGAGTGCCAGTAGAAGACAGGCGCAGAGAGGACAAGCGGGTAGGCGCGAGTAGGACCCTATGTAGTCGGGAAGGCTCTGAGGACGCTGATCTTCGTCAAGCCTGCATCTGTCCCTCAGTCCTCTACGTCACTGGGTCAACGGATTACGTCGCTCTCGCTCCGTCCTCATCCGGTCCTTCCCTTCTTCCGATCCATGGTCTTCCGCTCTTGAGGCCGTCCCTCGGGTCGCTATATTGAATTACTCGGGTCGGGCATCAGATTCCAAGTAGGTTAGGCTGGCTACTATCGCGGGCTTTCCTTTACGTCAAGTCGTCACTCGTTCCTCGCTCCGAGTTCTGGTTCTGGAGGGCAATGAAGTTGAACCGCTCCTATCGTCCCCAACATACATAAAGTACAGAAGACCTAAGTAACTTTCTGACCTGTAGAGAACTACACACTACAGGCATTGCCCTCCTTTCCTCAAGCTTGAATTAATCACTTGACTTCCCATCACTTGAAGCAGGTACCACAATCCTAGAACTTTGACCTTGAATAGTAGTAGTGCCCAGAGAAACGTTGCTTGAACACAGACCAGTACTTACTCTGTGCTCTTTTTATAAAATAAAGAAAGCCTGACTCCACCGCCTATCAAATAGTTCGACCGGCTCCAAGACTCTTGCTACTGAAAAGATGCCCCATTGACTCAGAATCCACACGAGTTGCAGAGGACTCAATCGCCTTTCCTGAATTCATCTAGGCTCCTCTGGTGAACTCCTTCAGAGCCGCTACACACCTACACGACAACTACAACTATTGAGACACATTCCCTCAGATCGGACTGCTAGCGGGATATTGCGCTTATTCGGCGAGAACCATTGCTGCTATTGTGGTACTTGCTGCTGCTATCGAGAACCATTCCACAGTGTATGGTACTTGCTGCTATACTATTGTAGTACTTGCTGCTATACTATTGTAGTACTTGCTGCTCTATATATACAAGATAATTGCTGAGGACTAGTAGAAGAGGATCTTCTTTGACATCCCCGTTCACCGCTACTTTGTATTGTAGCCCGTACTTAAACTCGCCTACTCGGCACCAACTTATTGAATTATCGTAGTCGCGTATTCCTGGCTGTACACGCTTCCTACCTTCGCTCGCTGTCAACTATCGTTGAACTTAGGGCAGGGACTGGATCGACTTGATCGATAGAACTCTTTTCTTTCCAACCCTTGATTCCGCCCGGCTTGGCAAGAAAGAGAAATCCATCATAGTATAGGACTCCCTACTACTCGCATAAAGAACCTAACACGCTATAGTAGACTCAACCATAACTCTCAGATCATAAACCCCAGATTATACTCCTAGCTGGACCGACGGCTGGTTGTACTCACTACAATACAAGTAGGCCCATCTGTACCATCTTACTGTCCCATCTTAGTAGTCCCATCTTACTTATTATTGGATTGGGGAAAGAATACCTGACAGTAGATCAGGAAGACCTAGTTGGGGAAAGAGATGACAGTAGATCAGGAAGACCTAGCACAGAACAAAACGATAGGCAGAGAACATTGGCAAGTCGTATAGAGGCAGACACGCCTCAAGATAGGCAGAGAAGCTATAGTAGAACGAGGCCCCGGACATCGTCGCTGCCCATATTGCTTTTCTCGCCTCCATTTGCATCCCCTAGAATATAATAGCTTACTTTTCCGCTAGCCACTACTGACTCCACTACCGCACCTTGATTGGCAGGCACGCCTTCGACCTTTCACCGGGTTATCGGAGACCTTGCCATAAGTCCAGGAACACACCAGACTGAAACGAAACCCTGACTGGGACTACTCCGCCTTGACTACGGAACCCATCTAAAGTCATTGAAAGACCAATCATACCTGACCCGCGTACTCGTTGGCTTCTTCACGTGCTCCAACTCTAACTCGCTCCATCTTCGATGCTTCGGATCGGCTTTGGAATAGCTAGTCCTACCTACGTACCTCTTTAGTCAGAATCGACCTATCTATCATAAAAGATAACGAGTTCCCAACTCAACTACAGATGAGGATCCTTCTAAGGCACCTCGAACACCAAGTAGGGAAGGACCGACTGCCGCTTCGCACCGCGGGTTTAAAATAGAGTTTCCTTATTATCACTCCTCAGTCTCTCTTCACGGATCTTCTTCTTTTCTCTGGTACCGCTATGACCGGGTAGGGTAGGGAGAGTCAAATATCTGGTACCGCTATGACCGGGTAGGGAGAGTCAAAGAGAGAGAAGTTTCGCTTGATAGTTGATTTCCCATAAGCAATCTCTGAGCTCTCTCATCTCAGTGCCGCACTACAGTATACGGTTCTCAATCTGAGAGATCTGCCAAGGAAACGATACTCACCGGGATCCAATTCAGAGTACAGGCAGAGAAGCAAACACAGTCACCCAGAATAAGACAGACAGGTTGTCGCTGCGCTCACTAAGCAAGGAGAAGCTACTCCTACTATCCAGAAAGACCACATATTATATTATAAGCCGCTCCCTATAACTCGATTACTTGGACTCCTTTCATTTCTTCAGCAGAGTCTATCGCCTACAATAAGGAGCCAGCTGCTTTCTCATCCTATAAGTCAGTCAGTTGCTGCAAAGTACAGAATAAGGCCATTCGGGTCGGGATCCTTCCTTATTTGACAGAAGGCCGGGTACCACAAAAGAGAATCAACCGATTCCCGGGCCAGGAGCTACTTATTGAGGACGACTTCCCCTCAACCAGGACTAAATTCATTCTCGGCCCAGATTGATCTGGAAAAGAACCACTTATCTACTCAGAAAGCATGACTAACTGACCACGGCTTAATAAGAAGACACCACTCGAGCTCTATGCGAGGGAGCGTCAATCAAACCTCTGAATTTGCCTCTTTGACCGCTTTACTTTTGTCAATCCATTCTTTGGAAGAGCATCTTTCAGCCTTTATGGGCAGTAGAGAGTTCCATTAAACTGAGAATTCACTTCACATAGGGAAGAGTCGGAATGCCATGTTCCCCAGGCCCAGTCGGGAATGCCATGTTCCCCAGGCCCAGTCGGATAGAACAATGAAAGACTCAAGGCTCGACCCCAATAACTATAACTTTGAGATCCCGCTCATGCTCTAACTGAACTAGGAAAAAAGAGTACCAGGCAAACCACTGATATAGTCCTCCGACCTCGACAGCACACACATAAAGAACATACAGTACCATGAGCTAAAGAAAGACCTATCCTGTGCACTCCAACCAGACCTTATAAAACCAGCCTCACCACCCGTAACCGTACTCCTTCTACTAAGACCAGCCTCACCATCCGTAACCGTACTCTTTCTACTAACAATAATCTACGCAACCAGACCAAGATTAGCTATCTACCGATTCCTTCTTCAACCAGAAATGGGCACTGAGCTTAGCACGTGTGCTGGCCGGGCTCAAAGAGCTCTACCACGTATGGAAATTACTAATCTCCCTTGCCATTTTACAATCATTCTACTGAAGGCTCATCTTAAAGAGAGTAGCGACTGAAAGAATCACTCTTACTCCTCGCTAGCTACATTCGATAGTTGCTCGATCGGCATATTCAGTCTTAGTAGGATTCACTTGATTCACTTGCAGACCGGCTAAATGCGCACGAGTAGAGAATAGATTTCCCGATCTCGTCACCATCCGCCCCTCCTTTCCCATTTGCATTCCCGCAGTTCCCTAACTGAGACTGACCCTGGTCCTCCACACATTGCTATAGTATAGCATCACTATGTGCTCCGGCTCTAACCACCCTTACCCTCACCCTCATAAGAGGCTCGGTCGCATAGGCCGTGTCAACCATCTCATTTCCCCCTTCAACAGCTATTCCTAGATCAACAGACAGAATGAATACTAGAAGCAGTCTCATACACCATCTATTAACAGAAAGAAAGGGAGAGGATCGCGGTGGAATGAGGATCGTCCGATCCGAGGGGCGACTGGAAGGAGCGAAGGAAACCACGAACTACCCCTTGCGGCTTCCCTTCACTTCATTGAATTCCGGAACTTTATTTAACACAGCACTTGACTTCTTCCACGAACTCAGCCACATTACGGACTTCCCCCACGAGGAAAGAAGAATAAAGAGAGCCTTAACTCCACATTCATTCACGCTCAAGGCTCAATAAATGCCTATCGATGTCTCTCCCATTCATTAGTACCCCACTCTATGAGCCTATCAGGCCATGCCTCGCTTTATAGAGCGTCCTCTTGGAACGCAGTGAATCGCTCCACTGTGACACCTATCGAAGTAGCTCTCTCTGCTTAAGCTAAATTCATTCGTTCCCGAAGTCTGTCCTCACCCATGTGGTCCTCCTTCCTCTCCGCTATCTTAACTCTTCGCTTTTCCTACTCTCCCGTCTGCTTATATGGGTGGCATAACTCGCCAGGCTTATGCTTGTCTTCTCTGCCCTCTCGGTTTGATTGGCTGGCATTCCTCTGCTCACCGCGGAGTGGGGATTTCTAAAGGATGTGAAAGGAGCGGATAAGCCGAAGCACCCATTATTAAATGAGCGCAGCGAAGACTGAAATTAAAGAATGAAGACTGAAATTCATATGGCAGCCATCTTGATTTTAACGAACTTGAGAATTCTTTATTTTAACGCGCTCCAGAAGTGAAGTTATGCGCTGGAACATAGTGAATCGCTCCGCACCTCGTAGAAAGAGTGCCGTATTGGTCTCAGGTTCGGGAAGGAATGAAACTCTGACGCTGGATCCAACTTCCTAATTATGATCCGGGCACAAAGGAGCGGAGGGCAAACTTCCTCACGTGGGGACTCTCCGATCTCTTCTTCTGTTCGCTTCGCCTCTTACTTTAGTCGGCCACCACGGCATCACAGTCGCATGTCGAGCACCAAGGACTCTAGACTGGCTTCGCTCCATTTCATGCCCAAGTGAGAGAGCTGCGAGTCAGAAGTTCGGGATCCAATGAAGAGGCTATCTGTCATGCCAGTGATAGGCGAGATGAGGAGCGAACGATAGTGACACGGAGCTTCGCTAGTTCATCTGCTGCCCTCATCTATCTAACTAGGGCGAGGCACCTCCGAAGCAGTAGCCAAGCCAAGTACGCGTCATAAAGAAGGGACGAGGTCAGACCCGAATACAAGTAAATAGGAGGAGGGAAGAAGCGAGCGGTTGGTTCACTTCGTCGATGCACCTCGTAAGTTCCCCAGCGGGTTGCACTTCGAGCTCCACAGCGTTGTGTGAGGCGATAGTTTAGGGGCGGAAGGTGGGGGCCTAGGGGGTCATTCTTGAACGAAGGAGATATCTCACTCGTTATGTGAGTCAATCGCAATTCTTGAACCCAACTCTGAGCTACTTATTTCAGTTCAAGCGGATAGACCAGCGTCGTAAAGAACCCAATCAAGGGGCGAGGAGCGAGCGATGAATTGAATTCCAATCTGACCCACGAAAGGTTGGAAAAGAGGTAGCTCGGGAACGATAGCGAAGGCGGGGAATCTCAGTCCTCTACCGGAGATGCACAGTTGGAGGCTTATGAAGGGTCATCTCACACACATCTTTTATATAATAAGAAAGGTGCGACTACTGATGACCGGCTTGCTTCCCTTGGAGTCGTTGCACTCGTTCCTTACCTTATAAAGAACTAATAAGGCACCAATTTCTTTAAGCCAAGTCCAGAAGTGAATCGTTCAAAGTCTTCGCTCAAAGCAATCGCAACTGATACGATAAATCAAGATAGATATGAGGAGTCCTTCGCTACCTGTCCCATTCGCACCCGAGAGACCAGTACAACCTTGCCTTCCCAGTGAGATTAACGAGGATTGGTGCCTTATTAGTTCTTTATAAGGTAAGGAACGAGTGCAACGACTCCAAGGAAGCAAGCCGGTCATCAGTAGTCGCACCTTTCTTATTATATAAAAGATGTGTGAGATGACCCTTCATAAGCCTCCAACTGTGCATCTCCGGTAGAGGACTGAGATTCCCCGCCTTCGCTATCGTTCCCGAGCTACCTCTTTTCCAACCTTTCGTGGGTCAGATTGGAATTCAATTCATCGCTCGCTCCTCGCCCCTTGATTGGGTTCTTTACGACGCTGGTCTATCCGCTTGAACTGAAATAAGTAGCTCAGAGTTGGGTTCAAGAATTGCGATTGACTCACATAACGAGTGAGATATCTCCTTCGTTCAAGAATGACCCCCTAGGCCCCCACCTTCCGCCCCTAAACTATCGCCTCACACAACGCTGTGGAGCTCGAAGTGCAACCCGCTGGGGAACTTACGAGGTGCATCGACGAAGTGAACCAACCGCTCGCTTCTTCCCTCCTCCTATTTACTTGTATTCGGGTCTGACCTCGTCCCTTCTTTATGACGCGTACTTGGCTTGGCTACTGCTTCGGAGGTGCCTCGCCCTAGTTAGATAGATGAGGGCAGCAGATGAACTAGCGAAGCTCCGTGTCACTATCGTTCGCTCCTCATCTCGCCTATCACTGGCATGACAG
The DNA here is from genome assembly GCA_025175895.1 of Wurfbainia villosa. Lineage (NCBI taxonomy): Eukaryota > Viridiplantae > Streptophyta > Magnoliopsida > Zingiberales > Zingiberaceae > Wurfbainia > Wurfbainia villosa. The sequence goes on from JAKLTH010000158.1 coordinate 990,373, forward strand.
ATAGCCTCTTCATTGGATCCCGAACTTCTGACTCGCAGCTCTCTCACTTGGGCATGAAATGGAGCGAAGCCAGTCTAGAGTCCTTGGTGCTCGACATGCGACTGTGATGCCGTGGTGGCCGACTAAAGTAAGAGGCGAAGCGAACAGAAGAAGAGAGCGATCGGAGAGTCCCCACGTGAGGAAGTTTGCCCTCCGCTCCTTTGTGCCCGGATCATAATTAGGAAGTTGGATCCAGCGTCAGAGTTTCATTCCTTCCCGAACCTGAGACCAATACGGCACTCTTTCTACGAGGTGCGGAGCGATTCACTATGTTCCAGCGCATAACTTCACTTCTGGAGCGCGTTAAAATAAAGAATTCTCAAGTTCGTTAAAATCAAGATGGCTGCCATATGAATTTCAGTCTTCATTCTTTAATTTCAGTCTTCGCTGCGCTCATTTAATAATGGGTGCTTCGGCTTATCCGCTCCTTTCACATCCTTTAGAAATCCCCACTCCGCGGTGAGCAGAGGAATGCCAGCCAATCAAACCGAGAGGGCAGAGAAGACAAGCATAAGCCTGGCGAGTTATGCCACCCATATAAGCAGACGGGAGAGTAGGAAAAGCGAAGAGTTAAGATAGCGGAGAGGAAGGAGGACCACATGGGTGAGGACAGACTTCGGGAACGAATGAATTTAGCTTAAGCAGAGAGAGCTACGATAGGTGTCACAGTGGAGCGATTCACTGCGTTCCAAGAGGACGCTCTATAAAGCGAGGCATGGCCTGATAGGCTCATAGAGTGGGGTACTAATGAATGGGAGAGACATCGATAGGCATTTATTGAGCCTTGAGCGTGAATGAATGTGGAGTTAAGGCTCTCTTTATTCTTCTTTCCTCGTGGGGGAAGTCCGTAATGTGGCTGAGTTCGTGGAAGAAGTCAAGTGCTGTGTTAAATAAAGTTCCGGAATTCAATGAAGTGAAGGGAAGCCGCAAGGGGTAGTTCGTGGTTTCCTTCGCTCCTTCCAGTCGCCCCTCGGATCGGACGATCCTCATTCCACCGCGATCCTCTCCCTTTCTTTCTGTTAATAGATGGTGTATGAGACTGCTTCTAGTATTCATTCTGTCTGTTGATCTAGGAATAGCTGTTGAAGGGGGAAATGAGATGGTTGACACGGCCTATGCGACCGAGCCTCTTATGAGGGTGAGGGTAAGGGTGGTTAGAGCCGGAGCACATAGTGATGCTATACTATAGCAATGTGTGGAGGACCAGGGTCAGTCTCAGTTAGGGAACTGCGGGAATGCAAATGGGAAAGGAGGGGCGGATGGTGACGAGATCGGGAAATCTATTCTCTACTCGTGCGCATTTAGCCGGTCTGCAAGTGAATCAAGTGAATCCTACTAAGACTGAATATGCCGATCGAGCAACTATCGAATGTAGCTAGCGAGGAGTAAGAGTGATTCTTTCAGTCGCTACTCTCTTTAAGATGAGCCTTCAGTAGAATGATTGTAAAATGGCAAGGGAGATTAGTAATTTCCATACGTGGTAGAGCTCTTTGAGCCAGCACACGTGCTAAGCTCAGTGCCCATTTCTGGTTGAAGAAGGAATCGGTAGATAGCTAATCTTGGTCTGGTTGCGTAGATTATTGTTAGTAGAAAGAGTACGGTTACGGATGGTGAGGCTGGTCTTAGTAGAAGGAGTACGGTTACGGGTGGTGAGGCTGGTTTTATAAGGTCTGGTTGGAGTGCACAGGATAGGTCTTTCTTTAGCTCATGGTACTGTATGTTCTTTATGTGTGTGCTGTCGAGGTCGGAGGACTATATCAGTGGTTTGCCTGGTACTCTTTTTTCCTAGTTCAGTTAGAGCATGAGCGGGATCTCAAAGTTATAGTTATTGGGGTCGAGCCTTGAGTCTTTCATTGTTCTATCCGACTGGGCCTGGGGAACATGGCATTCCCGACTGGGCCTGGGGAACATGGCATTCCGACTCTTCCCTATGTGAAGTGAATTCTCAGTTTAATGGAACTCTCTACTGCCCATAAAGGCTGAAAGATGCTCTTCCAAAGAATGGATTGACAAAAGTAAAGCGGTCAAAGAGGCAAATTCAGAGGTTTGATTGACGCTCCCTCGCATAGAGCTCGAGTGGTGTCTTCTTATTAAGCCGTGGTCAGTTAGTCATGCTTTCTGAGTAGATAAGTGGTTCTTTTCCAGATCAATCTGGGCCGAGAATGAATTTAGTCCTGGTTGAGGGGAAGTCGTCCTCAATAAGTAGCTCCTGGCCCGGGAATCGGTTGATTCTCTTTTGTGGTACCCGGCCTTCTGTCAAATAAGGAAGGATCCCGACCCGAATGGCCTTATTCTGTACTTTGCAGCAACTGACTGACTTATAGGATGAGAAAGCAGCTGGCTCCTTATTGTAGGCGATAGACTCTGCTGAAGAAATGAAAGGAGTCCAAGTAATCGAGTTATAGGGAGCGGCTTATAATATAATATGTGGTCTTTCTGGATAGTAGGAGTAGCTTCTCCTTGCTTAGTGAGCGCAGCGACAACCTGTCTGTCTTATTCTGGGTGACTGTGTTTGCTTCTCTGCCTGTACTCTGAATTGGATCCCGGTGAGTATCGTTTCCTTGGCAGATCTCTCAGATTGAGAACCGTATACTGTAGTGCGGCACTGAGATGAGAGAGCTCAGAGATTGCTTATGGGAAATCAACTATCAAGCGAAACTTCTCTTTGACTCTCCCTACCCGGTCATAGCGGTACCAGATATTTGACTCTCCCTACCCTACCCGGTCATAGCGGTACCAGAGAAAAGAAGAAGATCCGTGAAGAGAGACTGAGGAGTGATAATAAGGAAACTCTATTTTAAACCCGCGGTGCGAAGCGGCAGTCGGTCCTTCCCTACTTGGTGTTCGAGGTGCCTTAGAAGGATCCTCATCTGTAGTTGAGTTGGGAACTCGTTATCTTTTATGATAGATAGGTCGATTCTGACTAAAGAGGTACGTAGGTAGGACTAGCTATTCCAAAGCCGATCCGAAGCATCGAAGATGGAGCGAGTTAGAGTTGGAGCACGTGAAGAAGCCAACGAGTACGCGGGTCAGGTATGATTGGTCTTTCAATGACTTTAGATGGGTTCCGTAGTCAAGGCGGAGTAGTCCCAGTCAGGGTTTCGTTTCAGTCTGGTGTGTTCCTGGACTTATGGCAAGGTCTCCGATAACCCGGTGAAAGGTCGAAGGCGTGCCTGCCAATCAAGGTGCGGTAGTGGAGTCAGTAGTGGCTAGCGGAAAAGTAAGCTATTATATTCTAGGGATGCAAATGGAGGCGAGAAAAGCAATATGGGCAGCGACGATGTCCGGGGCCTCGTTCTACTATAGCTTCTCTGCCTATCTTGAGGCGTGTCTGCCTCTATACGACTTGCCAATGTTCTCTGCCTATCGTTTTGTTCTGTGCTAGGTCTTCCTGATCTACTGTCATCTCTTTCCCCAACTAGGTCTTCCTGATCTACTGTCAGGTATTCTTTCCCAATCCAATAATAAGTAAGATGGGACTACTAAGATGGGACAGTAAGATGGTACAGATGGGCCTACTTGTATTGTAGTGAGTACAACCAGCCGTCGGTCCAGCTAGGAGTATAATCTGGGGTTTATGATCTGAGAGTTATGGTTGAGTCTACTATAGCGTGTTAGGTTCTTTATGCGAGTAGTAGGAGTCCTATACTATGATGGATTTCTCTTTCTTGCCAAGCCGGGCGGAATCAAGGGTTGGAAAGAAAAGAGTTCTATCGATCAAGTCGATCCAGTCCCTGCCCTAAGTTCAACGATAGTTGACAGCGAGCGAAGGTAGGAAGCGTGTACAGCCAGGAATACGCGACTACGATAATTCAATAAGTTGGTGCCGAGTAGGCGAGTTTAAGTACGGGCTACAATACAAAGTAGCGGTGAACGGGGATGTCAAAGAAGATCCTCTTCTACTAGTCCTCAGCAATTATCTTGTATATATAGAGCAGCAAGTACTACAATAGTATAGCAGCAAGTACTACAATAGTATAGCAGCAAGTACCATACACTGTGGAATGGTTCTCGATAGCAGCAGCAAGTACCACAATAGCAGCAATGGTTCTCGCCGAATAAGCGCAATATCCCGCTAGCAGTCCGATCTGAGGGAATGTGTCTCAATAGTTGTAGTTGTCGTGTAGGTGTGTAGCGGCTCTGAAGGAGTTCACCAGAGGAGCCTAGATGAATTCAGGAAAGGCGATTGAGTCCTCTGCAACTCGTGTGGATTCTGAGTCAATGGGGCATCTTTTTCAGTAGCAAGAGTCTTGGAGCCGGTCGAACTATTTGATAGGCGGTGGAGTCAGGCTTTCTTTATTTTATAAAAGAGCACAGAGTAAGTACTGGTCTGTGTTCAAGCAACGTTTCTCTGGGCACTACTACTATTCAAGGTCAAAGTTCTAGGATTGTGGTACCTGCTTCAAGTGATGGGAAGTCAAGTGATTAATTCAAGCTTGAGGAAAGGAGGGCAATGCCTGTAGTGTGTAGTTCTCTACAGGTCAGAAAGTTACTTAGGTCTTCTGTACTTTATGTATGTTGGGGACGATAGGAGCGGTTCAACTTCATTGCCCTCCAGAACCAGAACTCGGAGCGAGGAACGAGTGACGACTTGACGTAAAGGAAAGCCCGCGATAGTAGCCAGCCTAACCTACTTGGAATCTGATGCCCGACCCGAGTAATTCAATATAGCGACCGAGGGACGGCCTCAAGAGCGGAAGACCATGGATCGGAAGAAGGGAAGGACCGGATGAGGACGGAGCGAGAGCGACGTAATCCGTTGACCCAGTGACGTAGAGGACTGAGGACAGATGCAGGCTTGACGAAGATCAGCGTCCTCAGAGCCTTCCCGACTACATAGGGTCCTACTCGCGCCTACCCGCTTGTCCTCTCTGCGCCTGTCTTCTACTGGCACTCCGGACTCTGCCTAAGAAAGCGGAAGGCTAGCGAAGTCTCATAAAGAATATGATAGGCAAGATCTCACCATCCCTTCGTTCTCTGTTCCAATCGAGGAGGGCGATTTAATTTGGACTAATCAGCAGGGCGGTGGGTGGGAATGAAATGAAGAAGTCCTTCGAGAGCACCACTTGACTACTTGATAACCTATATAAGATAAGAGGCACCCACCGCGATACTTTAAATAGTACTCCTTGGGCTAAGACGCAGCAAGGCGGATGTGCTCTTCGGAGGGCATTGGTGTGGATTTAAGATGCTGCGAGTTTATAATTTATAATTGAGTTGAGGGCTGCAGTTTCACTTGATTATGCCCGACCTGCCCGAGCTACTACATTGATTTTATTGAAGTCCTACCTGGCATAGGCTCTCGTTCCCCTCGGCTCCGCACCTTTCTTTTCTTATGGCAGACAAAGACTACTGCGAGAAAAGCAGGTAGCCGCCCCAGGTTCAGTATTGTATGTGAATGGGTCCGACTTTAGGCAGAGAGGAATCAGTATTGTATTCATGGGTTGGGTCCGACTTTAGGAAATAGAGGTTCCATATTGTATTCATAGGTCCGACTTTAGGCAGAGAGGGAGGGCAAGGAAGAAGAATGAGTTGAAGGCACGGTCCTCTCTTTCCTCTGACATCAATTCATACCCATTCATCCTACTCTCCCGGGCTCTTACAGAAAGAAGATTCTCTCTCCTCTACCTATCTACTCTCAGTCACGTTCCATTCGTAGGTAGGTTCCCGAGATAGCCATTCAAAAGTAGGTCCCGCTCAGGTCATCCATCTTCTCTTCTTAACCTTCTTCCAGGGCTTAGAGTGTCAGCTTTGTTGTTCCGTCCTCAGTGCCCTTTCTAGTATAATAGAAGAAAGAAAAGAGAAAGACCGTGAAGCTAATATGCTTCTATGCTATCACAAATACTAGATGGCATTGTGTTCCTTGTTCCTTGAGACCTCGCCCGCTCTATTAGCTACGTGTCGGACAAAGTAGCTACGTGCAAGTCGGCCAAAGTAGCTACGTGCAGTCGGACAAAGGGAAAGGACCACTCGTCCCTCACTTCCTTCTAGCTAATCAGATCTCCTTCCTGCTTCAGCTCTTTCCTGTGCCTCTGATACTTTGACTTTACATGACTTCAAGCGGATGAACAATAATCTTTCAAGCAGTCATTAAGTCCGGAAGTCTCGCTCTGCCTCGAATGAGAGGGTAGGTATAGATAGTGAAGGTGCCAGACGTACGGCCCGCCCTACTCTAACAAAGAAGCTGGTGAATTTATCTCCGACCTTCCATTCATTCAAGTACGAAGCAAAGCTGGTGAATTTCTTTCCAAAGGACCTCAACCTCAACTCAAGTACGAAGCAAAGCTGGTGAAGTTGCTTTCAAAGGACCTTCCAGAAGCAAAGCTGGTGAAGTTAATATATAGTTTCGTTATCCACCCCTTATGCGCTTTCTGTAGAGAGGTTAGCAGCTACTTAGCCTTCTTTTCTGCCTACTCGGATTCTATAGAGTACTCTCTTTAGATCTCTTCTCATTCTGCCGTGCTCGAGATGCGTGGACAATTCCCTCTAGTGTGCTACTACTGGACCTCGATGGGGCAAGGGAAGGTCGCTATGTGGGGTACTCAATGAAAGAGCGAGTCAACCCACGCTGGGCTAATCTGATTGTGGTTTCCTAATCAATATACAACGGAAGCTAGGGATGACTGGAGTGGAGGAGCTGCACGGCATACGCCACCGGAACATTGTCTGCTGAGCCAGGAGAGTAAAGAGCTTCTAAATCCCAGCAAGTTGAGGTGAGGATCTAGACTCCTTCCGGGTAGGCCCATCCATATTATCGGCTCTATACTTCCGAGTAAGGGCCCATATGTTCAGTCTTGTCTTGTACCATCCATCAGTCCTTGCCAGAGTGAGAGAGAAGGAGAGACCCGTACTTCCTATATTTATAGGAAGAGACTGAGACCCGCTATCAGTTCTGCCAGGCCAGGAAGGGGAAATGGTGGCATTTTTACTCGTTTTGAGGCGTGAATTTGAGGATTTGACTCACAACTTCCTACCAGACAATCAATGTTTAATAACATGGTTTTGCAAAGAGGAAAGGGGGACTAACCATTTTATCACGATCAATCTGACATGACTCTTATCTTTAACACATGCATGTGGACACTCCAAATCCCTGCGCATCAATTTATGTATGTTCATTCCTCCTGCGCCTCAAGTCAACTCATCATTGCGCCCCGGCATATTCACTATTTGATTCACTCTTCCCAACCAGATCTGAAAGCGAGTAATAGTGGTCTGAGCCCCGTGGTGAGTTTAATCTTTCCGCTTACGCCTCCCGTCAGGTAAACCACCAACCTTCTCCTCACCATCTAGGTAGCCTCCAGATCTAGAGTGCGAATCAGCTCTTGGATTTGATTCCCAAAAGAGAAGAGTACTTCCGTGGGTCTCCCCTCTCTAGAGTATGAGTCTGATCAGAGGTCTTATACTTAAATAGAAGGGCTGAGAAGCTAAAATAAGTGTGTCTCGTCCCATCTTTCAGAGGCCTTTGGCAAACTTCTCTTCCTGCTCTAGCTGCTGACTTGCTCTGAATGTTCCTAAGCGCTTCCCCGGATTCTCCTATCGCGCAGATTCAACCAAGTCCTTCAAAGATGGAGGCACACCATTCACTATACCAGTCTTATTGGGAATTATTTAGGTATGCAGAAAGTTGGTTCTGATGAGGCTCTCCAGAGCTAGCAGTTCAGTCATCCGATTCAGCTGTTGGAAAAGAGGGAGCGTCCCGTCCCGCAGATCAGGTTTATCCTCCGCACCTCTTTACTTAAGCCCTGGTTGAATAAGTTGTTGATTCCCTAAGTGAAAGCGCAATCAAGGTACATCATCAAGGGTGCGGGCTGAACTACAAGGAGTCTAATTCTTTCTCTCTGGACTCTTACGTCCAACTGAATGTTGCTGGTGCAGGTGCGGGAGAGGGCCGACAGATAAAGAGGTTCTTTATATACTCGACCCGCGGGAGCGGAATGAATCTATTCTTAAGCAGTTTGCTTTAATTCGGATTCTGATACGAGTGAAGTACAAGCCTAAGGAATCAGTCTTGCCTCCAAATGAGTACCTGTGGTATGATAATGAATCGGATTTCCTAGAATACACTCTTTACCACAACTGGATTAAGAAGTGGTTGGTTTGGGTTCGATGGTATTGTACGGTTCCTTATGCACCTGATCCTAACTTGGAAGATCTGTTTGATCCTCCTATGGTCTCGCACACATGGAAACGCACGATGAAGGATAGTAATATCATATAATACGGCTTTCTATGGAGATGCTGGGATATGGGGGATGGATGGAATCTTTCAGTTGTACCTCCATGTTTGTCAAGTGGAGGGAAAGGTTGATCTTTAGAGTATTAATCTCTTACTTTAGTAACGGCTGTAGCTCTTCTGGCTATGGTCGTGTAAAGATAATCGGAAGAAAGAGAAAGGCGTAGCTCCCGGACTGGATTTGCTGTAACTAAAGCCCGGAAGGCACTTCTTATATGTCATGGTTTCAACTCGACCGGGAACTTTCTGCTGCCGAAAAGGTATAATTGTGTCAGTGATCAGTACGCTTTATCGGGACACATGATCTTTATAAGCAAATGCCCGTTGCTGGCTCTTTCATCGCGGAATTCCTATTTGTTTAAGTTCTGGACGGGACAATCAACATTTGGACGCCGGTGCCCTTCCTTTTGAGAAGAGTTGAATGCCATTACCTACAAGCAACTTACTTAAAGGGTATAAATTGAATGGACGATAGCCATTCACTCTAATGTCTGAGTACGGTTAGTTCAAAAGCTGGTACCCGTTACGTTCTTCAGCTGACCTCCTCTTCCCGCTCCAGCCTAGGGTAAAGAAAACCAATCCGAACCTTACCTTACATAATTGCCTATAGCGTATTCATACTGATTGTAATTCCCGGCTGTATAAGCTGTTGTTGCTGTTCGTTTATTCCCGACCGAAAGATTAGAGTGAATGGAAAGAGTGAATCATTCACGACGTAGGTATGCAATGCCATTCAGATATTCGACTGTTGGGGAGGGAACGAAAGGAATCCCGAACTAAAACATATCACGTATAATAACCGTTGAACATCCGTTCTTTCTAATGCAATTGAAGGTTAGCTCGGGTATCTAAACCATACCTCTGCATGACTACATGGCACGGGAATCAACAGCAGCTAATATAAGGCGTACGCTCCGTGGGGTGAGAGGGTATGAGTTAAATATGTCATTTGGTCTTGTTGAGTCCCTTTCGCGTATACTGATTTGAGCTTCTTTTACTTTAAATCTCTTTCCATGCTGAACCGCTTCCGTACCCAAAGTGCTTGTAATTCCCTCTTATCCCTCCTAACTTATCATCTGCATCGCTAATATCATTTAAATCCCCACATCCCTTGGATGTTGATATCCTTACCAGCTTCTTGGAATATCTTCCATACCATAACTGCTCTCCACTGGCTGGGACTCGCGTAAACTTCCGCTAACAACCAATCTGGCGAAGAGCCCTGAGAGACTCAAGCATGAATAACCTGAGAAGAGGAATCCATAACCTCTATGTGACATATCCCAGCATCCCATAACAACCAAAGACCCCTAGTTACATTACACTCCTCCTAAAAAACAGAGAATAGTTGAAAGAAGGAGTTCCGGTAAGCAAGTCTCCTGTCTCCTAGCCAGCCAGCCCTGGAAAGCAGATCTACTGATGGTTAGGTGGTTAGCGAACATCGCCTTTCTCATCTAGGACTTAGACCAGTACACCTGGAGTGAAGGTATGTCATGCCCCGCCCTAACTCTACTCTTCCTTCCTCTGGGACATTGGTGCACTTGCAAAGTCCTCCTATCCACGAGATCTCCGACCTTTGAAGTTGAACACTTTATCAATTGTGAGCTGGAGAGTGAGTCTGAAGCGAGTTGGTATGGTCTAGGGCTGAGATTAACAGGCTATGAGAAGGTCTTCCAACTCTTGTTTCATCGTTCGAATCAGTGGCTGAAGAAAGACCGGCTGGCGAGTCAAGTAAGTAGTACTCAAGTCTGTTGGTAGGTAGGGTCAAGTTGTTGAGGGGAGCGTCGAAGCAGAGCCCGGCACCAACTAATGTCTCTGGGAGGAACCTGACTTCAACCTTCTTTTCTTACTCGTCACAGTAAGGATCCCGCGCATCAAATTATGACTGACTTGAACTAGCACTTGCAGCTATTCACTCAGCAGACGATCAGGCGAGATGCTAATTGGGGAAGCACGAGCATACAGATTCGTAGTGTTCGTTCGGAGATTCCACTATACCCTTTTGACTCGGTTTTTCAACTCTAGCCTATATTCTTTATCTTGAATCACAGAGGAAGGACAAGAGCTCGGACAACAACTATCACAACTGGAAATGCTAGAACTACTTACTAGCTATCTGACAGGAGTGAAGATATGCGAAAGAGGGAGAATGCGCGTAATCGGATATTGCTGTAGTTGATGAAACAGCTGTGGTGAAAGGCTAGTTGAGTTAAAGAGTAAATTGTTGGCTGAGGGTCTTCTTGGCTCTGATGACCAAGGTGGGGGGAAGCTTACCCTTGTTAGAGGATGCTCTTCTTAGAGGACTGGGATTCGAGTTTCGGTGCCCTCCCATTACTAAGGGATATTGCAGTATCGACTTCTACTGAGATAGGCAAGCAACGACTTTTGGTCGACTTAAGCCCGCTCTTGATGCTTTACTTTTAGTAAGGACAGTAGGATGAGGTCTTTCACTTTCAGAGCCTTGCTGTTGCCGCTCTTCTGTTAGAGCTCTTTAGTCCCATCCATACCAAAGAAGATCGCCCCTTAAAGTATGTGTTCCGGGGAAGGATGTCAACATCATTATACTCAAGACGAAACTCGAATTCATGCTGAGATTCTTACGAAATTGAGTCAAATAGTAATAGTACACGCTTTCCATTCGTCTATATATCGAGGGAAGACCCAATCGAATGATCTTTAGTGCTCTCGCCTTACTCAGTAGGCCCAGTAATAGCTATCAGTCTTTCTCCGCCCTGCCTTATCTTCTTTCACTCGATCTACACTACCTCCATGTATTGCGCCATTGGAATCCGCTATCGAATGGGTTTCGCTCATAGCTGTAGGAGAAGTGCCCGGCTGTTCTCCTCCGTTCCTTTGGACAAGTCTTTCTACGGGATGCTCCTTTCCTCGTCTGCTCTGTCTGAGATGGATCTTCCCGCTCGCATCCTTCCAATGCAATGGCGCTTCCCATTTTTCTTTCTTTCGTTTTTTCAAAAGCGTTGCATTCAAGCGCACGCTGGTCCGTTGAAGGAAGTTCTTATTAAGAAAGCACTTCCAAATCGAAAGAAATCTGTTTAGGCTTAGGTCTCGACCTGAAGCAAGCCACCTATCTTCACTTTACGAAGAGTCGATCGAGAACAACTAAATCCTTCTTCGCCCCTAGCATCATGCTACTAGAGGGACTGAATAAATAGTCACTAATGCTAGCCTAGCCCCCCATCGATCAAGTGAAAAATCTTTGATGAGAGCACTTCTTATGTCACAAGCAAGCACCGGATCCCTTTCAGTTAGTCTTACATTGCTAGATGATTGATAGGCACTGCTGAAGAAAGAAAGCCTTCTTTTTGAAGAGCCAGCCATGCATGTTTACAATAGCACCGCTCCTTGGCAAGGAATGAGTCGCTTCCTATTGACCTCACCCTTGAATTCCGAGTAGTACGTGTACGGCTGAAGGAGTTTTTTCTGGTTAAAATGTCTCTAACGGGAAGGTGGGGAAAGGACTACTGGTAGCGGTTCGTCTTCTCTTACGAAATTGACTCAAGTGAGAGTTACTGGATTCTTTTCTACGATCTTTCTTCTCTTATAATATTAAGAGTTAGCAAAGTACACCACGCTAATGGGGAACAAGGAGAAGAACAAGCCATCCCCCACTTCAAAGCCTGGAAGCTTTCGTATTTATTGTGATCGATTTTCCGCTTGTGTTGAAGAAAGGTTTGGAACCTTGTAGAGAAGGAAGAGTTTTGATCACCGTGTGGGTAGTCTCTGTTAGGGTTTCCCTTTCATGTGCACTAAGAAGGAAGGAAGACTGGTGCGTATATATACATGCCTGCGCATACGAGCAAAGGACTCTACCTACCCATACTGACAAATGAAAGAAGCTCAGCGCGGATGATAGGACAAGCGAGAGCGGAGATATAGGCTAGCTGTTCCTATTCCATACCATAAAGAGACACCTCTTTGATTCATCGACAAGCGATAGCCAAGCTAGATGAGAAATGAAGATAGGGAATCGGCCGCATCAATTCTTTCAGGGTCGTCCAAAGTCTCAATATAAAAGGGTAACATGGTTGCGAAAATAAAGTATGCTTTTCGTGCACACATCTCTTCATTCGCTTCCTCTCATCTCCTTGGTCCAGGACTGACTTGAGTCTCGGATGGGTCACGCCGGCCCGACACCCTTTAACTTGTGTTGACGTGCAAGTGGTGTGGCAAACTTGCAGCTCCCCAAGCACATTTCTACCAATCGGGACTCGTGGGGAGAGCAAGAGCCCCTTTGGCATCGTCTATAGGAACAGTGAGCTGTGACATGAAGGATGGTGAGCACGTGAAGGACGCTGACAGACCAACACTTTGAAGCCTTGGAGGGACAACGACGACCATTAACCAGGGCGGTTCTGGAGACGACAGTGGACCCGGGGCAACTCACGCAGCTTATTATGGCCACTGTGGAGGAGGTGGTACGATGATATCGGTGAGGCGTAAGGCCTCGCCAGCATCTTTCTCTATATCGGCATTCTCTTTAGGCTTCGGAGACAATTTGTCTATCTCACTAGGGATTGAGAGCTTTTATCTATCTCAGTAGGGGTCAAAAGAAAAGGAACCAAAGTGGGAAGCGCACCTTAGCTTAGGAAGGGACCACTCAGGGAACCCAAGGCACCTTAGGTAAGGGAACCTAACCGCCTAACCAGGGAAGGGAACCTCAGGCTTCCTTAGGGAAACTGAGGGAACCGAAGGGAATCGCACTCTATGAAGCAAAAATGGTAGAAATCTTGCAAAAGACAAATCCCTTTCCAGAGATCTTGATTTTGATATTAAAGAACCTTCGAAAAGGGCGAAAGCAATCCCTTAGGAAAGAAATTTAAGGAAAGAAATTTTATTTTCTTAGAAAAAGAAAGAGATCCCCTATAAGGGTGGCAGCATTTGTTGGTGCAGGGAAGGGTCCCCCAAAGTCTCTAAAGGAGAAAGGCGAGGGTCCAAAGGACCTGACGAAGAAGTAAATGACTTATTCAAAGGATTGAGAGAACTAAATCTCATCGAGTTGCCAGACTCTAAGCGTCTACATGAAGCAGATCGTGTAGGGGATGAATTGCCCTTACCACAGGGTTTTGGGACATAAGATCCAAGATTGCTTTGTCCTGAAGCGCAAAATAAAAAGGCTGATAAATGAGGGAACCATAGACGTCTAACTCTTGAAGACTATAAAGAAGGGTAAGAAGGCGGCTGCATCCAACATGGCGACTTATTCTTGCCTCACGATCGATGTATTCGACGAAGATGATGGCCAACTCCACTTCCCGGAGGAGCCAATTTATGTCAACAAGATAACTCTAAGGTTGGGTACTCAATTACCTGACGTACAGCCTCCAGCACCTTCAGTGGGGGCATACCAAGCTCCACCTAACCAAACAGCTTCCCCTGATAGGATCAAATACAATGTCATGGCCCATCTGAAGAAAAGACCCTCCTTGCTAAGCGTGTACGACGCATTGTGTCTATCTGAAGATCTTAGAAAGGCGCTGATTACAGCTCTGTCCTTTCCTGAGGAAAAGAATGCGGAGGTTGCAAAATCGACACATCGACGGCTCAATGCTGTTCTATAGAATTATCAGATGAAGACTTGTTGCTGGGGACTAAGTT